>PYXC01001263.1:1070000-1294293 GCA_015244755.2 Tenualosa ilisha | reverse complement strand
ACAGAGGGTGATGAGTGTGTCTCAGGGATACGCTGTTCTGAACATGGGACTCATCTGGGAAACTGCAGTGCTTCACAGATACTAAACTGTACTTCTAGCCAGCAGGTGACCGTCAGCTGTTCAGGTGGGGACATTACAAAGTCTATCAGTGATCCTGTAGCGCAAATATGAATAAAACTCTTCTATTCTGTTCTGTTGTTTTCATGCATCTCTTTCCCCACATCAGGCCATCAGCCAGTCAGGTTGACAGGATCTGGAGGAGACTGCGCTGGCAGGCTGGAGGTTTTCCACAACGGCTCATGGGGTACTGTGTGTGATGACTCCTGGGACATGGAGGATGCCCAGGTAGTGTGCAGACAGCTGCAGTGTGGCAC
Source organism: Tenualosa ilisha (assembly GCA_015244755.2). NCBI lineage: Eukaryota > Metazoa > Chordata > Actinopteri > Clupeiformes > Clupeidae > Tenualosa > Tenualosa ilisha. Next base: position 1,293,919 of record PYXC01001263.1, on the reverse strand, counting down.
AGTCCTCAGTGCTGAGGTACCCACATCCTTTCCTCCAGGAGATTTGCCCATCTGGCTGAGTGAGGTGGGCTGCAGGGGAGACGAGAGCAGCCTGTGGGAGTGTCCCTTAAAAGTGGGGGCGACACGACTGTTTACACAAAGAGGATGTGTGGGTCATGTGCTCAGGTACAAACACCATATGGTGTCATGCTCATTGAGATACGTCCTCACAACAGTGGTTTAAATATCTGATTTCCTACACCCCCAACTATGCATCAGTGTGTGAAGATTAAAACAGTCTTAGTCAGTAGTTCTCAAACTTCAGAGGGTGTGTAATTTTAAAGGTCCAGCAAAGTGAAAAGAGTGTTAAATATTATTATTGCAAACCAAATAACAGTGGTTTACATATCTGACAAACATCTGACTATTTTTTTGGTGTATGATCTGGTCATTGGTTAAGAAAGGCAAGAGACACATAAATTATCTGTTGTCCGCAGGGTTCATTTAACTGAAACAGACCACAGGCAGTTGTGGGTCATGCAAAGGTCTAATAGACATCTACTACAATGGCACCTGGGGAAACTTATGTTTCAGTGACATGGATAAAAACACAGACTCAGTGATTTGCCATCAATTAGGCTGTGGAGAGCATAAAAAAACTATTGAAGAGACTCCAACTAAAGCCACGAGACTGAGCCCTCCTCACTGTAGGAAGCACGATACACACCTTGAGCAATGCAAACCTCTTCAGTGGGGAACAGCCTGTGGGACGGTTGCTGATATAGAGTGTGAAGATCAAGGTTGGTTATGCTATATTTGTATATTTATATTTTTATTATTAAAATATGAATCTCTTTAGTAGTACGTTGACTCTTTTTATATTCTTGGATTTTATGGCTTTATTTTTGACACAGGATCTGAAACGGCTACATAATCATACAAAAAGACTGGGTTAAGGAATGTCCAGGTAAGTCAATGTCTTTGGTTTTACTGAGAGAGCAATGAAATGAAGTTAACCACATTTAAAACACATGAAGCAACAGATGACCTCTCTGAAAAGATTTTTCATTGATAAATTTTTGCTCTGTAGCTGATTCACAACACATTAAAACATACATATATTATTGTGAATTTTCTCTTTTCCTCTCTCCAGGGCCTCCACCACCTCCCACCCATCCTCCAGTCACCTCAGTGAGAACCGAAGTTCTTCCATGTGAGCCTGTCTCTCCAGTGGTTGCAGCGGCTCTGGGGCTCCTGTTCCTGCTGCTGCTGGGCTCTCTGGCTGTGCTGGTGGGGCAGAACAGGTCACTCAGGAGAGGTGCTGCAACATCTTACATATTTCAACATCTGTTTTTCATTTGATTTCTGCTTTATGATTACCACATTCTTTCTATAAAGTTAGTTAGAAAAGGTCATGTTCCTTTGTATAAAGGTTAGTTTTTTTAATGATGTCAAATAATTTTGAAATTGTTATAGTAAAGTATTACAGACTTTAATTAAAATTAAATGTACTAAATTCATTTAAATTCATATTTTAATGAGATATATGTGAGTATATGAAATACTGTATGGGAGTCAATACCTCACACCCTCCAGCTCTCTCCAAGAGGAGGCTCATGGCACTGAGTGAAGCTGTTTATGAGGAGCTGGACCACAGATTGACCAGAGCCAGTTCCTCCACACATCATCAGAGAGGTGAGAGGTCAACAGGCTCAGTTTATGTGTACCTCCAACACGCAAGCCATGCTACTCACACCACTGAGGCTAAGTGTAGACAAACATGTACTGTAAATAACATATCACACACTGAGGCACAAACAACCACTGGCAGAATGCCTGAATGCGTTCTTAGGTCTGTGACATAAAAGTATGTTTTGAGTTATGTGCCCCAACTGATAAGAATCTTTAGTGAAGTTTGGAGTGAAACTCATTAGCGCTTCTTATTTTGAGATCAGAAGCAGAAAACCACACGGTCTCACAGCTGCATCAACAGACAGCACAGGAGCTCATGGGAAAGAGGAGGAGAATCATAACTGCCAAACCACAGTGTGCATCTGTGGTGTTTCCAAGAACTTCAGCAAATTATTAAGAACTCACAACAGCAATACGTGCATACCAAGTGTGTTGGTCTACATGTCATAATGCATCTGCAGGCATGCACAACCAGTACACTGTAAGGTTATGTTTGTTTAGGTCACTGAATGTGACACAGCTTTCGAATTTTCCTTCCAACAGCACGCATCCTGTCTGATGGTCAGAATTCCTGGTATGAAGACGTGCAGGAGGACGAGAGGAGACCCATCTCAAGTAGGGGGATGAGACGCGGTCTGCTGCCTATTGGACAGGCTCTTATCGATGTCTGAATCAAGACTCTCTCTGTCTCCATTTTTCCAGCGGCTTCTCTGAGAGAGCCAGCGGCGGAGTACTACTATGATGCGACTACAGATGATGAGACCAGGCTGGGTGATATGTTGACAGGTTTGTGCCTGCTTCGCTAGTTATTTAAAACATTCGGGGCTAAAGCCTAGAAATCCGAGTCCTTTTTATACGAGTCATTGGCGCTAAAACGAGTTTTAAAGTAGGGATGCAAGAATGGAGAAGCTACGGGGGTTTCGAGAAAATTTGCAAGGTTGTAGAGGCTAAATAGTGGGTTCTGCGCAATTTTAGCCAGAAAGAGGACGGTGTGAATATGCTAACAGAAAACATGTTCTTATATTAATTAGGCTGTCAAGATCATGTAGGTGCGCTTTGAAGTAGGATGAAGAGATTTAGCCAATCGGGGGATTGGGGATCCCCGAGAAAATGTTTATTATTCTACACACATGTTTTTGACGTAACTTCAGACAAAGGAAATAATATGCCTAAGGGAATGCAAGAAAACAATGTTCTCCTGCGTCATTTCACATCACGACTACAGTGGGCCTAGCCTTATCATATTTTTTATATATAATTAAACAGAATGCCGTTGTGATACTGGGTGTAACAGTCTTCCTCCCTCTCGTCCTGACTCAACAGAAGATATTCCTCCTCCAACTTCCAGTCGTCCCAGTCATCTATTTCTTTCGGAAAGTGTATTGCTTCTTGTCTTAGTGAATTAGCAAACTCACCAAACTATCGATTTGGCAAGCGCCCGCCTCTACTTCTATTACACAACACTAATTCATTCAAAATGTATCTCAAAAAGAAATGCATTGGCGTAGCGTAATCACTAACCGATGCATAGAATCACGTTGTATTTTCCACCTGGACTTAAGACGCTATGAAAGTGAAGTTCGCGCTTCATGTTATGGTTGAACATTCTTTCGCTTCATTGTGCGGGTTGCCTGTGCGCGACCTCGAGCCTACAACCTAGGCTACTATGCCTAGGCTTAATTCCTAACACAAAACAGCCTAAATTGTGGCTGCCAATGCAAAATGATGAATATATTGTCGTGTCGTGGACAGCATTTTTTTAAATTTGTCTGCCAAAAGTGGGAATGCAAATGTATCCCTGCATCCCCACTGCCATTGCCTGGGGGTTCCGGGGTTTGTGCCCAGAGAAATTTTGAAAATCGGGGTGATGAACATGCAGTTTTAACGTAGTTTCAGAATGAAGGAAAAGGCCTATCGTCATGGCTCACGTCGGATCATTCCGAATAGTTTGCTGTTTACATTAAAGATAGGATAGCCTATAAGGAAGTGAACGTATCTTCTGCCAAAGTGCACCAAGTACACCGGCAGCCAAAATGTGATATTAAAATAGCTTATAGCCTAATAAACACTGCCATGCGCCTGCACGATGTCAAGTGTGACGTGAAGCCCTGCAATGTGATAGAGAAGAAAAAATATTTTGCAGTATTTTGCAGCAAATGATTCTAAATCTGCCCAGCTATGGTCACGTCAGATTTTCTTGCGGTTTTTTACTTAATACAATATTGCATTTGTGACTGCTGGCAATGCAACCACACAAAATCCCCTCTACGTGGCTATGTGCGCGTGTGCTCATTATTATTATTATTATTCATTTTATTTATTTATTTTTGGCAGCACAGAGATCCCGGGCTATAGCCTCGAATGCCCAACGCGCGTTTGATCGACTTTAAAAATAAAAAATGTATATAGTTCTGATTCGTACACTAGTACCACGACTACTGTCAGCACTTCTACATTTTCATTTCATTAATTTACGATTATCATTATTATGATAAACTGCATGTTGCTGTTTTCTAGTATGTATAATATGGAGGTAAATAATCACATGCATGAACGTATTACAGATATAGGAGCCTTGTTGTTTGGTTCGGGAGAGACAAAGACAGACGTGCAGTCAGAGGACTACGATGATGTTGATGACGTCACGAGCGGGGAGAAGTCATCTGAGGTGACTGGTGAGTGAGATCAAAGCAAAGCAGCAGGTGGAACAGAGACAGAAGCTGACTTTGATCATTTGTAAAGGAGGAGTTAGCAAATGAACACCAAATAAAAAAATATGTACTTACTTATTAACACGTTTTAATACATGATTTTTGTGTTTGACTGAAATGTTTTATAAAGACAGCAACAGTTGTACAACACTTACCCTTGGTATTTCTGGTATCATTTATGGCAAAGTTTTATATTTTGGAATGTGAGTATCTTCAATTGTAATGTTTTGATCATTTTTTATAGTTGGCCTAAATAACTGTCCAACCATTCTTCCACAGATAACATAGACAGCACCAGATACAATGATGTGGGAGTCAGTGATGAGAGACTCATCTCAGGTAGGGAGTACAGCCATGAGAACTGATCTTGGATCAGTGGAAACTGACACAATTCTATTATGGGCAATGCTATAAAACGTGGATTTTTCTGTCACATCCACAACATCAGTACATTAATACTTTGAGGTGCATTAAATACTTAAAAAATAGCTGCTAACTGTAGACTGTTTATATAGTTTATACTGTCTATTATGCTGTATATAACCTAGAGTTTTAATGAGAGTTACTGTAACAGTGAGACAATGCCTGGACGACTGAATGAGAGGATTTCTATCAACAGAGTCTGTGAGAGAAGAGGGGCTGGAGTATTATGATGACATCACCACTGATGAGAATGATCCTGAAATGACCAGGGGTGAGTCTGTGTTTTATCAACTATTATGCCATAGTGTATTCACACTATAGACTTGCACATATAAAATTACATATCTCTGTACCAGTCTGTTTATGTGCTTAATGTCTGCTGAATGTTTCTTTAACATCAACAGTGGACAAGACAAATCATGCCAATAAGGAACAGGAGGATTATGATGATGTGGGACATAAGGAGGATGACCTTCAAATGACAGCAGGTATGTTGTTTATGCGAAAGCTACAGAAATAATCACCTAAATTCTTAGGTATTCCTGCGGTTTATTTAATTTCTTTCAGTACTATTGAGGATACAAGGATATTTAAGACTTTATGTGACATATGCAGTATTTACTTTATGATGGTACACTTTGCCGGTTGATTTCGTCTGTTTAGTCTTTTCGGCTGGACATTAAATGAGACATTAATGCCATATTTGGAATGTACAGGGGCTATGTGTGCTTTTCTTAGTGTAGAGAATTCAAAGTAACCTAAAAATAGAAGACTGTTAAGTAAACTCACATACACTGTCTGATGCCCAAATATCCACTAGTATTGGCACGATATCCAGCCAGACACAGGATGCCTGTTGTAATACCACTTTGTACCACAGTGCCACGCCACTGTATCCAACATGTGTTTGTGTGTGTGTGTGTGTGGGGGGGGGTTAGAAGGGATGGGGGAGGGGGCTTTACAGAATACAGTGTGGGGTGGGAGCTTTCTGATGATGGGCAGAGGTAAAGAACAGAGCTGTGGGGGAAAGGGGGTGGGTAGATGGGAGAATATGTGGGTTTAGGGCTAAATATATGTATATATATATATATAAAAATGCTGTGCAGGTCTGTGGGTTGATGGATGGTGAAGAGGAATGTTTTATGTGGAAAGCAGTATGTCTCCGTCTAGTTCACTTTGTTTCCATCTTTATATTGCAGTGATGAAGACTGCAGACCAACTTCAGGAATATAATGGTCTCATCACTGGTGAGTTGTTCAATCTCCAATCAGCTATCCATGTATTTTTGTATTACTACTACTACTACTAATAATAATCATAATAATATTTTTTTACTTGATATACAGCATAATGGTGTTTTGTAGGTTTTATTGCTTTTGCTTTGACTGGTCAGTGGTATGAGTAAGTCCTGTTTTTCTTGGTAGGAATTGATTATGATGATGTAGGGGAGGAGTCTGTGGAGTGACACATGAGGGGGTCAGCAGAGCAGAGAACTTCCATCAGCTGCTGGGTGGGTGTTCTGAGCCCATCACTGAAGGAGAAATCTGACATGAATCAATCAATAGTCCTGTTTGCTGAGAGCTGTCGGTAAGTATGAGAGCGACACAGTTTGGTGCAATGTGGACCGAAATTGTGAAACTTCAGTTAACACTAACTGATGGGGCATAAGGAACTTTGTTAGGTTAATTTTCCTGTATCCCCATTAGTTAGCATTAGCTGCTGTTTTGCTATTTGGTCTACATTGTAAAAATTATCTCGTTCTAATAATGACAACACTCGGAAATGTTAAACAACAGGACTAGATTGATTCAAACTGGATTTCTCCATTAAGAGATGTCATATAAAAAAGAATGTTTTTTACAAGAGATATTATAGGTCAGTATAGGTCAGTACAGTATTTCAGTAGATTTTATACAGTATATTGCAGCCATTTATATTCAAAAAAATGTTTAGGGTCTTTTTATGATCTTTGCTTTTTCCAAGATTTATTTTGTGAATTTCAATGATTTTACATGCGTGATATGCGTTAAGTAGGCCACCTGTTATAGCATTTATACAAACTGAGACAAGTGTAATTAGTGTAATTTGAACACAAACTATATGTGATTATTTCCTTCAATAATAAAGTTTGTCTAGCCATAAAGATTATATTTTCTGATTTTCCTTGTCATTTAACACATTTTAAGTGAATCTCTTGCATTAATCAGTGACATTTCACAGTGAATAACAAACTCAACTTATTCAGGCAGCTGAGACATCTGAGTCCAACCATTTCAGTAACAGAATATGTGGATGACTGGGTGAGTGTGTGGATCAGTCTTGTCAGTGAGTCGGTTCCAAAACATTTATAGATCAAGGCCTACAAACACCACATGCTGTTGACAGACAGATGTTGAGGGAACACCTTTGTGAACAAATTAGTTAACTCAAGCCAAGTGTAAAAGCTAACCAAGATTTATTTATTTATTTCCCAAACATCTGGGCTGATTTCCAGACAACTGTGAAGCAAGATCACTCACTGTCTCAACCTTTGATATTTGTTCAGCCATGCTAATACTGAATGCGTCAGCGCTGTTGATCATAGTGCGCCACCTAATGTCCAAAATGTGTCATTGTTTTAAAACCTACATAACACACAATGAAGTTCTTGTTTTGGTAGGCAACTATCTAAGGCAAGCAGTTCCAACATGAGACTTTGAAATTCCCTTTCCCTTCTAAAACAGACTGCAGAAGTGCACCTTTATCTGCATGTCCACTGGGCTGTCTCTTATGGGTAGATAATCGCTTCAGGGCTGATTCTCTTCTCTGAGATGGTGAGTGCCCCTAGTGGTTTGATGTGGTACTACAGATGATTTAAAATGAACTGGGCCTTATGAGCCGGGCATAATGTGCTTTGGAGCTGCTAGCAGGTTCAAGGGGAAATACGTGTGAATCGATCAATAGCCCTGTTGTTCAAGGTCACTGGATGCTGTCTGTAGGAAAAAGAACCGGAAAATACGGTGATTCATTTTTGAAAACAACACAATATGCGCATATATCCTCAGGTATGTTGCATGCCTCTACATATTGCATAAATAATCATTGTAGGCTACCATAGCCAAAAATGCCCGGGCCATTTTTTTGTCCCAGTCCAGCCCTGGCTGTGAGGAATTTGAGGAGTGTCTTAAAGAATTAAAATATGTGTGTCTGTTTAGTATGGGAAAGCATACAATATCTGTAACATTCACTGCCCCTAACTTTATGCCCAATAACAGGATAAATGTCTGTTTTCTGATCCACAAGCCAGTTGTGTGGTCCGTTGCTGATGTCCTCTACACACTATGTGAACTGGAGCTATTGACCCTTTGGCTCCACCTACAGGCCAGTTATGGTAAATTGAAATCATGTTGACTATTTCTGACAGCTGATTTTTATTGCACTAAACATTGGCAGGCCTACACTCTTCTGTAATACAGCCTTCTGTACAGCTCAGTAGTCTATCATTAAGCCTACTCCAAAGACAAAAAAAAACAAGGTTTTGGAGAAGGCCTCTAATTCTGTCTGTGACACCTCTAATAATTGACAAGCTGAGAAAATACTGCAGAGTGGGATTTCCTAAATAGCGACAGCAGTTCTGTTTCCCCCTGCTTGTGGTTAAAGTCATACATGCTAACTCTTTGCTTACATCAAATTCACCTTTTTGTCACAGCCACTGAGTCTTACCCCATTTGTGAATAAGCCCCTGACTATCAAACAATATCTGCACCTGCCAGCTCTCTTGAATGCAAAGTTTTTTGTCTGTGTGGAAAAGAAACAGGAAAGTTAACTCTCCAAAAACAAAAAGATAATAAGAAAATAGGAATGGGGTCTTCCCTTATTGAGTTCTCCAAATTAAATCATACCCATTCATGGGAAACAGCACTTTACCAAAAGAACTGGTCAATTACATGGTTATTCCGGTGTGGTCCACAATTAGAATGCTTATTATGAGTGAGGATCGAATTGTCACATATTTTAACTTTGTTGCCAGAGGCATGTAATCAGTCATGTAATTAGTAATCAGTGCCTTCACCTCATCTATCTGCAAGACCACGTGTTTTTGATGAATCAAACCAGCTGGTTGATTCAAAATATTCACTTAAACTTAATTTATGTGAAAATGTTGCTTGGTTTCTGCAATGCTTTAATGTTTAAATGTAGATTTCTGAATTCTTTTGATGGAATATTAATAAACGTGATAATCTATAAGTTTGTTTGTATATATATCAACTGAATAATGTCTGTTAAATAAATAATGATGAAAAGTTTTGTTGATTTTTGTGGTCCTGCAAACAACAAACATGTTTTCATTCCCTATCCTAATATTATCTTCTGATGGTTGAAACCAAGGCACTCTCCTCATGAAGTATCACAATATCTACAACACAACCTAACATGCTCTTCCAATGGGTTCAAATAATGAGGTTTCCACATTTGACTGGGCCTGCTGAGGACCCCTAGTGGTTTTAAAGGGTACTGATGGTATGAACCCCAAGGGAGAGACCATTGTAACCACACATAGCCAAACCATTTGTTTTTAGAATTATTATTTGTAGTTGTGTATACATTCTGTGTAGGCTAATTCAGATATATAATTATGAATGAAGTTCATATTTTCCCAAATAATATATACAAAAGCATGTTAGGTCATAATCTTCTACCTAAGTCTCAGCAGTTCAACTTCAAACTTCAGTGATCACTAAGAAGATTATAATTCACCTTAAACTCTCTATAATGTGTTTATGTTTCATATGTACATTTCCCCTGGGATGTCCCTGAAAGTTTGAGTGTCACTGCAGGCCGATTCTCCAGCGTTGGGTGTGTGAGAGCCCTAGTGGTTTCCTTTAGTACTACAGAATTCAGAATGAGCTGGGCCTCAAAGCTGTGTTTAAAGTAGCTGCTTGGGGGTTATAAAGTGAAATCAGGTGTATATTTATGTGATGATGAGGACTAAGGCTCTACTCCCTGCCTGGAAATAAAGCAATGGAAGTAAAAATCCATCAACTCTTCATTTTGAAATCATAATAGTCAGATATTATATTCTCACCAAAATATCATGGTATATGTGAGGTGAACATTCTCTTACTTCAGAGAACCATTTCTGATTGCCAGATTAAGTCTGTATTACAAAAAAACATTTATAACATTACCATTTTTCATCAGCTTTTAGGAAACATGGAATGGGAAACATACAGTGTGTGTTTTCTGAAATGCCCCTTGAACAGTTTCTTTCTTACGGTTTCAGTGTTTAAAAAAGAAATCTGCATATCTTATGCACTGCATATAACTTATGGGTAGTGTTTGACTTATTAACCGAGGCGGTTTTTGGCAAGAGCAACTGCTGTGCAGTTACCGTTTGCCACCTGCATCCCCTCTGCACAGATCTCTGAAGTGCAAAGACTTCCTGACATCACCGATGAAGCTGCCGGGGTGCGGGGGCGGGGGTAGGGGGGGTGGTGAGTTTAGAGATGCTGTTTTACCACCAGTTTGACAAATATGGAAAGAAATCTAAACAGCGCCTTCTGATTTGTCACTCAAGTGTTTTTGATAATTTCCTATCGCTCTTCTAATATGGTTACATCGAGTGTGATTGGTGGCTCAGGGAACTCAAAGGGTCTAGGTGGGGCGAACAGGGCACAGCTGTGTTAGTGAGTCGTCTTGGAGAGCAGAGGTGAGAGCTGTGCTGTCTGCTGAGCCCCAAACTAAGAGCTTCTGCTGGGGGAGATGAAGATGGAGGGCTGCCTGTGGATCATCCTCCTGGCCTATGTGGCCTTGACCAACCAAGAAGGTACAGTTTTACCTGCAATTTTCTTAGCCTACAGTGAAAGATCTGGACAATATGCATCGTATAAGTAGTCATAATGAAATACAGAATAAGAAAATATTTTTTCAAATGTCACTTTAGATATGAACAAAGGAACAAGCATTATATTTCTCTCTTTGTATCTCTCGGAGGTGTGAGGTTGGTGGATGGGGACAGTCACTGTTCTGGTAAAGTGGAGTTTTTTGCAAAGGCAAAATGGGCTGAAGTGTGTGGGTATGCGTGGGACATGCGTGATGCTGCTGTGGTATGCAAAGAGCTGGGCTGTGGTGATGCCTTAGAAGTTAAAACAGATTATCAGTCTGGAATGACATCACAGAGCCTCTGGATACCAGTTTTTCATTGTGAAGGATCAGAGTCCACTCTAGAGCAATGTCCAAATAAGGAAGTCCCACGCCTTTGGTGTACAAAGGAGTACGCTGGAGTCATTTGTTCAGGTAAGTTCTATATCGTTATATTTATATTATTTTGAAAGTTGTAGAATTAAAGAAAATTAAAGAAAAATTAAGAAAATAAAGAACGGTATTGTGTAAGACAATTGTCAATTGCATAAGAACCGATAGCATTAAGAAAGAATTTATTACAAATTTTCATACAAATGAATTGTTTTCTGTGACCAGTGCTGTGTCAGGTATAACATTTGTGATTTAGTGAAGCTTTAAAATGTACGATGTGTCTTACGTAATTAGCAATGCAATGTAAACACAAATAGCCTACCAGCAGCCTACCATTTCTGACCGTAAGCTTGATATGTGGTTGGTATAAATGCGAATTTATGACACCGACATATATTTCTCATACGATTTTTATATTTATAAAGCAACAAGGTATTGTCAGTGTTGCTTTAAACTCAGAATGTCATTTAGCCAAACCAACTTTATGTTTAGGCTATGTTTACCGTTTAGATGTCACATAAGTTCTGTAGTCGAGGGTGCAATCCGCACGCACAGCGCTGTTAAATCCTTTTTTTGAATCCTCACACTGCTGCAGGGCACAATTGATATCTAGTGACCACTCTGGCGCAGTGCTAGTGACATAAAGAAATAGGGACTGGCCAAAGCCTGGCCCGCGAGAAAATAGTTGTGTAGGTCTGTAAAAAACGCTTTCCCCGTCATTCTCTCTGCTCCCCTCATTCTCTCCCCCGTCTGCGCCGCCCGTCTCTCTTGCAACATTCAATGCCAATACCGTTTTAGGTTTTTTTCTGACAAACGACTAACGCCCCCCCCCCCCCCCCCCCCCCTCAAAAAAAGGCGCACAACCTATTGTAAAACATAAGAGATGACAGTTGCAGGGTTTTCCTTTTAGGCTATCTCACAAATTATGCAGCCTAATATTAGTCTTAGGCTACCTGATGTTTCTATGACAATCAAAATTAGGCTACCGTATGAATTCAATGCGGAACACGTCCTTTTTCACTCAAATACAGGACACATTTTACGAACCGGTTGACAAACCTATATATGTTTGAACGCAAAGAGCTGAGATGTGGCCAAGGATTTCCTTCGCTTTTCGATTCATCTCTTCCACTGTAATTCAATGTCTCTGCTTAGCAATCCTCAGCCTCTTACCGCTATCTTTTGCTCGGCACAAGCCATCATCCAATGATATTGCACTGGGTTGGATACATGCTACATTAAAATAGTGGGAATCCCGCTATTTCCTTTTAGTTCAGGCCCATTGCTTTTTCCCTCGCATATAATTTTTAACTAAGTAACGGGAGTTTTTCAATTGTGTCGTAAAAGAGGCTACTTGGGTCAAAATGCCTACTTGAGTAAAAGTAAAATTGCCTATTTCAAAAACGAATCTACTTAAAATTAGAGTCACAAAAACTACCCAATTAACGTAAGTAAATGTAATAAATGTAAATTTGTTACCTCCCACCTCTGCTCCTTAAATCGACACGTTAAAGGGTTGAAGAAGGGAAACGCAATTTTAATGATGCAGGCCTAATAGCAAAAACCTAAGTCATAGTATTACTGCATTTGACCATGGCCGTCCTATAATGTTTAGTTGCATTTGTTTATGACAATAGAGGGCTAGACCGATAGATGTCATGTCCAAAACCTTTTTTTTATTAGCCTACGTAAAAAGGCTGTGTTTACTTCTACTATTTTTCTCTTTCTATGTATTGAAATAAATATCCATAATTCACACATTTGAATAGCCTACCTGTGTGTTATACTGGCTGGAAATATTAAAGCTGCACACGGGGTAAGCAGGGAGTGTTTTGTTTCCGTTTTTACTCCCCGTGTGCAGTTAGTGCTTTGTGTGAAGTGTGACTGTGTGTATTGTTTTGGTACAAAAATATGATTTCTGAAACAACATAGCAACAGTTTAGCAAAAATGTGTGCTCTAGCAAGTATTTACAAGGTTTTTCTGCAAGGTCTCTGCACCTTGCACCAAGGCGCACGATTTCTGAAACTACTAGCCTAACACTTGTATCCAGTCTATATTCACAAACTGGTAAACACAGTTGCTACGTTTATAAGATTAGTGAGGTTTAAACAGTTTAAAGCAACACAAACAATTCCTTGTTGCTTAATAAATCATATGCCAGTTGCAAGTTGATAGTCTATGCTATGTCCTAAATGCATTGATGGACATCGCTAGTATCTTTGTCATGAATGTGACCCCAAACATGGAGGCTCACCAACTTATTGACTTATTTAAGGCTGTGTGATTAAAATAACAAACAAACAAAAGAAAAGAGTTAGATAACCGACTCTGATGAATCCTATACGACAAATAACAAAATTAATGTAACCTTAAGTAGCCTATGACCAAATGTTTTAATTATTATTCATGATTATAGTCTACAACAATTAAATCCGGTCGAACTATTCAGCAATTTCTGATTGGACAAGAAGCATTCTACGCGTCATATATTGGGGATAAGAGCCATAGAAAGAGATGGGTCTGGTGGGGATATCCAACCAGGGGTGAATGTTTACAGCAAGTAGCCTAAAGTCACTCTACATTTTCCATTGAGTTGACCAACGTGAACGTCAAATTCAAAGCGAGATCACATTTGACAGAGACAACGTCTTGTAAATTTGGAGCTTGACATTTGACATTGGCTACAGAGCGTGGGAGTACGGAGTCTTCCCACTTCTTGGAGCTTCATGTGGGGTGGTATTTCAGTGCATACTTTTCAGTTTAGTTGAGCACTTACAATTTAAAAACATGCAGACATGTTCTTCTAGCCTAGTCCTCCTGTGTCACCACATATCCATCCATTTTATCACAAAGTTGTTTATTTTGCCCTTTCTATGACAATGACCACCTCACAGAATGTCATTCCGCCTATTACACGGCTACCTATTGAATACATAAGGGATAATGAACGACACAGCATGCATGTTTCTGTGAATACTGCATGTTCGAGGTGGTGATAAGCATAGAATAGTAACCTAGATACCCCTTTGTCCGTCGAGTTCCATTAGATGGAATACATCAATGTGGCCGCCACATTGGTAGGGACAACATTTCCTGAAAATGAATGGAAGTGAATTAGGAGCTGCAGGTATTTTGGGGTAAATAGCCCCAAAACATACATTTCTCAACAAATGACTATGAATGATCTTTTACATTTAAAGAGAGACAACTATGTGTAAAGAAAAAAAAGTTCGGTGCTATATAGGAATTAAACCAAATATATTGCCTCTGATAATTATTGTAAAAACATACGAACTTGTGATAATATGTTTTCATACTTTATTTAAATGTTTGTCACAGTTTGTCATCTTGCAATTTGCTCTTTAAATGCTTCTTAAAAACTATTAAATGTTTCAGGCCTTTTACATACATCTAGTGGTCCTATCATCTGTGCATAAAACACAACTCCAGTATTTTATAGATTCCGATAAGACACATGTATTTTTACATTGGCCTCTATTTATTTGCAGTTTGGAGTTGTTCCTAGCAAGATGGTGGCACCATTTAAGTACGTTCTAGACCCAATGTGGTATCAAGGTTACTATATATAAATCTATGATTGATACATCCTACCTGCAATTTTGTAGGTGAAATGAGGAAAACTGAACGTCATTGCAGTGCTAAATGACATTTTACCCCTGAAGATTGGATGACTTACCTTTCACCTGATTAAACTAGACTGTTGTCATGAATTACATGATGTAGTTGTCCAAAACACAGTTAATCCTAAATCAAAGAATTAAATACACAAGAGAAACTAACGTTTATTTCTCGTAGATATAGGCTGTGTGATCATCAACATCTCCAGTTAGTCTAACATGTCAGCTGAGTCAAATCTGCTAGGCCATAAAATCTGTTGGATACCTAATGCTTCTTCCTCAAAGTATATACAATAGACATTAATTTATGCGTAAATGATCATCTAAAATTAAATTAACATTGAATGCAGGCATTTAGAAAACAATTGCCACCAAAATAAGAATAACAGACATATTAGAGTTTTAAGTTTATTGAATGTAATATTGTACAATGTGTTTGTTCTCAGTAAATATTTATTCAGTAAAATCAAGTTTTGGTGTCCACATCTTGTGGTTGGATGATAGGTGCCTTTCACAGAGGATCGCTGAATGCTGTGGTTATTTACTGGTCACTGAGGCCTGCTGTAGTGAAATAGAACAAAAACAAACAAATGTCAGGATTCCCAAAATCAAATACCAGTCTGCAACCAGTATACTATTCTGCCACCAAAATGTACCTTCATTGCACAAGTATATTGCCTTTGCATTACATACAATTGCGGGCATGTGATACTGTTGGGTAACGTGTGTGTGTGCGTGTGTGTGTGTGCGCGTGAAGGGTTTTCCCCTGTTGTCTACCATTCACTCAGATGCTATTTTTATGGAGATGTTTCTCTGCACAGTTTTCCACCTAGACACAAAATTTTGTCATTTTTAATACTATGAGATCTCGTTACACCCCGAGTATGTGAGAGAATGTGTATACAAACAAATATGGAACAACAGAAACTATACTTTAGTGAAAATGTTAATCTGCATCTGAATTGTCCACGTACTTAACCTCAACTGTTTTATATCTACAAATTGCAGTGTGTCAGTGTTAGCGTGTGTACCAATGCATATGTTGATGGTTTACCTTCGAACTCTATTACTTTCTAGATATTAGGCAATAAGCCCCAAGAGGCTGTTCTATACTGTGAATATAGCACACTTGAGGGGTGTTGTTCAGCACGAGGTGAGCGACGCTGGTGTTGTTAAACCCCCTCAGCTGTGAAAATGGACTCAAGGGGCTTATTGCTCTTCTAAAACAGTTACCACACAGTGGTAGCTCGGTTTCATTAGACAAAACCACAGCAACAAGAAATGTAGCGATTTATTCCTGAACATCAATTCCTCCACCAAGAAATATATTTCCTTCAGATGAATGGTTGCCAAACGCAACCAATGTAACTTTTGAATGGCACTGCGGTTTAGAATGAAATATGGTCTCAGCCGTGCTATATCGGGGAATATACAATGGCATTGAATGTGATTCAACCAATCATAATCAAGGACTAGAACTATCTGTTTTAGAATATAAATTGAGACATGTCCCATCTTCCTCCATAGTACATGCCCAATACATAGATACTGTATGCATGGGCAAATCAAGTGAGCAGCCCTATACATTTTGGTCTCCACCAAAGGGAGAGATAAGGGAGACTAATTAAACCACCTAAACTACACATTTCCTAAATTTTTTCTAAAAAACTTTAATTACACATGCATAAACTTATTCTACCTTCCTCCATCCGATGCACAATACATAGGGTTAAGACTACATTTAAAATGTGTAACTTCCTAAAATAGTCATACTCTTCTGTTTCCACAGCTGATGTACCCAGAATAGATCTATCATGCACACCTGTGACACTCCCATAGGGTGTTAGATAGATACTACATTTACCTCTTCAATCTAATGAACTGGCTCCTTGAAGACACTGTGATTTCTAATGAAGGTCACATTATCAGATAACCTCTCTGTCATCTTGTACCTGGAAAGCAAAATAAACAGAATGACTTCTGAGTGAGTAAACCACTCGCATATGGTTAGTACTAGAAGGTATGATACTGTTGATCCATGGCATGGGACATTTTTTGTTTTTTATTTAGTTAAAAGACAATTTAGTGAAGTGTCATTCTGGGTATTGTGCTTTTCAATCACTATTGATATATGCAAGAGGCAGATGATGCTCTCACACAAAACAAATAACTTGACTGAATAAAAATCACAGCATATATGAGAAATTGACTACACTATTGGAATCTATATTACAAATTGCATATTTGCAGATGTTCATAGCAACTAGCCTACCATACATTTGGTAAAGCCTTCTTCTGACTGTGCATTAGCATAGACACATTTATCCAAGGATTTCTGTCAGGCTGGAGGTAGAAGTGACAGAGCAAACCACTCAATAACATGAACCCCTGTACTAATTAAAATTATGCACATTATGCAAGTTACCTTTAATTTTGTGCCCCCTGTGAATTGTAACATGCTTCAATGATGCAAGTTACTAATGTGACTCACACTAACTAGCTAGTCTATTTTTTGCATGATTTCTAGTGATATAAGCTTCTATGTTAGCGGAGCACTGGAATTTTAAGACTACAGTACTGCATAGCAGATCCGTTTTGGTTTTACTGTCTCTCTGAGTCAGATTTTTTTTGACTTAACTCATTATGGCAATAATGACACAACTACAAAAATCACAGGCAGGATGCCTTCATGCTACCAAAGTCTTTGCAACACCATGGAAGTAACAACCATATAGCATGATGGTCAACACAATGCTGTGCAATGTTTTAACCGTTACTTAGCCACGCCCCTTGCAAATACAATACCCTTGCTGGCATGATGCCCACTTAATAATTAGAGATAATATAGATTACAGAGCTAGATAGAGAGCGTAATAATTACATATAATAAGAACTCTAGACAATAAAATAACAAATAAAACCACCATTGTAATTTAACACAGGTGCACACAAAATCCTATCAGGAGTGAGGGTGATCATAGCTCAAAGGTTTGTTAAAGTCGTCTGAATTCTAAAAGCCAATAGTGATAACAAAAGAAGGGCCCTTTGTGAGCCAAAAGAACTAGGTATTGCAGCTGTAAGCCAAAATATCTGTCTCAGAAACAAAGCTGGAATGCCCATTGCTACTTAATGTGATCTGTGAAATCACCCTACCACACCAAATTGAATATCACAATATTGGTTTTATGTCCGGTGAATGCGTTTGGGATGTGGTAGGTGAAATATTTCTTTTCAACCTTTCGTAAAACGCTATCGGCAAGTGAAACACAAATGACTGTAGGCAGGATTCAAACCTGAGTCCCCATTAGCATCTGACCTGGTTATGGTAGGCTACTGACACTGTAACTAGTTTCGCCACAGCACCCTCTAAAATTTTCAAAATTTCTTCTCAAATCAGGTCACCTTGTGCCTAGATTGGCTAATGGTCCAAACTCAATTGGTCACTGTTCTGGGACAGTAGAGCTGCTTAAAATGGATTCCAGATACACTGTATGCAATGACAGCTTTGACTGGCAGGATGCAGAGGTTGTGTGTCGAGAGCTGGACTGTGGGGCTCCTGTAGAGGTGTTGGGAGCAGCTGCATTTGGAGAGGGAGAGGTGTGGTCAAAGGAGATCCAGTGTGAAGGCAATGAGGCTCAGATTCACCTCTGCCCAACAGCTTCTCTGAACCACAACTGCTCACATGATAATGACATTCAACTGACTTGTGGAGGTACAATTGTACTACATACAGTTGTATGATGCCATTGTTAAATGACATAACAAGACCTGCCATGTTCCTTTCAGTACAATATTTCTATTCTTCCTGTAGATGCTGTGAGGTTGGTGAATGGTAGCAGTCGCTGTTCTGGAAGAGTTGAAGTTCTCCACAGAGGAGAGTGGGGCACGGTGTGTGATAACGGATGGGACCTGCGTGATGCTGCAGTGGTGTGCAGAGAGCTGGGCTGTGGAGAGGCTATAGACGCTCTCAAAGGTGTTCACTTTGGACAGGGAGCAGGAAGGATTTGGATGAGTGATGTTCAGTGTGTGGGGTCTGAATCAACAGTGAAGGACTGCAGGTCACAAAGATGGGGTGCAGACAACTGTGGACATCACCATGCACAGGTCATTTGCTCAGGTAAGCTGACAACAAACAAACAAAACAACAAAACAAAACAAAAACTGACAACAAAATGGATTGGAAGACAGCATCACAATCAAATGGATATAAACCTCAACAGATATAGGTTGACGTTTTGTATAATTTAAAGGTTTCTGGAAAATCAGGTAGATCATGAGGTTCTCCTAAACAGGAGCTTTTAGTGCCATGTAAAGTTTGGGTAGCTGTGAGTATTTTAGTTTATAATTTGCTGGACTTTTGAAGCAGTAACTTCATGTCAACATATGCCATACCATAAGGTAAGAATATGAAATAATTTAATGAATCAACCCAAACAGAGACCCTGTCAAAGTTTAGAGTTGTGTAGATTCCACCTAGTATCTACAGATTCTTGAGAACATTGTTGAAGAATTACTCAAAGAATTTTATGCAGAGGCACAGTTACAGTGTTCTATTCAATGTTACTCCAACGATTAGATAATTAGGTACTTTTTCCTTCTAATTTATTTCTTTAAATTGTAACAAGATTACTTTACCAGTTTGGAAAGTAATTTGTTACTAGTTACTTTACTGTTGAGTTAGCCTCCTAATTGTGCGAATGTAGACTCTAAGTCTTATCATTTCATAATTTTAAAGATTTTTTTTTTTGTCCTTTAATCGTGAGAGAAGGGGCATGGAGAGAGAGTCGCGTTTACTCTTACTATTATAGATTGTAAAAACTATTCAAGCTTTACTAAAACTATTATGAATTCTAAAACTAACTATTTAAGCTATGCTAATCATATTTTTATAGAAGCAATATACATGTCTCTGCTACATATGTCCACTTTAAGTTTGTTCCTATGACCGTATAGTATAAGGTTATCTCAGTATAAAGTGTGATCCATAGGCCTGTGTAAAAATACTGCTTGTCAACTATTGATCTAATTTTTAATATGGACAGATATTGTGTATGCTCAATATGTGTGGTAGAGCGCCAGAGGCCTTTAAATGAAAAAGTCCTAAGGTCAAAATGCAAAGCAGGATTGAAAGTAACTATACCAACATATATAAAGACATATTATTGTTTTACTGAATGGGTGGCCCTGCTCTGTCAAGCTTTGTCACAGATTAGATAAGATCTGCTAGGAGTTAGTTGCATGTTTGAAAATGATATCACATTTTAGCCAACAAGACAGGTATTAAGGTGGTATAAGATTGGACTCGGTGACTTGGACCCACTCAGTAATCCAACAATGCTTTTTTTTCTGCTCGAAGCAAATTCTGTTATAGATCCCTGTGAAAACTCAGCCTTTTTGTAAATTATGGAAAAAAAACTGATACTGTTGATACTGTTATCATTGTTTGTCATATTTTTTCTTACTTTTGTTACTTTTCTTACTTAATGTTTAGGCTAATAGGCCTATCAGATTTTTAGATTAGCAAAGAATGTTTTAATTCTTTGCTAATGTCCTCTTTGTATTGTATGTTGCTTTGGATAAAGCTTCTGCAAAGTACCAATTAACATAAACATAAATAACTCCATAACCTCGATCCAGTGTACCTCTAATGTAGTCTAGTTGCTGAAATTTGAACTGTATAATGTTTTTACTCAGAAAATTGACTAAACTACAATAATGCATTATAATTAGTAGTAACCTTTAATTTTGATTCTAACAGCCTTTCCAGTCCTCAGACTTCCTCACTGAAAATTTCTAAAATGATTACAAGGAGATTTAAAAGGGTTATTTGCTACAAAAATTAGGCCTTTTTTCCTGTCAGAGTTTTCAATTCAAATTCCTTGTCAGAAAGCATGGTTAGAACAGATTAAAAATGTTCAAACATTTTAAAAAATTGCAGAATTCAGTAAATTTGTAATTTGGTTCAACTTCAGTACCTCCTTTGACATGTCATGTGCAGCTTTGGAGCTTGGTTACTAAGGACATGTACACATTAAACTGGGTAAATACTAATATGCATATTTATCCAGTTAGCCGTTTCATACACACTAATAGAGCATATTTCAACACTAGAAACAATGCTTTTTGAAAATGATTGCTGAGGTGGATAAATCTGAAAACTCCAGGTATGTACAGCAAAAATGGAGAGTTTCAAACACGATAATGTGTAGTTGCTATGACACTGATTGAAGGTGGTATTCTATTAGCTCTAGAGTTCTAATGTAGATGCAAAACCTTTGAAAAACAATACAAGAATGATAGTGTGGATGGAGATAGTTTTGACTATGGATATACATGTTTATATTTACCTGGCTTAATGTGTACAAGACCTAGGGCTAATTCCCAATATAGAATTGAAAGATGTAGCCAGCGTAGCCACATACCATTGAAAAGGAGCTACTAGGCCCAGAAAACTAAAAATGACTATTCCCAAATTATTCCAATCTGCCCACCACCGTATTTTCAGAATCAAAATAATGTTAAAGGTGTGTTTTGAGAGAATACATTTTCTAAAATTTTACAGTGCTAAAAAGTGCCCAGAGTTGGAGAACTGTTTAACCTAGGGTAACTGTTAAACTGGGTAAACTATTAGTGTAGTAGTCTATTAGTGTATTGTCCTTTGGATTGAGTAAACAACTATGAAATAGTTTTCCTTTGGATTGAGTAAACAACTATGAAACTTTACTATGTACTTTACAAGAAAATAGCTTCTTCTGTGCTTCTGAACATTTCATGCTGATTATGCCCCTGGGAATGGAAAGACAGTCGCTTGTCTCCAGACCTGTCCTCACCATTGAGGTGTGGTCAAGTTTTACTCAGGCTAAGCACTGGAGGAAAAGAGAAGTAGTGAACATCAAGTATATTAGTGGTAGCCCTTTAAAGGCAGCAGGAAATCATGCAGCAAATCAACAACTCGTTCAAGCCCCACTAGAACAAGGCTAAGCATGTGCAACTTGAATTTTGTGTAGAAGGCTATCCAGTTTTCTCTCTGTAATTTCAGTAAATTTCAAATTATAGGAGTCAAGCTGGTGGGCCTTTCTCGCTGCTCTGGAAGAGTGGAGCTGCTTCATAAGGAGACCAGACACACAGTGTGTGATGCTGCCTTTGACAGGCAGGATGCAGAGGTTGTGTGTCGACAGCTGGACTGTGGGGCCCCTGTAGGGGTGCTGGAGGCAGCTGCATTTGGAGAGGGAGAGGGCCAGGTGTGGTCAGAGGAGATCCAGTGTGGAGGAAACGAGACTCATATTCCAGTCTGTCCAACATCTCCTATACCTTCATACAACTGCTCTCACAAGCATGATATTGGATTAGTTTGTGCAGGTTTGTGTGCTTGTAAAAGTCAAACTACACAAACTACAAAGGTTTTGGCACTGACACATAGATTGTTTCACAAATGTAATCACTTCAGATTTTGTGGTGGTGATGCATATTGCCGGTAATTATTTTAAAATAGTTTAGCATAAATTAAATAAACCCAGTTTTCACAGTATTTTGGCCGTGACAGTGATGATCACCTAGTAACATTTCTGTCAATGGAGTGAAGAAAAAAGATATAATAAGTGAAACATTATTTCACACACACACACACACACACACACACACACACACACACACACACACACACACACACACAAATGTGCAGCTGAAAAGTGAAAATTTCAAACATTTTGGCCACTGTAGAAATTTATCTCAGCGTCCGTTTCACTGATTTAAAACATTATCTTGAAGTACCCTGAAAAATGCTGGATGTCTTCCTAGTTCTTTTGTTATTTTGTGTGCAAAACCTGCAGTTCTTTTTCATGTGATTTTTTAAATGCACTGACCACATTTATTATAAAGGATGACTTCATTCTGATCTTAAGTAAGTTGTTTTGGCTATACATGCTGATATCACCAGTAAAATTTGTGAAACACAAACTATGTGTCAGGGCCAAAAGTTTTGGCCACAACTGTAAACGCTTCAGTCCGTTTTTGCACAATACAGTGCCTAGTAGCCTGATGAGATGCCCACAGGTTGGTTCTTAATTAATAGCAGTTGGGCCTGTGCAACTTGTTTGTAACAAATGTCATTTTTAGAGTGTTTAATGGGCAATGCACAGGTGGGTTTGGCATATTGATGGAGGATCAGACGAGGTGAGCTATATGCAATCAGGCTGCATTGCTACAAAGGCCATGTGTTGCATGGTCATTTTTTGGGCTACAGCACTTTTTGTAAGCACTGCTTATCTGTGTCAGATTTAATTTGTAGGCGTGTTGTTGGAACATCTGCGAAATTGAGACAATGTCTATATTGTTGCAGTCAGAAGCCTTCATTTGAATGTTATATTTATGTTGCAAAGTTGATCGATACAACTGTAGTTCTTGGATGGTGTCATCATGATCAGAAGGTTTGGTAGCTGAAATGACTGCTCGAGGGTAGTAGCGCAAATCGTCATTGATTGACGTTTTAGCGGCATTGTTTGACTTGAATGACTCTCTGTATATCTACCACAACACCCTCCAATTAAGTATTTCACTTATTATGTTTTGGATGTCTGTGCATTCAGAATGCCTGGAAATAATGGGAAAAAGGTTTTCCTCAGGGGGAAAGAAAAAGCGAATACCTTGTCATGTTAACAATGTCAACTGGAAAAATAATGCAGTTTTGTCAATGAAGGCTCAATGGCTTTTTAAAACCACCTCAGCCCATATTTTTGAGCAAACACACCTTTATTTATGATGAAGATTTTTAAGTTTTAAACCTTGCTGAGATGTCCATGTTTTCTTGACATCAAAACACATGAACACTTGACAGATTATCAGCGTTATAACTGGGAAAGTCCTACTATTCTCAGATGCCATATATGATAGCCTAGATGCTAGATGCTTTTTAATCCAAAATATTGTGCATGACATCATCAATATGGGACTGTTTTTAACAGCGGAGTGTGCTATTTGCAACTGAACAATCACACTTTGTAGAGACAGGCATAACTTGTTTTATTTGTGGAAATTAACCCTTGCATAACAGATCTGTAAGAACCAGGCTACTCAGAATTGCCTTTCCTCCAGTGCTTAAAGTATATTTAGATTCTAGATTGTTGATGATATTCCATAGGTGGAAATGCATCCCACCTATTCAGGTTACTTTCTTAACTTACCATAACTCTTTTTGTTATCTAAATGAGTTTGTTTATTTCTGTCAAATATGCAGTCGTTAACTGGGATCAGTGAGGAAGGGAAGCCCTATTCTGGTGAGATTGAAGGTCACATACCAGACTACAGACAGTAGAAATGTGTTTCAGTGAGTGTTTCAGCGTAAAAAGTTCCATAAAAGTTTTGCATTATATTCCATGGTGCACACTGACCTGAAGACTACAGATGAATTAAAAAAATTTTCAACAGAAAACAATCCATGCCGTCAGCCACCTCAAATGAAATCTGGGTCCTAACAATCTAGGTCCACTTGACCCCAAACATGCAGATACCATTTGTCATTCATTTGTTTCTGGGAAAGACAAAGGTTTACAAATGGTTTACAGACAGAACACAGGAAGCACTGCCAGCAAGCATTTATGTAATATATATAGCATCACAGTAATCACTGCCTGTACTCCAGCCTAGATCATTGAATCGGATTAGACCATTAGCCCGTTAGCATCTTGCTCAAAGGTGACTAAGAATTACGGCATTTTTCCATTTAAAACTTTACTCCTCTGTAGTTACAAAGTGTATTAAGAGTAAGACTGGCAGAATATGAAATGTGGCAATTTTCTTGGTGAATATCATACTCTCATTCTGGTGTAATAATCAAGGAAATTTGCTACCACGTCTGAAAATAGTCCCTCCATGTCTCCAAGTCAAGTGGTGCAAACCATCAGTCTCATGGTAGGTTGCAAAGTTCCTTGATTATTACGCTGGAATGAGAGTATTCAATATTGACCTAGAAAATCGTCACATTTCATTTTCAGTTGGTTGGTATAGTCTTAGTATACTTTGCAAATACAGAAGAGTCAAGTTTTAAATACATTATTCAGTTGTGGCTGAAATAAAATGACCTCAATGGGGCTACATGGCTAATGTTATTTTTTAAATTAGTGGTCCCTGAATGATAAGCTATTAGATTATTATCAGAAAGATTATTAGTGAGAATTCTCACAAATCTCCAGATTAGGCTACCTACACAGTCTATGGGTCTGTCAGACAAGTGCTTTGGGAGGTATGCGAGGAGCACACACATACATACATATATACACACACACGCACACACAAACAGAGAGAGATAGAGAGAGAGAGAGAGATTCCTTGCATTTACAGATAGAAGATAGATAGATGTAGTGCTTCATTGTGACAATCTTTAAAGCATGTTATTCATTTTTTTCTTAAACTTATTTACTACGCCAACACAAGATTTCTATCTCTGTCTCCTCAGATACTGTGAGGTTGGTTAATGGAGGCGGTTGATGCTCTGGTAGAGTGGAGGTTTATCATGAAGGAGAGTGGGGCACAGTGTGTCATGATTACTGGGATATGAGTGATGCTGCAGTGGTGTGTAAAGAGCTGGGCTGTGGTGATGCTGTAGAAGTTCTGGGTGGAGCTTACTTTGGAGAAGGATCAGGGAAGATCTGGATGGATGATGTGAGATGTCATGGATCAGAGTCTTCACTGAAGAGATGTGGCCATAAGGGGTGGGGTAGCAGCAAGTGTAGACATCATGAGGATGCTGGAGTCATTTGTGCAGGTAAGCAGCATAACTGTTTTGAA
The DNA here is from genome assembly GCA_015244755.2 of Tenualosa ilisha. Classification (NCBI taxonomy): domain Eukaryota; kingdom Metazoa; phylum Chordata; class Actinopteri; order Clupeiformes; family Clupeidae; genus Tenualosa; species Tenualosa ilisha. The sequence goes on along the minus strand of PYXC01001263.1, from coordinate 1,268,459 downwards.
CATTTCAAATTAAAATGAATTAATTGAAGACAGATAATTAGATATCAAAATCTGATAGATAATATCACATTTAGTTGCTATTATAATAACTATGTTGAAATTAAAAGGAGTATGATATGTGAACAACTTTGGTCCAATTAGATTTTTAGCATCCAATTTTATTCATTGGTAAATGTTGTCAGTCATAAGGCTGCCCAATTATGTAAAAATCAATCAGTCAATCAATACTACGTGTCTACATGTCGCAGTTAATCAAGCTCTCTTGAAACCAGGGACGTGGCAAGCGCGGGCATGTGCATTTTGTCACACTGAAGATAAAAACACAGATGCGTGGTGACGATCCACCATTCATTTTCAATTACAGCAGGCGACGGGCGACAAGTGTAGGCAATTGGGCCACACATCAACAGATGGGCGGGGAAAAAAAACAGAAAAGCTTTCTATTTTATGCAAATGTTGGGCGACAAAACCAGGTGATTTTTCATAATAGACAGAGTGAAGGCATGTCCAACGAGGACGGTACTTTTGAAACTTACTGAACTTTGATCAAAAAATTCAAAATGGTGGAGCTATCACTAATAAATAACGATAAAAATAACAAGACCTGCTAATGATGAACGAGCCGTTCTCTGATTGATTCATCTGTTTCACCTCTCACACATTCTGGCCATGTGTTGGGCTCGCATAAATTCATTTAGGTACATAGAGGCTGCTTATAAAAATGCAATTGACGGGTACATGTCAGTGAGACGGGTACCATGACGTTTGGTTGGTCGATGGTCGGAAGGTTTTTGCCACGAACCCCGCGCCATATAATCGAGGTGTAAAGGTGATACTTGAATGAACAAAATGATACTGACATCATGCACCGTCTCTGCTCAGCCATCATCCTGTAGTGGGTTACGTATGCTGATGGGCTTGCTTATGGTGTTCATAAGCAGACAAAATAAACATTACTCTGTCTACAAGCATCCATATTTTCCCCAACTGTTGCAATGGAACACATTTACAACGGATGTCGGGAGAACTGACTCGGATTCTTCGACTACCGACATTCAATAGAGCGTGCCAGTACTATACCCCCTAGTCACGGAGAATCAGTTCGCGTTGTTTGTTTCAAAGATTCGTTCGCGAACGACACATGATTACCAACGACTCGCTGCTTGTTTATGAGCCAGCAACGCCTCCTCCACGAGTGTAGCCTGCTCAAATCGCCGAGTAAGCGGTACGTGTTACCTTAGGGTTACTTACTTCCCTCATTTTCATGTAACTAAATGCTACAGCCATATTCCCTTAAACAACCAGTTCACAATCTATCTAAGCAAAGACGGGAGATTCACCTGCGAAGGGAAATGGAAAACTGAGTAGGTTGCAACTAGTGACAAGTGTTTTGAGATTTTGATTAGTTGTTTTTCAACCTGGGTATCTTTCATACAGTATATGGTAAGTTTTGCATCCTATAAGCACTGATACAACCTAGTTCTAATACTTATTTATTTTTCTTTCAAAATCAGCTGCCCGTTTGCCTAGACTGTCTAATGGTACCAGTTACTGCTCTGGGAGAGTGGAGCTGCTCCAGAATAACACCAGACAGACTGTATGCAACAGCACGTTTGACTGGCAGGATGCAGAGGTTGTGTGAGAGATCTCGGCTGTGGGGCTCCTGTAGAGGTGCTGGGAGCAGCTGCATTTGGAGAGGGAGAGGGCCAGGTGTGGTCTGAGGAGATCCAGTGTGGGGGAAATGAGACTCAGATTGAACTCTGCCCAACATCTCCTGCATTTCCCTATAACTGCTCTCACAAACACGATGTTGGATTAGTTTGTACAGGTAATATCATTTACAATACACAATTAACATCCGTCTGTCCATGTATGCCTTTGGCTGATGTCTATATAACCACCAGATATAGTCATACTGTATGAATATTTCAAAACATAGTAAAAATGGCCACTTTCAGGCAATATATAGGCTATAGATACATGTCCTATGTTAGGGATAACAGCTGCTGAGGTGTCCTGTTATAGGGAAATAATAGATAGGGCATGGGCAATGTACTCCACAACGCCAAATCATCACTTATCACCCAGTTGCCACTAAGGATGCGTTCAAAACAAAAATGACACGTAGCAGTTTTAAAACAAGCTAACCTGTTTTGTCACTGCACTATTCTCTTTGGTTACTGACAACAGTGAGCTTGTAACTCCATTGCTTCTCACTAGTTTAACTGTTGTTCACTCTGGTCAGTTTAGTTACCATTCAAAATAGCATTGATATGAAAGGGTCATTAAACTTCATAGGTGTCCAATTATCATGAACATCACAGTATTTCATGTCTCCAGGTGATAGTAGCTTACTCAGTATCCAACAGAGTATAGGGTAACATGGGTAAAGTGGGACATTTTTGAAAATTGCATGTTCTCTGCTACTTTTGACAATGATCCAAATGTTAAATATAGCATGTTAAATATAGCAAATATAGCACACAGCATATTTTTAGGAAGCTTAAATTGTCCTTTACACAATGTAAAAATAAAAAAAGAGAAAATAATACAGTTTAGAAAAAATATTTAACAAAAAGTGACCAAATCATGAATCTTCTTTGCGCACATTAGTAAAGTGGGACACCCATACTGCCAAAGTTGAACGTTTCATTTTTACTTTAAATAAATAAAAAGATGTAAGGGATGAAATTACCAAGTGTAATTTGTTTTAGATACCCCATTGTTAATAATAATTTGACAACACTTGATGGACCATACTATGTCCTACATTAATTAACAGGGTTAATTTTCTCAGTTGCGCAAACACATCAAAATATCTTAAGTGTTTTTGCTACCTAACAGGCTAGCTGATTATTATGTCAGCCACTTATGTACAGAACTCTGCAGTAAAATATTGCTTGAAGTAGTTAATAAGACTTTGTTTATGCAATATATAATCAAATGTCACGGTAACATCACGTTTTAGACTGGATAATATGTTTTAATATGCCGTTCAGTAGTTACAGTAGTTAGCGGTCCCACTTTACCAGTATCCATACTTGTAGTTGGACAATGAAATTAACTAATGGACAAAAATATTGTAGCGCCGTGGTTGCTGTGTTGGTCCCCAGTGTATGAGCGCACCAGAGTGTCTTCCTTCCCTCCTGTGTCATATAGAATGTGTAATATAGAATGTGTCGATCTTATATGTTGGGTTTTTGATTGGAGGGAGGTGTCAGGGCCATAATTATAGGGCAATTAGATAGGTTAGTTATTGGTAAAGGGTGTGGTTATTAATCAGGGTTCTAAGACGCTCATTTAGTTTTGTCAGAGATGAGAAGAATGAGATGTGCGAGAGACGTGTTGTTGTATTGTGCTGAGTGAGATGTGAGTGAGTAGTTTAGCAGAGTTATTAATTTGAGGTATGTTGTTTTGTTGGGACACCTCCTACTGCCCGTTGCCTAGTGTGTTCAATATAGGCAATAAGCGTGACCTGTGTGGTTTTGGATTACCCTCTACCTCTGTCTTCGTCTTCCATCCTTGAAGTTAGCATTACTATTTACCACCGGCATAATTGAACTATTAGGTTATTCTTTGATAGATTTCACAGCAATCTTTCATGTAACCATAACATTTACACCACCCCAAAAAGCTGTAGATGGTTCTGTCCTTAACATCATTTACATCAGAATACCATGTCATTTCCATTTTCACTGTTTCTTGTGGTCGTGATATTTAGTTGGCGTGGTCACACCCCTAAGAAATGACATCACATCTACACAACCATCACTTTTTAACCCCTTACATCGCAAAGATTAAGTTAGCAGCTGTTTTTGATCAGTAAAAAGTAAGTAGCCTATGTGAAGACACAGAGGATAAAACTTAAGTGTCCCACTTTACCAGTTGTCCCACTTTCACCCATGTTCACCCTATGTTGTAACCAATTTACAAAAAATTATTTTCATTAAGGAATGGAGAGAACATGAAACTATTTCTCATAGGGAAGATAGTGTAAGAGTTGAGGTTCAAAATATGTGCCAGGAATATGGATAGAGAGAAGTGTAGATGTCTATTTTTTTCAGATGGCACATGGGGCACTGTGCGTTATAGTGTGAATCAACAGCTTCTTTGGTATAAGATATCCTTTTCTCTCTTTCCTCAGATGCTGTGAGGTTGGTGAATGGAGGTAGTCGTTGCTCAGGGAGAGTGGAGGTTTATCATGAGGGAGAGTGGGGCACAGTGTGTCATTATGACTGGGATATGAGTGATGCTGCAGTGGTGTGTAGAGAACTGGGCTGTGGTGATGCTGTAGAAGCTCTGAGTAAAGCTCACTTTGGAAAAGGATCAGGGAGGATCTGGATGCATGAAGTGACCTGCAAGAGATCAGAGTCCACACTGAAGAGATGTGGCCATGACGGGTGGGGTAAAAACAACTGTGGACATCATGAGGATGCTGGAGTTACTTGTTCAGGTAACTCTTTTTGATGCTTATTTTTATGTTTATGTTTATGGGTACATGTCTTTTTTTTCATAAAACAAAACACCCCCTTATAAAAAATACTAATTTTAAATAGGCCTATAACAAACAAATTTGTGAAAAAATAATAGAAAAAATAGTAATATCAGTGATGGTAAAAATGTGACAATAATTTAGATACACAGTTTAATCTAGACTAATTATGGTCTTTTTAGCGCACAAACAAAAAATGCTAATTATATTCAAAAACATATTCTGCGCAATACATTAGTAGAACATCATACTAATTTGTTAGCTCAGTCTTAGCCATAATGCACACTCTAGAGATTAAATTTATGAAATGGAATCGAGGATAATTGAATTTGTTATTAACTGACAATTATCACATTTAGTTTGTATGAAATGGTGAATGACTTTGTTTTTACTTCTATTTTTAACATCCAAATTGCTTGTCAGTTTGAAAATGGTGTCAAGTTAGAGTTCAAGTATTTATAAAATGGATATTTTTGTTGTTTTTCTTGATGGGTGCTGTCTTTCATATGGTTTGAAAGGGAAACTAATTGATAATTGTCATATTCTGTTGACAATGATTGCCATGATGCAAGCTTCTTCGCTTAAGGCTGTACAAAGTCAATTCACAACCATTGACAAAACTATGGACATGAATTTTCCTTTGAATGGAGTCAACTGCTGCATTTAAAATGATTGTTTGATGCATCTGCTGCCCTTTCCCAAGATTTTTAGAAAACATACAGTATGCTATTTACCTGTTTATTCAATGTGCTCTTCATTCATTCTCCGGTCTTGTGCACTTATTGGGTTGCAATGATTTGTCAGTTTTAAAATGTGAAAAAAACACACACAGAATCTAATATAATCCACACAGGGCACAGAGCTCCGAGACTTATGAATGGTTTCCATAACTGCTCTGGCAGACTGGAGGTCATCCATGGGATCACCTGGGGAACAGTCTGTAATGCCACCTTTGACTGGCAGGATGCAGAGGTTGTGTGTCGAGAGCTGGGCTGTGGGGCTCCTACAAAGTTGTTGGGAGCAGCAGCTTTTGGAGAAGGAAAGGGGCAGGTGTGGTCAGAGGAGATCCAGTGTGGAGGAAATGAGACTCACATTCAACTCTGCCCAACATCTACTGCACCCTTACATAAGTGCTCTCACAAACATGATGTAGGACTGGTTTGTAAAGGTACAATAAAAATGTAAACATTACCTATTATTTATCATTTTTGCGTCTTCAGATATTTAACTTAGACAGTAAATCATGCGACATGGCACTGTTTTCTTAATCCTACAGAGCCTGTAAGGTTGGTTGGTGGTAGCAGCCACTGTTCAGGGAGACTGGAGGTTTATAAACATGGAGAGTGGGGCACAGTGTGCCACAGTGGATGGGACCCGGTTGATTCAGCAGTGGTGTGTAAAGAACTGGGATGTGGCAGTCATATGGACTTTGACAAGAATGTCGACCTTATACCTGAAACAGAAAAAGTCCTGATGGCTGAGGTAGCTGTAAGGGGTGGGAGACCAGTCTAAAGTCCTGCTCTCATAAGGAATTGGGTGAACATACATGCAAACTTGAGAATAGTGTCACAATTGTCTGCTCAGGTTAGTGAAACATATGATTGGAAGAGTTTGTTGATATTATCAATATATATACTGTTATATACAGTATTTTGTTTATTTATCAAACAGTGTCAATTATTTCCTCAGAACACCGAGCCCCTAGACTGGTGAATGGTTCCCACAGTTGCTCTGGGAGAGTGGAGGTGGTCAATGGGATCACCTCGGGAACAGTCTGTAATGCCACATTTGACTGGCAGGATGCAGAGGTTGTGTGTCAAGAGCTGGCTGTGGGGTTCCTGTAAAGCTGCTTGGAGCAGCTGCTTTTGGAGAGGGAGAGGGCCAGGTGTGGTCAGAGGAGATCCAGTGTGGAGGAAACGAGACTCACATTCACCTCTGCCCAACATCTGCTCTGAACCACACATGCCTTCATGACACAGATGTGGGGATTCTTTGTTCTGGTAAGTCAGCCATGTTGCCACGATCAGTGCCTCTGTTCTGCCAGTTTGGTGGAGCGAGGATTTGTGAATGTCAGCCACTTATGCCAGTGAAGCTTTCAATGCAGGAGTCTGCCCTTCCATGTAACCTATTGCATTAGTCGTCTTGCCAATGTGTTTGTGGATCCTGTGAATCATTCACATTGGCAAACACTCATGGAGAGAGGTAAGTCTCTTTAGTCAGTCGCCATGGACCGTGTCCCTGGTGTTATCCAGTTCCTCATGTATGATCTCCTGTCATGGATGTTAAGCTTTTCAACATTTACACTCAAATTCACATTCATAAAGAGTTGGTTTCATTAAGAGGTGTGTGGGAGTTGACCCTCTCTGGCTGCGGCCTAATTCTGTTATGTTAGCGACTGCCATGTTAGTGATCCATCATTAGCTCCAGTGATATATATTAGATGTCGAGCTGAGGCTAAAATGTAGCCCCAGTAGGCTCATAGCGCATAGTAACTTTTTGTGATGCAAGCTGTGAACTGCGTGCTGCTTTTTGGGAAAATATACAAATTTTCCACCTCCCCTTGAGTTAAACAGTTGAGTTTCACCTTTTTCAAATTCATCCAGCTGTTCTCTCAGTCTGATGATATTTCTTTTAGCTCCTGTCTAGCATAGAACATTGAATCTGATTAGACCATTAGCATCTTGCTTGGTTGATATGACATGGAACTATGCTCTCCTTGTGGCGTAATTAACCTTTTAAACCACACCTGTCAAACTCTAGGCCCGCAGGCCAAATCTCATTTTATTTGGCCCCCCAGATAATATCTAATGTCTATCAGAACTGGCCTGCTGGTATTTTGCATGCGCCATTAATACTACAAGTACCACAATGCACTGCCACTGCGCCGGTATTACGTCAATCAAGGCCCGCAAGTGAGTATGCTTTGAATGCTGGTCTAAATAAATCTTATTGCAATAATTAGGGATGCACCAATCCAAAATTTGCATAGGCCTATTGAAAAAATGAGCCGATCTGTTTCCTAATGACCAAAACAACGCCACTATGCTACTGTGTGCTTCTGTGCTACTATGCACTCAGCTGGCTTGCAAAGACATGGTATAAGCATGTCAGCTAGGTGCAGCTGTAATGTATGAACGCACAGATTTTCTATAGCTATTATAAGTGCTATCAATAAAATTATCATAAAGTTAAAGTAATTTACTGTTACTAAGTTTTAATAGACAACCTGCAAATATTAAATATTTAACCTTAATGGCTCTTGTTAGTAAGTTTAACTCATTGAGTCTGCTTGTCAGTAATGTAGCAGCCTAAGGTTACTCTCGAAAAGTATAACAAAAATTGCATATTGCAAGACACATCTCTCCTAATCCAATGAAGATTCTGCTTAAGTTGTTTATGAATATTTAAACTGATGCAATAGAAGCCATAATCAACATCTGCAGCAGCCTACTGATTTCCACCAGCACTTTGCATAGAAACAAAGTTTGTTTCACCTAAGCCAACTTGTTTCACCTATGCTGAGAAATTTAAAGTGACAGGCGCCTAATGAGACATGCCCACAAACATCAAATACAATTTAATGACATTGGCACACATTTGTTTATTTTTTAATTATCATGTGTGAAATTTATGCCTGTTATTTTCTTCTGTTTTGATTTGGCTTAGAAAATAATGCCCAGTTAGGAAAGTAGAAAGTTCATAATAAAAATTTAATATGTCCGGACCTCAACTTGGACCCATTTTTTTTTGCTTTGGGCCACTGTGTAATTGAGTTTGACACCACTGTTTTACACAATTGACCAGAAATATGCAGTCGTTGTGGAATTCTACTTCCTCACCTATTAGAGCAACTATGGGCAACTATGGTAAACAAATGCTGCAAACGAACAATAAAGATTTTTTGTAGTGTTGCCCCAAAGCAGCCATATCTGTCCTTATAACGTTTAAAAGCATTTCTTACCTCATATCGCTGGGTGTTCCTAAGATAAGTTCTAGTGTTTGTAGCCTTTTCTCAACAAAGCTTACAACATTGGCAAAAGTAATATTTGGCAAATCCGTCAGGCATGTTGTGTAGACTCTCTGATCCATTTTCTCTTACTGGTATGTTTTGGCTTCTAATGTGTTGATGCTTGACAGGAAGTCCGATTATGTATTTCTGGTTAATGTGTAAAGGGAATTAAGGAAATTTGCTACCGTGTCTAAAAATAGTCCCTCCATGTCTCCAAGTCAAGTGGTGCAAACCATCAGTCTCATGGTACAGTAGCATAGTGCCTTGATTATCAGCTTAGAAGATCACCATGTTTCATTTTCTGTTAGTCTTAGTACACTTTGTAACTACAGTGGTCAAGTTTTAAATATGAAATTTTCTAAATTCTTAGTCACTTTTGAGCAACGTGCCAACACACGCCGTATTTAGCTCTCGGACGCCAATGAGCGTGGCTGTAGCTACCATTGAGGACTCCAATGTCCTTGGTATTTTTTCTAGAGTTGATGAGATTTATAATCCCTGTATCAAATCTACCATCTTTCAGATATATCTAATTTCTAAAATCGAGAATGTTAGACAAAAATTGTAGAGTGGGCGCTTGCGTACTTCTCAAAACAAGAGCATGTATGCTGGCAAAAAACTGTGGAGTATGTGCTGTTTATAGAAAGAGTGCACTGCTCTCATGCTATTTGGACAATGCTCCTGTAAACATTGCAATTTTAACGGTTTAAGGTGCCTATAGGTTTCTATTGTGCAATGTAACCAAAAATTAGCGATATCATTAAACTTTGTCTGGTGAGATAATACATCAACCAATCAGTACCAAACAGTATATATACGATGAAATTGTGGAAAGAATGGAAACATCTGCGAGGGAGCATCTAATATGTGCACTACAGCCTTAATAACCATGAGGTGGCATGTATGGACTCGGATTGGGAGAACCACCTGTCTGGTGCCGTGCTGCCAACAGGCTGCCGATCATCAGTGTTTCTCATGGTGTTCATCTCATCTCTGCCATGCAAGTATTGTCTGGATAGCGTGAGGCTAAAAAGGCTACCCTACTTTCCTATTTCCACTGCCTGGGGCTGGTTTATAATGACAACTGATTTTAACAGTTCTTCTTTGTTATTCAAAGCAAATTTTTGCTGGTTAGGATGTCTGAAACAGCATTTTAGAAGAATTATTTGCAGCTCATAATGCAGGAGATGCAATACTTTGGTAATGAAAAACTGTATAGCCCACAAAAATGCAGCATGTTGGACATTAATACTTTATTGTAGGCCTGTACTTTGCCCTATAACTGTGGGTAGGCTACAGAATATTTAAATCTATTCAAATTCAGTGAAGAATATGCCAACCTAACCTACACTGATTGATATTAGGTCTATAATTATTTGTTAAGTAATGTGATGGATTGAATATCTTTTTTGTCAAATAACAGCAAGGGATCAGTTAACCTCTTTTGCCATTATAAAATAATAGGCAGGAGAAAGAAACAGTTGAGAATAGAGAAGAGAGGAAGATTATGCGAATAACCTTAACAGGTGAGTGATGGTCAAAAAGTGACACCCTGCAGTAGATTTAAGACTCAATGTCATGGTCTACAATTGAGTGACTTGTGAAAATTACCATTTTTGTGTTTGGTAGCCAGTGGCCTGCCTTCATACCCGCACACACAGTCAGGGGTGTTATAGGTTTCAAATCCCACTGGTTAGGTAACAGTTTCCATAGCCCACAAACTCTCTCATGGCACAATTTGCACGTCAATTTTTGTACATCAGAAATGTTCTCAATGGGTCAGAATTGTCGTCCATTTTTGACCTTGGTATTTGAAAAATCCTGGCTATGGCCCTGCACGCGTGATATGAAATCTCCAGTAAGGTGCATAATTGAGCACATTTCATTTGAGAGTGAGAGAAGCAGCCAGAACAAGTGGCAGGCAGAAGCATCGTGAGTGAGTGGCAGTGAGAGGGGGGAGCAAGGGAGAGAGAGAGTGTGAGCATTAGTCCCTTGTAGTATTTCTCCTCTGTCTCTCTCATCATATCATTTCATCATTAAAATTAAAGATTCTTGCCGAATGAAAAAAAAAAATTCTCAAGTAAAGTGTCTTTGTGCTTAGGCCTATATCCAACACCATATTTCCTGTGTGCTTATTTTAAAGACAGCTGATGAGAGTTTAATAGTTCAGTCCATCTTTATGTAGGCTGTAGGCTATTTTAAAGTAGCAGAATTGCATCTGCATTGTAGTGCATTCTGCATCTTGACCAATGTAATGATGAGGCCAGTAGAATCCTAAGTATGGACTGGAATGGACTGTAAAAGCCTATATACTTTCAAGATAGGCAAATAGATTGGCTATGAATTTCTTAAATGCTGTTCCCTACTTTATGTTATTTTCATTTGGGCATATCTTTTAGAAATAGGTTCTTTTGACTATTTTACATCACAGGACATTGGAATAATGTGAATAGTTAATAATTAAGATTATTTATTGTGGAGACTGTTGTTTCATGACAACTCCTGAATGCAACTTTACCATAGCCTACATCCTAGCTATATGGCAAATCGTTCTGTTGTGTGTTGTTGTGGGTGTCCAGTGAAAGTTGTAGATCTATTGCTATGTGAGTTGAGAGAAAAATAAAAATTGAATTAATGTAGGCTATTATAAGGGTCGCCTGAAACATTATTGGAAAAATTGCCCCTCCTAAGATTTCTTTTCAGGAGCCACCACTGGGTATGACTTAAAATAAAGTAATGAAATGGTAAGATCCAGTACCCTATGCTATCCTATCCTATCCTATGTACTTTCATATAAATTACTTGGAATCAGGGCTGTAAAATAAATATTTGCCTTTAATGATGTCATGTTTCCATCACAATAAACTGATGTAATCAAAGGTCCAATATTATTTGATGCATTTTCATTTTTTGGAGTAGCTACTACACTGTAATTAAATTGAAATAGGCAATAATGTATTTTGTAATGTATTTTCATGTAATTTCTATAAAAGTACTTATGCAATTACTGTGTAATTACTGGAAACTAATACAGGCTTATTAGAGCCTTATTATTACCCTAACTAAAAGTGGATTATTGTTTAGAAATAACAAAAAAAATTGACAGAAATTATTCAGTTATTATTCAGTAACGTGAGTAGTACATGAGTTGTTACCATAATTTTACCAAATTATTACCGTAAAACTACCCTCCTGTTACCGATCTGTGAAGATAAGTGTTACAAGTGTATATTGATCTGAAATGAAGCATGAAATGAATGTAAAAATTACATCAATAGTATTTTCTCTCATGTATAAATGGTATTGGCTTCCAGAGGGATAGAGTTCAGGTCAGCTAAAATACAAGTCTTCCTCTTTGTGCTATCTTTAGGATACACCGATGCCAGGCTGGCAAATGGCCGTGACTCCTGCTCAGGCCGAGTGGAGCTCAAGTACCTCAGCGAGTGGGGCACAGTGTGTAATGCATCCTGGGATATGAGGACCTCCAGTGTACTCTGCCATCAGTTGAACTGTGGGAGTGCTGTGGCTGTTGTAGGAGCAGGGTGGTTTGGTGAAGGGAGTGGAAGCATCTGGCCTGATGTGTTTGAGTGTGAGGGAATGAAACTGGTCTCTCAGAATGTGGAATCTCCTCATGGAGTCGGGCTGCATGCTTCCACAGACAGGATGCTGGAGTCATCTGCTCAGGTGAGTATATGAAGATACTGTTATGTAATTATATGGTATTGTTTACTGTGTGATTTTATGAGTACTACTTTTGTTATTATTACTTTTAGCAGTAAGTGTAATCAACCTTTTGTAAAGGCGTAGACGCTGTGGGGAGAAACGGACACAGTTGATGGGTGTAAAAGCCCGGACTTGGGAATACTTTAATCATCATTAAAAACTTAGCTTGCCTGTCAGTTTAAAGGTCCACAATAGTTGTGGTAGTGAACTTCATCGGACCACAACAATGTAAACAGTACAAAGCAACTCAGCAGATGAAAGCATGTAGTGAACACGTAATGGCTGCCTGTGAATTATGTACAATGTGGTGCCCCTACACATGCCCGCAAGAATTCACAAAGACAGACAAGTTCATCTGGTGAGGGGGATACAAGCTACTCTGGCCATCAGGCACTGAGGCCACAGGAAGGGGAGGTTCAAGGAAGATGGAAGACAAGTCCAAGTAATTGGGTTTAAGGCGGTCCAGTAATACCTGGTCTCGCTTGTCCCTGATGACGAGGGCAAAAAGTTTCCAGCACACGCAACAGACCATCTTAAGGCATTTTCAGTGCTGGTTCTCACACCTAATCTCAAGCCAGCCAACATGTTCGCACCGAAAATCAAATTTGGTTCCCAGTGGACACAAAGTAAAATTTTGTTTTTCTAAGCGAACCATGATGACATGAGTGGACGTCACCAAGTTCATCCGGGTCAGAAGCGGAAAAGTAAAAAAACCATCATGCAATTTCATGGAATATTATCATTCAAATGGATGAAGCATTTTAGCATTCCAGGCTAGTAGGCCCACTTGCAGTGAATTATTCATAATAAATCCCTTGGGGAGAACCAGGAGATTGAAACAGGGACAAATGAAACATCCCTGCCGAAAAAAAAACAACCTGACCAGCTTATGATGGTTTTCTGGTTGAAGCTATGTCTTTACAAGAGTTTTGCTGTTTTAGCTGGTTGACCCAGCCTATGATTGATTGTAGAATTATGATGGTTTTGTTGATCAAACCAATTTAGGCTGGTCATTTTAACTGGAGAATGACTTGCCAATCCAGCAATAGCCAACTTTATAGCTGGTTAAACCAGCATGACGTTTTAAACCATCAATGTAAGCTTGATAGGCTGATCACCAGCATGACCAACATAAACCCGCACACTTACATATGACTAGTTTGTCAAACCAACATAACCAATTTCCTAAGATGGTCACACCAGCAAGACTAAGTGGTGGCCCAACCAGCATGAACAACAAAGACCAGCAAGAGCTGGTAAATTAAGTAAGAGTAAGATGAAAGGGAGGCCGCACACAACGTTACAGAGCGAAACAACATTAGAAAAACAACTACCAGAACAATATAAGTGTCAGACACAGACAGACGGAGGCATATATATATATAACAAGGAGTATTTATTCAACAAACGAACAGTCTTAACAAAAGTCACGTCCGCTACTTATAGCGGAGGAGAGCAAAACTACGAAGCAAAATCAAACAAACACGGTTAACTAAAGTCACGTCCGTTACTCTAACGGAGGGAACGGAAAGTACAAAGCTCAGAAGTTGACAAGGAAACAAACACACAGGAGAAAAGGTGGCGAACACAACAGTACAGATTAGACTACACAGAACGACAGCGAATCACAATACCGATTGGGGAGTCTGAGGCTCACAGGGCGAATGACACAGGAGAATGCGGGAGACGGAGGAAACACAACTGACACATAGGAAGTCTGAGGGAACATAGACGAGGCCAGACACCAGGTGAAGCAGAGGGGAAGCTTAAGTAAGGTGGAGACCCGGTGACACCAATTACAACTCAGATGAGGGTGATCATGCATGAGGAGGTGAATGGAAACGGGGAGGCGAGCTGTGAGTCTGTGGAGTTGAGTGAGGGGGTGTGGCCGTGACCAGGTCCGATGCAGACCTGACAATAAGCCATAGAAAGATACAATAAATGGGAGGCAAACGTTTTCCTATAATCTGTCAGTTGACAGTGGAACCTATAGGCCTTTGCGCCTGGTGACATATTTCAAATTGGGAATGCTAGACCTGGGCTAGACCTGAAACGACCCAAAACCCTTTCTTGACTGACTTTTTTTGCACTGATAACACAATTAAGATGAAGCACCACCATGACACCACCTTTACCAATCTTATGCTTTTCTCAGAGTGTAGTGAATATAAACAGGCATCATTTAGTTAAAACATAGCGCATTCTCTTTTCTCTAAACAAGAACATCAGTAGGTCTAACTTTTGCAAGGCAAAAAAAAAAAGCCCTGCGTTAGCCTAAAGGCATCATTAATAGAATGTTTGCGCAGGGAGTAGCATAGTAGAACTCGCTTAAACAGGCGATTAGGTGTGCTTCAGCAAGTGATTTATATAGCAGATTTTTTACACAATCAGTCCATGGCTGAGGTTAGCTAAAAATGCAAACATGTTGCACACTTCCATATTCCTTGCTCTCCAGAGACAGGGAGGCAGAACCATCCTGCAGCCACTCAACTGCAGGACATCTGACAGAGGTATGGAAAAATGTTGAAAAAATTTCTGGCTATGTAGAAAACATGGTTGCGATCTCCCAATGCAGATGCAATGGTGGAAATGCATCAATGTAGCCTAGACTTTTCTCTGCTTTGGCTCATGCCAGTTGTGCTCATGATCAGACCAGACCAGAATTTAAGCTGGCCTTTATAAGGTCCAAATCCATAACCATCCAGTCCTGTAAATGGTTCGGGACTTGGCTATAATTTGAATTTTTATGGTATATAGGATTTCTAGTTCACGAAAATATGTAATTTTGAGGAACAAGGTGAAAATCAAGCATGTTGTTTTTTCAAGACATTGTTCTGACAAATCTGTCACAGTAATACACAGATTTACTAAACTTGGTCTAGTATTTCTCTATTGACTGAAGAAACACTCTTGAGTGAATTATCTATCACATTGATAGAGTTAGAAGCTCTCAAAATGAGCTGTTTTAATGAATTTTGAAATTTTTGGTAAAATTCAGAACCTTGTTAGAAGAAGTGATGTTGAAGTTAAGTTTATCGACACCTGATCTGATTATGTCTTTAAATTCTAGAGTAGGAACTGTTACCTAGTTACCAAGGTTCAAAGCTGAACATGCCACATTAAAGATGCTATTGATTTTCAAAGGTGGACCAAATGGCTAATTTGCTAGATTCCATCATTTTGTAGATGGAAAGTGATATTACAGACCCCAGAACTGATTACATATTTGAACTCTGCTGTGGGATCTGGCCCTAGTAACCAGGCCCTAGTAACCAGGTTTCGGAGCTGCACATACCATATGAAAGAAGCTATTTGGCCATTTTGAGTTTATTTGAAAATTTTACGTGGACCCAAGTTGTAATCTGTAGGAATCTGAAGAGAAAACTTTGACAGGAAAATAGGCCTAATTTTTTTTTACAGCAGATGACCTGTCTAAAGACGGGCCAGTCAGACTATCACAGACTATAAAGCTGTGCCACAGATCTGCGACAGCAACATGCGGGTGATAAGCTTTGGTGCAGTGTACACATGCTCCAAGGCTGTTGGTGACTACAATCCATAAGTCTGAAGTGAACATCGAGTGGCATTCCAATGTGATGTCCACCTTAGTGGCTAGCGGAGCTGCCGCCTCACTCTCTGCCAAGGAAATCAATGGCAGACAAACCAAACTGGCACTTCAGCTTTGTTGATGATCAGTCTATGATCACTCAGATGCTGAAACAGAACTTGACAAGTGTTCAGCCTTGGAAGTACTTGCCATTTAGTGCAATGCCAGTACTTGCCAAATTGTGCAGTACACTGACCATGAGACACAGAAAAGTCTGTGTGGCATTTTTCAACCCAAGTAGCATGCAGGGAACACCATAAGGAATGATGACAGCAGTCTTAGGAACATCCCCTCGATGCAGTGGCACCTTGTGCTAGCCACTGTGAAGTCCACCTCTGAAAAAAATCACCTTACCAGCCAAGTGGGCAGAAATGTCCTGAAAATGGGGAATGGGGTAGTGGGTGTAGTGGCCTCATTCAAGCGGCTATAGTCACCCCTCGGATGACAGCCTCCACCAGCCTAAACCATTATGTGGTGAAGCCCTAGGGCTGGTAGAGCACTTTACAATGCCAAGGAGCAGTAGTGTTTCGAACTCTGCCTTGGCAATGGCAAGCTTCTCAGGATCCAAATGCCTAGTCTGTGCATGAACGGGGGGGGCAACAGTCATGATCCATGGTGCTCCACACCACGTCTTACCACGCTGGACAAGAAAGTAGGATTAATGAGGGCGGGAAACTCTGCCAGGAGGCGGGAAAATTTGATTTGAAATGCTGAACAGACGGGATGAACTGGAACTGCTCTGCATGCAAGGGAACAAGGTAAAGGGCTCGCCGTTGATCAAGCGTCGGTTTTCAACATCTACGAGAAGGCTATGAGCACAAAGTCCACTCCCAGGAGGGCCATGGACACTCTCGCCACCACAAAGTTACAGTTAAACTGGTGTCCACCAAAACTCACCATGGCATTGCACTCACAAAAAGTTTGGATGGAGCTGCCGTTCGTGGCCTCCAGAGGAAGCAATGTCTGGAAGCGGCATCGGTGACGAAGAGCAAACCGCCTGCATGACTGACGCTCAGTGCTGTAATGCTACTCCATTGTACCAGCCGCAATGGTGTTAACTGCACATTTATTATTAAAAAAAAAAACAAAAAAACAGTAGCTGATTGTGTTCAGACCTATTTTGTGGAGCTCGCTACTTATGGTATTCACTCTGCACAGTGCATACAGCAACAGTCAGAGGGGCTTCTTACTGGTGTCATACCCAGCTTTGCTGTGGCTTGTTGAGGTTTTCGTCTTGTGCCGATCGTTTGGTGAGACGGCAGCTCTGGCTCCTTACTTTACATCTGCACTAGACCTTTTCCATTACTGATATGCACGACACCTTTTTTGGTTAGCACACTACTGACATACTTTATTTTGTAAAATGAACATTTATTGTTTAAGCTCGCAAATCGGTGTGGTCTCCCTTCATGTCTTAACCATTTTACGAGCCAGTGTTTCTGACACTGAACTCACTCAATGCCACTATCTTAGCATTTTCAGAAGCGACTATTGAGATGTAATCAGATTTTTACAGGGAAGCTCCCTTGGCCAAATAGTTTGTCTCACCTCACTATGTTAAAATGTTAATATAAAATTAGTAACATCAGGTTAGACAGCTATTTTTGCCATACAGATAACAGTGGCATGTGTAATAGTATATGGCTTCCAGGACCCTACGATGCAGCTTGTTTGACAGTGAGCTACTGAAACAAATGCTTGGAAGAGAATCTAAAGGCTTCCAATAGCTAAAATAAGGAATTACAGAGAGGACAATTACAGGTAGGTCTCAAAAAAATATTGTGGAAAAGATCTTTATTCATAATTCAATGTAAAACATGAAACTAATACATGATATAGATTTCTTAGACAGTAAGTAAAATATTTCTACCCATTTTTCATGTTAATTTTGATGATTATGGTTTTCGGCTGAAGAAAACCTCAAATGTAATGTCTCACAAAATTAGAGTATTACATGGTCATTAACCAAGGCTATTTTTCTTTAAAGCATTTTGTTCCAAATTTTAGAACACTTCATGCTTCTTGCTGGTGACAAACTTTATGCTGATGCTGATTTCAATTATCCATTAGTACTTGGCACCTGCCAAAAAGTACCAATACTGCTTTGCTGCTTAGTGCTTCAAAATCCTCTTTTTGGATGAAGTCTTAAATACTTGAAATGAAAGCACTTCATTTTGAAATAAACGTCCCAGAGTGTTGAGAAGAATGAAAGTCTAGTGTGAAATTTACAGACAGTTTCCAGCCAGGAGCTGGTGTTGATCCACTGAGTTTTATCAAGTTCAGTCTGCCAGTCGTCTACCAGGAAAGTTGAGAGCACCCTAATGCTTCCTTCTAGTGACAAACTTTATAGAGATGCTGATTTCATTCATCCAGCAGTACTTCGCAAATGCCCACACTGCCAAAAGTACCATTACCTGGTTTAATGCCCACACTGCCAAAAGTACCATTACCTGGTTTAATGCCCTCACTGCCAAAAGTACCATTACCTGGTTTAATGCCCACACTGCCAAAAGTACCATTACCTGGTTTAATGCCCACACTGCCAAAAGTACCATTAGCTGGTTTAATGACCATGTAATATTCTGCTTCTGTAAGATTCTGAATTTGGGGTTTTCTTTAGCTATAAGCCATAATCATCAAAATTAACACAAATAATGACTCGAAATATTTAAGTTAATGTCTAATGAAGCTGTTTGTTTTACATTGAATTACTGAAATTAACTTTTTCAACTTTTTTGAGACCTACCTATAAGAAATATTCCAACAGATATGTTGTCCATGACTTTTAACCTCAGAGCTGCTGATATTTTGCAATATTTACAAACTGCGACTTATGATTAGTTAATTATGGTAAACAGAATAGTGTATCTGTGAATAGTGTAACTAATTTTAAATTGTTGAATGGTTGAATGTTTTTAATAAAGAAATGTAATGCAATACATCTGGTATTGGATAGAGCACATCACTATCATAATTTATGAATAAAAGTAAAAGAAAAATTAGTAAACTGAAGAATATTTGCAGGTTCCTCTCTCTCCCGGGACAATGGGACGGTGCGCTTGTCTGGAGGGAGGAAATGTGAGGGAGTGGTGCAGGTTTACGTCAGTCAGAGGTGGAGGAGAGTTCTGCTGGACTCCTGGAATCAGTCTGAAGCGTCAGTGGTGTGCAGACAGCTGGCCTGTGGTTCTGTTGTTGGGTTCTCTGGTTCTATTGACACAGAGGGTGATGAGTGTGTCTCAGGGATACGCTGTTCTGGACATGAGACTCATCTGGGAAACTGCAGTGCTCCACAGATGTCAGCCTGTACTAGCAAGCACGTGACCATCAGCTGTTCAGGTGTGTGCTTAACAAAGTCTTTAACTGATTGTATACCATTATAATATAAAAAAATGCTTTTAAAAAGTATTGTAACATTTCTGTCATACATCTCTTTTCCCCATATTAGGCCATCAGCCAGTCAGGTTGACAGGATCTGGAGGAAACTGTGCTGGCAGGCTGGAAGTTTTCCACAACGGCTCATGGGGGACTGTGTGTGATGACTCCTGGGACATGGAGGATGCCCAGGTAGTGTGCAGACAGCTGCAGTGTGGCACAGCCCTCAGTGCTGAGGTACCCACATCCTTTCCTCCAGGAGATTTGCCAATCAGGCTGAGTGAGGTGGGCTGCAGGGGAGACGAGACCAGCCTGTGGGAGTGTCCCATAAAAGAGTGGGGGCGACACGCCTGTTTACACAAAGAGGACGTGTGGGTCATGTGCTCAGGTACAAACACCATATACTGAGCCATAGTTTCCCAAAGAACTTTGTAGTATTGTGGTACTAGACAGAATTTTACTGTATAAAATATCTGTTGTCTACAGGGTTTATTCAGTTGAAAAAAACCACAGACGATCGGCCATGCAAAGGTGTCGTAGACATCTACTACAATGGAACCTGGGGAAACATATGTTTCAATGGCATGGACAAAAACACAGGCTCTGTGATTTGCCATCAGTTAGGCTGTGGAGATCATAAAATAACCACCGATGCAACGCCAACTAAAGCCAAGGGACTGAGTCCTCCCCAGTGTAGGAAGCACGATACACACCTTGAGCAGTGCAAACCTCTTCAGTGGGAGAAATCCTGCAGGCTTGCTGATATTGAGTGTAGTCAAGGTTGGTTATGCTGTCCTGTTATTATTATTATTATTATTATTATTATTAAGTTGTAATTCATTTTGTAACAAATTGGCTCAATTTTTGTCATTTATTTCTTGACACAGGAACTCAAATAAATACCCCAATCATACGTAAAGGCAAAGTTGAGGAATGCCCAGGTGAGATCAATGACTTTAGTTTTCTATCAACAATTTAAACCCTCTCTCTCTCTATCTTTGGTTGTGTGTGTGTGTGTTAATGATGCATCCACGGTTTGACCCGAGAATCGGGCGGGTGCAGGTAAGATTTTTTTTAAATCATGTGCAGTAGGGGCAGGTCAAAAAATGACAAAGCACATTTCATTTTTGATCAAAACGTGTTGTGGCTATTATATTGCATTTTAAAAGTCAACAATGAATCTGACATTGCTACCAGTTGTGCTATCGCAGTACTAACACTAATTCAGGCATAAGCAAAAAAGGCCACATATTTGGGCTATTCTTGAAGAAATGCAATAACTTCATAGCGTTCTCCTTCTTCTTCCTCACTCTTTTACATTTACATTTACATTTATGCATTTAGCAGATGCTTTTGTGCAAAGCGACTTACAAAATGGGCATTAACATTCAAGCTGCAACACAAATAAAAGCTTCACTAAGCGACTTGCTAACAGGCAGGAGATGGCAGGAGATGATAGTGCAGAAGAATGCTAAGAGTGCATTGGAGACAGGGGTGCATTATAAATTCATTAGGCCTGCAGGTATTTAGAAGTTTTAAGCCAAGAGATACTCTTGGAGGAGCTGGATCCTTAGGAATTTCTTGAGGGTGGAACGGGCATCATCTGTCACTCTGGTAGCACTTGGAAGGTCATTCCACCAACGTGAAACAACAGATGAGAATTGTCTGGATTGACCTGTGCGAGGTGGCGGCTGTGCTAGATGACGTTCCTTGGAGGAATAGAGTGACCGGGGGGTAACGATGCTTTAAGAGGGTAATAAGGTATATGGAAGCATAGATGCAGCGGTAGATGGGAACCCTTTATAGGGTGTAAGTAGTCTACATTTTCCTGTCAGTCTGTGAGAAAACCCACCCACCCAGCCAATCCAACAGCTGTGCTGTTTGGCTCTCCTGACGGGTCGGGTGGTTGCAGGTGTTAAAAAAAATGACCTGCGCATCACTGTCGTGTGTGCACATGAGTGTGGTGGATTGGTGAGGTAGCCTTACATTTCAACATTTCAACATTTCATCATCTTTCTCCTCTTCTAGATGCTCCAAAGCTGAGGCTGGTGGGTGGTTCCACTAAGTGCTCAGGGAGGGTGGAGGTGTTCCTGCAGGGAGAGTGGGGGACGGTGTGTGACGACTCCTGGGACAAGAGCGACGCACAGGTGGTGTGCAAGCAGCTGGACTGTGGGCAGCCTGTGGATGTAGGGGGGGGCAGGGCACCTTTGGGAGAGGAAGCGGCCCCATCTGGTTGGACGAGGTGAACTGCACAGGCCATGAGGACCACCTGTGGGAGTGCTGCCGCGCCCCTCTGAATCAGAGTGACTGCATCCATAAGGAGGATGCCTGGGTCAACTGCACAGGT
Organism: Tenualosa ilisha; assembly: GCA_015244755.2. Taxonomy (NCBI): domain Eukaryota; kingdom Metazoa; phylum Chordata; class Actinopteri; order Clupeiformes; family Clupeidae; genus Tenualosa; species Tenualosa ilisha. The sequence goes on along the minus strand of PYXC01001263.1, from coordinate 1,246,909 downwards.
GGGAGAGCAATGAGATGATGTTAACCACATTTAAATTAACAGAACTGATAGAGCAACAGATGACCTCTTTGAAAGTCACACCAAGCTACACCAGGTGCATTGATCGAGCGTTCTGTCAGTGTGGCATGTGCTGTAATAATTAGAAAATGTTTTTTACACAACGTGAACTAAGCGCTTCAGTAATGCACCTGATGTAGCCTCACTTTCATTTGATTATATTTTTGCATTGTAGCTGATCCATGAAGTCCATTAAAAACATAATATGATAAAAGAAATATCTATATAGAATTGATGCGACATATTTTTCTCTCTCCAGGGCCTCCACCCCCTCCCACCCCCCAAGTCACCTCAGTGGGAACCAAAGTTCCTTCATGTGAGTCTGCAGGGTGTCCTGTCTCTCCAGCGGCTGCAGCGGCTCTGGGGCTCCTGTTCCTGCTGCTGCTGGGCTCACTGGCTGTGCTGGTGGGGCAGAACAGGTCACTCAGGAGAGGTGCTGCAACATCTTACATATTTCAAAATGTTTTTGACAAATTCCTTTCTATAAAAGTTAGTTATAAAGTTATAGTTATATATATGTGTTTATGTTTTTGTATGATTTCTGCTTTTTGATTTACCTTGTAATACCTTGAATTACCTTGATTTACCTGTCTTGAAGTTCGTTTCAAATAGACCATTTCAAGAGAGTTTAATTACCTGTTCCCACAGGGCATCCGTTTTAACATTCCATATGATATCATAATGTAGCGGAAATATTTTGGGAATGAAATAGAATGTTCAAACATTTTTTGGTTTTATCGTTGTAGCCGTCTGTATCTGTTTGTAAGTGCATGTAGTTATTATGGTAAAACATGGAGTAGTAGGAGTACTATCGTAACCTGTATTTAACATTGTCATTATGGGTTGTTACTTTACTCTTCCTGCCCTGCAGCTCTCTCCAAGAGGAGACACATGGCACTGAGTGAACCTGTCTATGAGGAGCTGGACCACAAACTGACCACAGGCGGTTCCTCCAGGCGTCGTCAGAAAGGTGAGAGGTCATAGTTGGGTCAGGCTGAGAGGTCAGGCTGGTTTTATGTGTACCTCCAACACACAAGCTATGCTACTTACACCACTGAGGCTAAGTACGCAATACGCAAAGTATGCAAATATATACTCTAATTATCATATCACACACTGAGGGCACAAACACCCAATTAGTTCTTAGGTCTGTGAAAAGTACGTTTTGAGTAGGCGCCCTACTGATAAGAATCTTTAGTGAAGTTTGGAGTGAAACTCATTGGCGCTTCTTATTTTGAGATCAGAAGCAGAAAACCACAACGGTCTCACAGCTGCATCAAAAGACAGCACAGGAGCTCATGGGAAAGAGGAGGAGAATCATAACTGCCAAACCACAGTGTGCATCTGTGGTGTTTCCAAGAATGTGCACAACTATGTGTGTTGATCTGTGTTTTATAATGTCTGTGATATGCAGAACCAGCACACTGCAGGACAATGCAAGTGATGTGACACAGCTTTTGTGTTTTTTGTCTGACAGCACGTGTACTGTCTGATGCTCCGGAGGATGAGAGGAGACCCATTTCAGGTAGGGGGATGAGAAGGGGGCTGCTGTGTGTTGGACAGGCTCCTGTTGATGTCTGATACAAACTCCCTGCTTTTTCAGTTGCTTTGCTGAGAGAGCCAGAGGTGGAGGACTATGATGATGTGACAGCTGATGACAATAAGACCAACCCCAATAATATGCCAACAGGTCTGTGGTTGCTCTGATGGGCCTTGCAGAATAAAATTATGTATAATTTTGCTCAGTACCAGTGTACTAGTGCTAGCTACTACTACTATGACAACTAGTAGCTTTTTATTTCCATTCAACATCCTAATCCTGTGTGGTAAATAAATAATAACATCAGTGTATGAATTTATTACAGATGTAAAAGACTTATCAGGAGAGATACAGACAGACGCGCAGGAAGAGGAGTACGATGATGTTAACAATGTCACGAGTGTGGAGAAGTCATTTGAGGTGACGGGTGAGTAAGATCAAGGCAGAACAGCAGATGGAGCAAAGTCCGAGGCTGAGTTTGATCACTCGTAAAAGGGTGGGTTGGCAAATTAACATAGAAGACAAACATATTTATAAAATATAATAATATGTTTTAGGGCTACCACTAGTACCGCTACAACTACTACTACTTTACTTATAGTATTGAGATTTATTATTAGTCTGTGTAACAGTATCTTATATGTTGATCTTGACAAATTCCTATTATGTAGCATACAGTAAGTGAGTTAATTTTTTTTTTACAAATGAAAGAGATTTATTGTTGTGTGCAGGAGAAATACCGACAGATGAGCAGCAAGAGGAGTATGATGATGTTGATGATGTCACATGTGTGGAGAAGTCATTTGAGGTGACTGGTGAGTAAGATCAAGGCAGAGCAGCAGGTAGAGCAAAGTCCGAGGCTGAGTTTGATCGCTTGTAAAAGGGGGGTTAGCAAGTTAACATAAAGAAATTTGTTGTTGGGTTCAGGAGAAATACTGACAGATGAGCAGCAAGATGAGTATGATGATGTTGATGACTTGAGAGTGGAGAAGTCATCTGAGGCGACTGGTGAGTGAGATCAAATCAGAGTAGCAGGTGGAGCAGAGACTGTGGCTGGTTTTGGTTAATAAAAAAGTTAACACAGAACGCAAAAATGTTTATAAGAGATATCAGTGCCCAGGCATGTTAATTTTAAGTGCTAAGCATAAAAATGTTGTGTTGTAATGATGTTGTGTATAATAAATGCTGACTAAACAATTGTCACATGTTCCTCCACAGACTTTGATGATGTGGGAGATGGTGTTGAGAAACTCACCACAGGTAAGGAGGACATTCAGTGGGGCTCACATCGTTATTCCATTATGCCATGTTGAAGGTTGTGCTGAAATGAGATCAAAAATAGACCCAGTGAATGGATGATTTAATGAGAGGATGTTGGATGCTCTATATATTCTAGCTGTGAAGGACACAAAGAATGCAAATGAAGAAGAACATTATGATGACATCATGAATAAAGATGACCTTCAAATGACAATGACAGCAGGCCAAGTCATCATCACTGGTGAGTAGGCTAGTTCCGTTATATTAGTGTTAGTTACACTTGTGTTTTCACTTGAGTACAATATATATATTTTTTTTTCACAAAATAGTCATGATATTTATGTAATAGATGCACTGTTTGTTAGTATTATGAGTAGTAGCCTATAAGTGATTTGTTTTTCTTGGTAGGGGTTGACTACGATGATGTAGGGGAGGAGTCTGAGGTGTGAAGAGGATCAGAGGACTCTCATATACAGGCTACATTTTATTAATGACAAAATTATAGGGCAAAGCTTATGTTTGTAAAAGATATGTTTTATACCTAGGCTTATAAAGGTTTTATAATACAACAATAATATCTCAAAAAGTAGCCTATTTTGTTATCTTTTTCATTTCATTTCATGATCTGCTTGCTGAATTTTAGTTGATTAAATATATGCAAATGCTCTAGCATTCACCAGAAGCAAAATTACTGACATTTGCAACTGTGAAAAAATGTCCTTTATTTTGTCCTTTATGTCTTTGCCTTTATGTCTTTGCTGGTCTTGGCTGGAAGCCATCACAGGTGAAGGTTAGGCTACTCAGGGTATATTTTAGAGGCTGATTCTTCTTGCCATTTAAAATTTTGTGCTAATCTTGTGTGCTAATCACATTTTCTTTACTGACAATGCTCTGTTCTTGTGCAATAAATTTCAGAACTAAGTCACAGTTAACCTTAGTTGGCCTAAGTAAATTCACAAGCAATGAGACAGTGAGAAAAGTTTTTCTTGTATGCTGAAACACTGGTGTAACAAGCTCTTATGTGATCTCATATATATATATTTTTATTTGTTTTGGCCATTGGTGCGAGTGCGAACATATCTTCCATCGTTGATCGTATGTCTCCACCTACAGACCAATAGGTGTCATTGTTGTAAAAAACCTAGAAACTATAAAGTATGAGTTTTTAAAACAATGCAAAATAAAGAAAAATGTTTTTGTACCAGCACATAAAAGATAAAATAATAAAGTAAAATTTACACACTGTTTCAGAGCCTTTTGTGTTTGGTCGCTTCTCATTGGATGAGCACAGGATGAATTTAAAATGGTCACATAGACCTACGCACTGTATGTATACACCCATTTCAGTTTTCGTAGTCAAAATCACTTCATTCAACTGCAATAATAATTATTCTTTGCTCACTGTCACAGCAAATGATTGAGTGAAATCTGACAATTAGCTAACAAATTTGTGGTGCGGTGCAGGCTTCAGATCCAGGGCTACAAACAATGAAGACTTTTTTTTATTATTGTTGTAGTAACAAATTGGTGAGTGAGTCAATTCAATTCAGTTTTATTTATACAGCGCCTTTTACAATAGTATTGTCTCGTGACGCTTCACAGAAGGAGCACTCAAGAGCAACAGGGGCAAGGAAAAACTCCCTTATGTTTAGTTAGTCAAGGAAGAAACTTTGGGCAGATCCACGACTCAAGGGGCTAACCCAACTGCCAGGGGTCATGAAGGAAATAGTAGTAACCATGATAGACTACAAGTTGTCTGTGGTTTTAGCTAAGGTTCATAATAGTTCCAGAGTATTATCCCACTTTACATTACATGGTAGTCAGTCCATAGGTGATTTTCAGGAATTATGGCTGGACAATGTAGCAGCATCCAGATGTAGTGTCAAACTTAAAGGAGTGAGATGGGTCATGGGGGTAACAATAAGGGTTCATTTGATAGTGCCATTGTGAGGGGGGTCAGTTACAAAGCCTCAAGGAAGGGGAGTCGGGCCTGGCATGGGCATCTAGGAAGGACCTCTATGTGTTCCGCAGTGTTGGTTGCAGTCCACTCAGGAGGTGAGGGTGAGAGGAGTCCGCCGGGGGGTGGAGATTAATGTGAGTAATGTGAGTTTGAAAAGAGACTGAAGATTTACCATGGACTGGGTGTGAATTTCATACGTGTTTTACTTATGCAGTTATTCAAAACTTATTTGCCCATTTTGGCAAGATGCCCTCAGAATTGATTTGTCTTGTTAGTTAGCTTAATGGTCCACAGTCACAGATTCTCAAGTCAGGCATATCCAGTGCCTGATGGTGGCATGTGGTATTGACAACGTGAAGGCAATTTAATTCACAAATAGGCTATATCAATTGTCATAGCCCGACATAGGCCAATACGACCGTCTATCAAACTCCAACAGAACGCAGAACAAGACACACCCTCTGTTTCAGTACCCAATCGTGTGACAGCCGTGCATTACGTCCTTTGGTTGGTGGCGCGAAAATTATCACGTGGTACGTTTTCGCGCGAAACATTTCCTGTGGCAGGTTAAGGGGGGACGCGTGGATTTTAACGTTGTAACTACGTTGTATCAAACTATTTACTTTGGAATTGATACAACATGGATCTCGTCGAACCCGCACTGGAAAACCCTGGACAAATGGTGAAGGATGAGTTGGCCGAGAAGTGTCAAAAGTTGTTCCAGGCATTCTTGGAAGAGTAAGTTGCACGCACAAGGTTTACACTGTTTGGCTAACAAAGTTGACGTTAAAGTTAAAGAATTCAATGTTAGAAGAAAGGTTATTGTTATGTATGTGTAATTAACATTATTGTCTTGCAACCGCCACTATTTATCTGTAGACTTAAACGTTTGTTATCATTACTCCATTACGGCTTCGTTGGTTTTGTCTTTGTCTGAGACCATAGGTTGTCTCCTTTATTGTTTGCCAAGCAAACCTGAAATATATGCGGTGTACCAACAAGTACATCGCATAATTCTTGTAAAATCCCATGATATTGTTAGCTAATCGTTATGGAGAAGGCACGTGTTGCGTGACTTTAAGTAACGTAAATGGTCATTGTACGATTTTGTCTGTCCCATGCTAACGTTAGGTAGGCAGCTAACTTACAATTAAATGTCGTTTAATGTCATTTCATGTCATTAAAACAGTCGGTGGTAAGTCAGAGTAGCTTAAGGTGGATGTTTATGATGCTCGGCGAAAGGATTAACAAGGTTGCATTGTGAAAAGATTTCAGAATAGTGACGGTGAGCTGAAGTATCTCCGTGACGCAGAGGAGCTCATTCGCCCGGAGAGAAACACGCTCCTCGTCAGCTTCACAGATTTGGAAGGGTTTAACCAGGAGCTTGCCACTACCATTCAAGAGGAATTTTACAGGTAAGTTTGTTTAGTTACTAGTTGTTGTGCTTGTTGTACATGCTGTTCGCCGTCGGGTAAGATATAAGTACTGCCATGTGTTGCCATCTTCAATGTTTAGTTGATGGAAATCCGTAGGCAGCGCCTCTTGAGGGCACAGTTTGTCACAACCGCTGATCTTTTGTTTGCGTGCAGCGGGAAATCAAAGTATTAAATCTCTTTTTTTCCCCTTAGAGTGTATCCCCACCTGTGTCGTGCTGTAAGGAACTTTGCCCGGGATCATGGCAATGTTCCAGCCTCTAAAGAATTTTATGTTGCCATCCAAGATCTGCCAACCAGACACAAGTAAGAAATGCAAAATATTTACACACCTCAGAAATACTTAAGCCTGACCCATTCCATTGTTCATAACTTAACTGAAAGAATGATCACTAACAGTATGTATATGCATTTTGATGCCATGTAACATCATGTTTATTCACAGTTAATCATTTCCTCTGTAAAATTAATTTGTCTTTTAAACCTCTCAGGATCCGGGAACTGACCACCCTGCGCATCGGGACACTGGTCCGGATCAGTGGCCAGGTTGTTCGCACCCACCCGGTCCACCCAGAGCTGGTGAGCGGGACGTTCCTCTGCCTGGACTGCCAGGGTGTCGTGAAAGACGTGGAGCAGCAGTTCAAGTACACACAGCCCAGCATCTGCCGGAATCCTGTTTGCAACAACCGCAAGCGCTTCCTCTTGGACACCAACAAGTCCAAGTTTATCGACTTCCAGAAGGTAAAGGTCCCCAGCGTTGCAATCTGTTGGTATGTCCCCCATCCCCTTAGCAACTTATATATTATGTGGGGTATAAGAAACACCTTTTGGCTTTCGCTACAGTTATCACAGGCACCCAGTTATTCAGGAACAAAAATAATAATACTAATAATGAATGAAATCTGAAATTTTTCTGAATGTACCTCTAGTTTCTCAATGATTTCTCAATGTACCTATAGTGTCATTTGGTCTGTTTCCATCACTACGCAGTCCACTGGCCAACTGTCAGAAACATGTACAAAGTGAACTTGATGAGAAAAGACCTGAGCAGACTCTGTTGTGAATTTTTAGGTGCGTATCCAGGAGACCCAGGCGGAGCTGCCCCGCGGCTCCATCCCCCGCAGCATGGAGATCATCCTTCGGGCCGAAGCTGTGGAGTCGGCCCAGGCTGGTGACAAGTGTGACTTCACTGGGACCCTCATCGTTGTCCCTGATGTCTCCCAGCTGGCCACCCCCGGTAGGAGTTGCACTAAGACAAAGATTGCATGTCCAGGCCTTTGTGTGTACCTTTTCAGTTTTTCTAACCCCTTTTGTCAACTGCACTCTGTACATTGCAGTCTGTGCTAACTTACTTTAGTAATGGACATTATCTTTCATTATCTGTGATAATGGAACTTGTAATGTTGTCTAACGTGTTCCCTATTCCTGTGTAGGTGTGCGCGCTGAGACAAGCACTCGCACAGCAGGGGCACAAGGCTATGAGAACGAGGGCCTGCGTGGGCTCAAGGCACTGGGCGTGCGCGAGCTGTCCTATAAGCTGGCATTTCTGGCCTGCCACGTTGCCCCCACCAACCCAAGGGTAGGGGAACACAGCACACCTCTGTTGTGATTTTCTTTGTACCCCTTTACTACTTTGATAGTCAGCAAATGCTTTAATCAGTGAATGTCTGTCACATTATCATTAGAAGGAAGTGCTATTGAATATTATGACCTAAGTATTTTTAGATTACTCATTGTAGATGTAGTCTGATGTCTTCTCTATATCTTTATCTTCTGATCTTATAGACAGGTGCCATGTGAGTTTTAGGGATGGAGCCATTTTTTACCCTGACATGACTCTTTTTTTTTTTTTTTTTTTTTTGTTTTTGTTTTTGTAGTTTGGTGGGAAGGAGATTCGTGATGAGGAGCAGACAGCGGAAAGCATCAAGAACCAGATGTCTGTGAAGGAGTGGGAGAAAGTGTTTGAGATGAGCCAGGACAAGAACCTGTACCATAACCTTTGCACCAGTCTCTTCCCTACCATCCATGGTCAGTCACATTTTGAACATTTAACAAGATCCTTGATCGCATTATTTAAGTACCCAGATGTACTGTTCATCTATGTGAGGGATGGCCAAACCTTTCTGTTTACTGGCCACATACTGATAAATCTAAGCTGCTAAGGGCCAATGCAAAATTAAAGCACCAGTTTCAAGTGAAAGAGTGACTGGGTTTTAGATCAGAAAACCCGTTGGCTGTGTAATGCTACACTGTTTAATGATACTATTGACAAACATGTCACACCAGTACTGAAACTGATGCGTGATGGATATATTAGATGAATGTAATAATAGGCCAAATTACATTTTATTTTTTTACTTGATGGCAAGCTGCATGAAAGATCAGAGGCCTGCAATTGGCCTCTGGGCTGCAGTTTGGCCACCCCTGATCTAAGCTGTCAATGCTGTTGTAATGCACTTCACTCTGGAGTCAAATAGCAGTGAATTAGTTTTGAAGTGGAATGTATTTGTCTGTGTGTGTTCAGGTAATGATGAGGTGAAGCGGGGCATCCTGCTCATGCTCTTTGGTGGAGTCCCTAAGACTACAATGGAAGGCACATCCCTGAGAGGAGATGTCAACGTGTGCATTGTTGGAGACCCCAGCACAGCCAAAAGCCAGTTCTTGAAGTGAGTGGAAATTTAATCAGTCTGAGGCCATTTGATTCCATAGCAGTCTTATCTGAGGAAGGGCCATGCTCTGCCTAAGCACTGTCGATTCCTGAAACCAAAAATCATGAATGCACATGGAAATGTTTAATTCTACGCTTTGATAGTGGATTCTTGATTCTTCAGAGAAACTGAAGCTGACACTTGACTCTTGCGTTTTCCCCTTCCCATGACAAATTCACAGGCACGTGGAGGAGTTCAGCCCTAGAGCCGTTTACACCAGTGGAAAGGCTTCCAGTGCTGCTGGTCTGACAGCAGCCGTGGTGCGAGACGAGGAGTCCCACGAGTTTGTGATAGAGGCCGGAGCCCTCATGCTGGCTGACAATGTGAGTTGCGCTCTCTGGAACATTCACAAACTTGCAGCTTTCTTTTGGACAAGGTCTTTGTCTTACCTAAACCCCCATGGATGGTGCTTTCCAAAATTCTGTTGTGAATATTAGTTCAAGTGTGTGTGTGTGTGTGTGTGTGTGTGTGTGTGTGGGGTGGTGCTCGTAGGGTGTGTGTTGCATTGATGAGTTTGACAAAATGGAGATGAGGGACCAGGTAGCCATCCATGAGGCTATGGAGCAGCAGACCATCTCAATCACCAAAGCTGGGGTCAAGGTAAGGGCACAGTTTATTTTGTCTACCTATACCCCAAACTGCTTAAAAAAAAAAAAAAAAATATATATATATATATATATATATCTTGCTGTTGAACAAAGTAGTTAGAAGTGGTGCTAATCTTTAGTCTTTCTATTGCTTTGTGCTTAGGCCACACTGAATGCTCGCACCTCCATTCTGGCAGCAGCTAATCCAGTAAGTGGACGCTACGACCGCTCCAAATCCCTGAAGCAGAACGTCAACCTCACTGCCCCTATCATGTCCCGCTTTGACCTCTTCTTCATCCTAGTAGACGATTGTAATGAGGTGAGCATCTTTATCAGTGATGTGATTTTGTGTCTAATATTCCACTTTCACCATTGGCATTGTAGCCTAAGTGCACTAAATGTCCCAAATGTCTTCCATATATCTTAAGTTGGCACCACTTGAATCCATAGTGAAACGTTCGTCTCACTACATACAGTTCATATGGCTGAAATGACAATAAAACCCACTTCACATGACTTGACTCTCACCCGTTTCTCCAGGTGACTGATTACGCCATTGCCAGACGTATAGTTGACCTCCATTCTAGGATTGAGGAGTCCATTGATCGTCTGTACACCCTGGATGAGATCCGCAGATATCTACTCTTTGCCAGACAGTTCAAACCAAAGGTGTGACTTGAAGGAGAAGTCGGGCGTAAATCAATCTATGTCCCTGTTGCTTCAGCTCATTGTGTAGAAATAGGAATGGCACAACAGATCGAATTTGTGAACTGACAGTAAGCTGAACTGAAAAGGAAATTGGAGTTTTTTCCCCTTGTTATTTAACATTAGCTACTGTTTCGCTATTCAGTCCTTGTTGTGTCCAGTTCTCATTTCTCTTCCTACTGAGTTGGAGTTGGAGCAACAGGGATACGGTTTGATGTACAGAAAACTACTACTTGGCTTGTCCCTTTTCTGTGGTTCAGTTTGGACAAGTGTTACAAATTTGGAGTGAATTTTGTTTCCTAATCATTAATCAATCATATAAAATAATTATACTGTGAATAATGTAAACTGTCACTGATATAGTGTGAATTTGTCATTCAATGAGTTAGAGTGAATGTAATGGTCTTGAATTAAATGATAGACTTGCGTGTGATGTCTCTGCTTGAACAGATTTCTCAGGAGTCACAGGACTTCATTGTGGAGCAGTACAAGAGGCTCCGTCAGCGCGATGGCTCGGGCGTCACAAAGTCAGCATGGCGCATCACTGTGCGCCAGTTGGAGAGCATGATTCGCCTGTCAGAGGCCATGGCACGCATGCACTGCTGTGACGAGGTAAACCTCCTGCAGAGCCTTTAGGAAGCTTCCCTCAGGTCTCTGTTGCTATGGTGCCAGTGGTCTTGTGGCAACAGTTATTGAATAACACAACAAGGGTCTGGTAGCTTGATGGTTATTACTACTAGAATGTCGTAGGCTATCAGTAGCATGGTTTAGCTTGCTCTACGGTGAGTTGTTGGCCAGAATCAAGGATGCCTTAATGTTATCTGTCAACTGTGTATATTGTCACATTAGGCTGTCACAAAGAAGTAATAGATAGAGATATACTTTATTTATCGTGTAGGTAATTCAGGCATCCTGTAGCATCCTAAAAATGACATACTCATGCACACTTCAGAAATACAGAAGAACAAATTTTAAAAAGTTGAGTTCATGAGATCAATCTACTACTAGTGCCATATTTCTTTGTGCAGTGCAGTTCTGTTGACTTGAATAGTTTACTGAACTTCCGATATTCCACCTCTCTCCAGGTCCAACCAAAGCACGTAAAAGAGGCTTTCAGGCTGCTGAACAAGTCCATCATCAGGGTGGAGACTCCTGATGTCAATCTGGATCAGGAGGATGAGGAAGCAGCCATGGAGGAGGAAGATGACGACCAGATAAATGGTAAATAAATGACTGTGACTTATTAGGATATAATTGATGGATGGTTGGTTGGATTTATGTATTTATGATTATGACTTTTGAATATTTAAATTAAATTTTGAATATTATGAATTAATTTTGATCATGCATATGAATATCTGATCATGGTGAAAATGTTGTTACCCCTTTTCTGCAGTCAACTTACATTACAGCTCCTTTGCAGGCAATGTACCGAATGGAGGTATGAACGGCCATGTGAATGGCCATGTCAACGGACACGTCAACGGAGTGAATGGACATGCCGACGATGCAGAGAAACAGTCTGCAGCCAAACCTGCCATGCGACTCTCCTTTGCCGAGTATCGCAGAATCTCTAACTTGCTGGTGCTGCACCTGCGCCATGCAGAGGAAGGTGAGTGGTGATTAATCTGCTCTGTGTTTGTGTGTGCGCATGTGCATGGATGCATGTGTGTTAATGATGCTACCCTGACAGTGCAGAGTATATGGGCACAATAATAATTTTCTATAAAGGGAGCCTACTGACCCACTCCATGACCCACCCCAAACCCCCACATGTAAATTAATCCTATTGCCCCTGTCTCTTTTTTTTTTTTTTTTTTTTTTTTTTTTTTACAGAGGAAGATGAGGCTGCACTGAAAAAGAGTGCAGTGGTGAACTGGTATCTGAAGGAGATTGAGTCTGAGATAGACTCTGAGGAGGAGCTCATCAACAAGAAGGCCCTCATAGAGAAAGTCATCCACAGACTGGTGCACTATGTAAGTGGATCAATATCTCCAGTGGATAGGACTAGTTGCAATACCTCAATTTTTCAACACACTATAAAAAAAACAAACAAAAAAAGTGTCTCTTTGCTTTGTCAATTTAACATACAATTAAAAGCCAGTGTACAATTGTTTAGCTTATTTTCCCCTCACCGTTGCTTGGTATCTCTTCCCTTGACAGGACTACATCCTGATTGAGCTGTCACAGTCGGGGTTGAAGGGCTCATCTCAGCCTAGTAGCACAGAGACCCAGGAGGATGAGGTTGTGCTGGTTGTCAACCCCAACTACACCCTGGAGGACTAGTTCTGTGATTTCAAGAACATTTTAAATGTTTGTGGTGTGAATCCAGCGAGTGATTCCATGAGTGAATTCCAGCGATTTTTTTTTTATTCAGTGCTAAAATCGCTTTCTGCTCTCTGCAGTTGACTGTTTTAAAACATTTAACATGTAAAAATGGCATGTTTTTCACTATTTGAAATAAGGTTTTACTTTTTTTCATTTTGGTTTGAGGATGGCTTTCTTACAAGAATACTTTTCTGAAGTAGTAAGGCTGTTTGTATATATGTTGCTTTGATTTCTTCAAAGCATTTGGAAGATTTTTTTTTTTCTTTTAATGTCTTCTTGTTGCTCTTATCATGCAATGTTCATGTAGCTCCTGTGAAATATTCTTTTAAAATAAATATGAATTATTTTAATTTGAAGTTTTATTACCAGAGTGATTTGACATCGGTGTGGAGTCTTATACAAGCAGTGCTACACTTGGGTTGAAGTATGTCGACATTATGACGAGAAACGACGGATTCACTGTAAACTGATTCACTGACTACGGTTACATGCACAGCTTATTTAGTAATTTGGAATATCGTCAGTGTTAGGTTGGAGGTAAATTAGGGCAAGATCCTGAATAATCAATTTACATGTGTGCAACGGGAATATTTTCGTTCACATGTCAGTCACTATAGTCCGGTTTGGTTACTGACGTTGCTTACCTTGTATTGGATGCGTCGTTCCAATCGAACATGCCCACATGCGAAAAACCAATTATCGGACCATTTTCCGATATACAAGACCCTAAATTCCGTTTAATTCAGGCAAAACCTAGGGGGTTTATTCGAGTTTTTAGAAACCGGAATATGGCGAAATTCGGAAGAATGAGAAATTTGGTATGAGGAGTTTACATGATTCGCGCACAAACCGAATATTGCCAATATTCCGCTTAAAACCTGAATATTACCAGCATGTAAACGTAGTCGACAACTGAAATTGTTGGAAAGCTGCTAAAAGGTAGGCGTACTCTTGGAGGCGCTGTAACTCAATGCCTATACATTCATTGCTGTAACCTAATCGGAAATTATTTGACTTGTGCGCATGCGGACAGTTTTACACAACAAAAATGGCGGCGCCCTGTAGGTGTACGACGAGGTCGGCTGCAAAAGGTTCAGAAAAAAGCTTCTTTTGATAGAAATACTTATAACTATATGGTATCGAGATGTCTTTAAATACCCTCCTAGTAGAACTCAACGGGGCATTGTACAATACTACGATGTCGAGTACAGTTAGGTAATTTAGAAGACAGGGCAACGTTACTTAACAAATGTTTAATTCATGTTATAATTTATAGTATTTTCACTGCTGGTACTAGTATAAAATATATTATTTAAAATTTATTATAAAAAATATTAATGTATTTTTTTATTTATTATTTTAAAATGTGCAATATATAGACATTTTTGTGAGGGAATTGAGTCTCGTAGAACAATCCTGACATTCTGCATCATGCATAAGTTTTAGGTTTATGTTAACCTGCTATTACTGCTGTAGGTTTTTACCAGGTCCTAGCACAGCTATGGACACAAGCCCATGTTCGTCCAGTCCTCTCGTGTCGGCAAACTGTGTATCAAAGAAGATATTTTCACTTGAGTCACACTCCCGCTCTGAGCAACATGAATGTGGATCCACAGAGGGCCGGAGTTTCGCATAAACCAACCGGGCAGAACAGCAACAAGACAGGATCTAAGACAAACTCAGAAGAGGACGAGGAAGAGGACGACGGACCAGAATACATCCCAAAGAGAAAGGCGAAAAACCCCATGATGAAAATTGGTTATGCTTGGTAAGTGACTTCCACCGCCTCGGGTGAATTGGCCCTCCAGTTGTGTTCCGGCCTTAATTTCCCTTTATAAAATGTATTTAATCTCATGTGTCAACATGGCTTTGTTCACATAGGCTATCTGAACACATAGGCCTAACACACATTTTAATCATTTTCATAACAAATTGGGTGTTTTATTCAACTTTGTCACACTTGTGGTGTTGCGGTCAAAAATAACTGGACTATAAGAAAATGTATGGGTGAAACCACAGTAAATGTACATAAGTTGTTTTCAGGCACGTACAGTCTTACCTTCAGATCATGTGGACAGTGGTGTTAATGTTCACTTACACAAACATAAACACACCCCTCACTCTCTATTTTCACTTCCAGTGACAGCCTTTATAGAAACCTATTTTCTATAAAATCTCTCCCTTGCTGAATTACATAGGCTTTGTTCAGTGAGGCCTTCAGGCCATAATTAGTACACTAATGTTTCAAATTTGTAATATTCAAGTGAGCTTAGGTTGATAGAAAGGCCTGTCACAAAATTTCATGATATTGTCGACCACTGATAATATATGTATTATCTCAAGTTAAAAATGGTCTGGTCATTTCTGACCGGAACACCAAAGTTGCAACCATGAAATGAACACACAGGAGGTTTAAAACACTTGAGTTGAATGTAGGCTTCTGTCCTGAAATGTAGACTTGCGCCGCTGGCCTTGAGCCTAACAACACCCTTTAGCTGTGCTGTATTCACAGTACAGAATGGCCTCTTGGGGCTTATTGCTCAAGGCTAACTTGCAGCACAAGCAAAGAGCCCTCTGCTGCTGGACAAATTATGGAACTAAAATGACTCGTGTAATTCCAGTACAAAAATGTATTTGTCATGATCTGATGGAAACAGAGTATGTCATGATTGGCATTTGCCTCTAGGTGTTGTCAGAGTTTTTAAGAAGCGTTTACAGCCTTAGTGTTTGCACCCAAAATAGGCCAAATTAACTGAATCCAATTTCTGTTAACTCACTCCAAATAATGAACACCTGAAGCTCCAGGCTTACTTTTTAGCTAGTGGGTGACCCCATAACCTCAACCACTGACATTAAATTGACATGTAATGGCACGATTGTGATGCAGGGATTGAGTAGGCCCTTTACCAAGATCTGGGGAAATGATTGAGTGCATCAGTAGTCTAGAGTAAGGCCTACCAGTTAGCCCACATATGAATTATTACAAGACAAGATCCTGTACAGACTCATGAAGACCCTGATAAAGGTTCTGTTCATAACTAGCTTGTAATCTTAAGCTATCTTAAATTGATGTCAAGTCCTACATTTAATAAAATAATCACTAACTTTTCCTTGGTACGTTGGAGTATTGAATGACACATTTTCACACTGCTCCTTCAGGATGATTGGTTTGCCCAGTGGAATAATTGGCTTCATCCTTGCCAAAAGAGAAGTAGACAAGAACCGACTAAAGCAGTTACGGATCCGGCAAAGGATGAAGAAAGCCAATGAAGGAGAGTATGAGGGTGAGCGATACAGGACCATTTCAAAAACGGAGTAAAGAACAAGTCTATGAATGGAATTGAATCAATGTGCACCAGTGTGGTGAAACAAAGCAGTGACGTTGTCCATGGTGAAACTGATCTAAATCTTTTAAAGGCAAGAAATACAGAAGACAGAAATACTACTGGACAGAGGATAGGCACATCATGTAGAATAGGAGCAGTACTTGACCTGTATTGTATATTTGAAAAGAAGGGTCTGAAAGCCAAGTTTAATCACAAATTGTCTGGAGTACTATTTGAGATGACCTTTAAACTCATGGTTGAAATGACAAAACACTCACAATGTTTTCCTTAAAGAAGATGGTATCTCAGATTTTGTATATATGATTGTGATAAATATATGATGATGTATATAAACTGTAAGAGCCAACTGATGTATATGGGAATAAATACAAGTCATAGTCCTGCATAGATTTAAATGTTTTATTTATGAACAATGAAACTGTAAAAAAAAAAACAGCTGTAGAAAAATCAGTAGCTCATCCTGACGTACCAAGTTTACTTACATGTCTAAGGATGTCCTTAGAAACTGATTTACAGCTTCAGTGGGAAGTTTGTGATTGCTAAATCTTTGTGTTTTTATATCAAGATTGAATTAACTTTTTACTAACTACCAAAAATATAATCTCAAATTACACCCACTTCATTTTTTACAGGTCTTTCTTTCTTCAGTTTTCCATCAGTAAACCACAATTAATCTCTGTACAAAACTAATAAACAAAAACAAAAAGTGTGGCACACCAACAACTGTATAAACTAAACAACAGCATGTAACAAACAGCAATACAGATAGTGCACAGAACATGTTTTGATTATCAAAGATGTATTCAAACTAGTATTAAATACAGTGGAAAAAAAGTATAGTTATATTTAGGTATCTCCTGATCAACAATACAGTATATCATTGTTAAAAATGTAAAATTTAACTCTTAATATTCAAGCAGTAACTTTTAACGGCACTAATGACAGCTAACAGCTACCAGATATCCTTGCAAGGGCATATTCTGGCTTTTGATAATTACAAGAAATCTATCTTTTCTGATATCTGCAGAATATACACAGCACAGCATACAATAACAGCAAAACCTATGCCATGTTATTTCATATTGTTGTATTCGCACATGCTTCCATTAGTGCAGCTTTATAAATGAAAGTGCCATGCACAGATTTGCATTGGCTAACTGAGACAGCATAAATGTGTTGAGAGTCTTTCAGACTCATCGGTTTGAAGCCCCAATGATTTGTAGGAGGAAGAGGAAGATCTGGACAATGTCAACGTAAATGGAGAGAGCAGCAAACACATACTCCTCTGGGCTGATGGAGTACTTCCTGTTACCAATAAGGAGCTGGGTGTGGTAGGCCAGGAACTGGTGGACACAAACACAGCAGCGAGTCAGACATTCATCTACAATGGCTAACAGCAGTTTCCACAAAGTAATGATTTATTTATCTCTAGTGTGTGTGTGTGTGTGTGTGTGTGTGTGTGTTAACTAAACTCACCAGTGTGAAAACAATAGCTCCAATCGCTGCATACAACATATGAAGCCATGGAATCTGTAAAGGAAGCAAGATTTTTTTAAATCAAATTTAGTATCCAACTATGTAGGCACATTTTTTCACATGGAATTCTATTTAGGCTGAATTTACTCACATATTTAAATGAGAGCACAATCGCTGTGATGATTCCAGTCACAAAAATGACTATTCCAAGCACACAGAAGAGTCCTTGGCATTTTGTAAAGTCCACCTTCAGGAAGAGACATAAAAATAACTTGAGGCAACCATCTTCACAACATCTCAATGGCCAACATTAATGTTAGATTAATTAGGAAATGACCTGACGTTTGCTGTGACAATCAAATACTTCCTATTTCCATCTATTTGTGTGTGTGCACGTATGTATGTACCTTAGTTTGAAAGCAGAAGACAGTAACAGCAATGGTCACTATAGCTGTGATGCCCAGTGCGAGAAAAACAGACTTGGTGTCATAGTAACTGGGGAGAGAAATGGGAAAACCCAAAGCTTAGATTACCACACATGTGACCCATCAATAATAAACGAAAAAAGAAAAGCAAAAATTATAGACCAGTGTTTAGAACAGAATGCCTCAGAATAATCTATTTATTCCCTCTAGTAAACAATTACAAACCAACTTACCTGGATATTGTTCCTGTCATGTAAGACAGGGCAAGCGTCTGATGAAATAGAGGCAAGACATACTGTAAGGTTCATGTTAACTAGAAATATGAATGCAAAAATATTTCATACCCACAAATTATCTGTGATTAGGCAACACTGTTCTACAGAGTACCTTAACAATTAGTATGATTAAATCTAGTGCTTGGTCTGAAAACGCCAATTCAGCTCCAATCTTCAAAAGGAAATCTATTTTCTATCTAATGTTTTTTTATTAATTTTTTTTTTTTCATTTTTGGGGCACTGAGAAAGTCACAGGGGACTTTTAACACTGCAATCCATTATTACAGTAATACTGAGGCAAACCATTGCCAGAGTTGCTGAGCAAGATGTTATGACTGTTGTTACTAAGATCTAAGTTACAAAGTAGTGTTGTCATTTAGCCTGGCCCTCTCAATATCCTCCAGATCTCTAATTAATTGTGACTCAGTTTTCTGTTACTCACAAAAATGCTGAGGAGAATCAAGTTCCATGGAAAACGCCTCCTATAATGGGAAAATATCACCTATTAAGTCTTTTGAAAACCTTAACATTTTATTGAGTGATGCCAATTTGGAGAGGTGAGGTGCTTTATTTTACATTGGTACTTGTTCAAACAAAATCCGACATTTGAATTTTAAAAAACTAACTTGCTGATAACATTTTTTGCAGTGGCGACCTGCCCCTAAGATAAAATAAGGTTTCAAGGGTATGAAAAGCTGTCTACTCACCTGGGTCCTTGGCAGCAAACAAGCACCATATGTGTGACGAAATACACAGCGCTGTAAAAACAAAAACATTCCAAAAGTCAGCACCAGTTGTACCCCGAGCAACTTTCCTGAGGCATGACTAGATCAACACAGATCTTAAAGAAATGTAGAAATAATACCAAAGAAAATCAATGTAAATAGTAAAATGCAAGATGCAACAGATGCGACCCCTTACTAGGAAGCCCAGTAGATGCCTGGATTTCTTATCACAAAGTACTTCACTGGTTCTCTGTAGGGACAGAGAAAAACACACATTTTATATGCTTTGTATTTGTATTTTGTATATTGTATTTATGTACAGGTCAACAGTTTTGGCATAGTTTGTGTTTTGGAAATTTCGCTGCTGATATTGGCGTGCATAAGCAGCAACTTGTACAAAACAGCAGGGAAAGTCAAGAAAGGATCACACCCTTTTTACTAACAAAACCTTTGGCCATGACTGTGATTTGGCCTTGGTCTTTATATGCATGTTATTTTACATCACACTGAAGAACATTGTAAGAATTTCAGCTGCACGTTTTCTTTGAAGGAACAATGAAAACTATTTTTTATGCATTTTTCATTCCATTGATAGAAGTATTGGTCTATAGAAAAGACGGGACTGAGTGTAAAATTAAGGTCACTGATAGACCTTCATGTTCGCGATACTCACACAAAGCAGAAGACTGCCACAATACCAACAGTGACAAGAAGCTGAGCAGTCAGAATCATATATACCTGCACAGGACATGAGAGAAAAGGCAGTTAGATGAGTGGTGTCTAAGAAAATGTATTACATTAGTTTTAAGAAATCTGATTTGGCCACAGACACGCAATCATATCAATATTATGTTAATTCTATGAATCCAGTGTTGTTTTAACACTAATTGGAAGACTTACAGCAATGTAAACTTAGTCATATGACAGGTTACAAAAGTTATGTCACTAGTCACAATCCTGACTCATATCTATTCCATGAACTTGCTTTGGTAACACCTTTCCTGCTTGTAGTTTGGCCATCTTTTACCTGACTCGGTTACTGGGAACATTGGCACCGCACATGCTGATTGGTGTTTGATGGCAATACAGCTAGAAATATCATGCTGTAAAGGTTTTCTTTTATTTTGTGGTGGTTTCCGACCATCTACCCAGACCTGTACAGTACATGTCTTGGATGGCTGGTGGAAAAGACGCATGTTTATCCACCCCTCATATGATGGCATCAAAATTAATTTGGAGATGGTACCAATTAAAAATTATTTGACAGAATGCTTACCTCAAATACCAAAAATGTACAGTCTTGCTTGAAAACTGTTCTTTTAATACTTTGATAGACTTTTATAATATACATTTTTGGGGTCTTGGATACAAATACTTACTTCAAAACATTGGCATAGCAGTGGAAATTATTAGTCCATTAATAAGACATATTACATCTTAAAAGGTGTATACAATAATGCCTAGTTACCCTTTAAGACACAGAGGCAGTTCTCTGTTTTTATCCTTGTGTAAAGCAAAAAAATCAAGGTAACCCTCATAAATAGTAATAATTTAAAAAACAAACTGAAAAATAAACAGTTGTCTTTTTGCAAGCGCTATAAATGCGCAAAGGAACCATAGAGGGAGCTGAAACGGCCTTCATTCACCCCACAATGAGACATTTAACCATAAAAGATCTAACCGAAAAACAACACAAAATGTTGTCCAGTTTCCTTTTAAAATAAGAAATTTGTGACATAAACCCCCAAACACCTGTAACAGGAGGCTTCAGGTAGCAAAAAATGTAGTTCTCCAGAGACCAAACAGATGTCATTGGTTCTCAAACTGGGATCTAGGAACCCCCAGGGGTCTGCAGCACGTTGCCCGGGGGTCCGTGAAAAAGTTTGCTACAAAGTATAAACTTGTCTTTTGGGGAAAAAAAACAGTATAGAGAGCCCAATCACACTGTGCTCATTACTTCCACCAGCATAACATTAGTGACAAATTAGCCTACATGATACACTACATCAATCTGTCCAAACATTTTCCTTAAGCATTAACGTTAACTGCAAGCAAAATTAATATTAGTTATATGAAATAAACAGTATTTTTTAACACAGTAGCCCTATATGTACTGTCAAGTTTTGCCAAATGCAGTAACATGCCTATTTAAAACTGTTACGGTTTTAGAAAAAATATGTTTTTAGAATAAAATTTCAAAAGCACCTAAAAGAAAAAATGGCTATAATCTTATATGGTTAATTTTTTTTTTGCGATTATGAGGGGTCCTGAAATAAAATACCCGCTCTATGAGGGGTGCCCGGCAGGTGGTAGAGCAGAACTGTGAGACTTACTTTACGAATGAACGTGTGCCGAACACTGATGTCATCCCAGCCTCCAGATGTGGTGAACCCCTCAACGTCTCCTGTTGACAACATTAGTGGAACCCCATGTCAGTTACAGAAGCCTGCAGAAGTCATCACTCAATTTCTTGGTGTTTCCCCCGGCAAGCAGAACCACAAGAAGTCTGTTTTAGCCATTAACTCCTCTGACATCTGTGCACACCGCAAAGTCTGTGCAAAGTCTTTAAGCATGTCATGTTCTCTATAGAGAGGACTAAATCTCACTTACACAAGAGGATTGCACAAGTTGAAAACACTATAAACACACACAACAAGATGTGACGCAGTAGAAAAATACAAAACCTACCTGCACTAGGCATGGTTGGAGGTATAATGTTGGGCATGACAGGCATCCCATGAGGTGGATACCCCTGACCTGGGACAGGACCAGTATTTGGGTATCCTCCAGGCTGCCCAGGGTAGGGCCCAGAGGGCTGGCCAGGGTAAGGTGCTGATGGCTGCACTCCAGGGTGAGGACCAGCCTGGGGCTGACCTCCATATGGTGAAAAGCCATAAGAAGGTGGGGGCGGGTAGTTCCCTCCTTGGCCATTGTACAGAGGGGCCCGGGTGTCATCATAGCCCGGTGGAAAGTCTGACCTGGACATGGCAAGCTTGGGCTTCCTTTATGTCAATGACAGAAACAAAGTTTGGTGTTGTAACACCCTAAACTTGCTTACACACTGAAAAATGTACCTGTTTTAGGTTTTTTTGTCTGTTTCCTTTATTGACAGTAGAGAGTACACAGGAATCAAGTGGAAAAGGGAGATGCGCAATATAGGTTTGGAAAAGGACTTGAAGATGGGTCCCCATGGGCACTGGTTTTCAATGGTGTAGGATGTCAATGCTACAGCTGCATTCTGCCACCGCAGCCCAAGCAAACTTTGCTGTACTTTGTCAAGCCAACAAGAAATTAAAACCAGGTGGCAATATGCACACCTTTTATATTCCTATCTTAATCACATGAGCAAGTCACAATATAGACTTTTCTATCACATGCCACACCAATAAAGATGACACTGACTTTACAGGGTGTAGTCTGTGGCTGTGGTATGAACTCGTTTTGGACATATCACCACAGTTGGGTAGCCTAATATGTTGACAATATGTATTACACCATATTTTTCTCATATATATGTATATATTAATATAAATACTGTCATAAATCCAGAAAGAGAGACATAAGTATTTGTGGTCTGTCATACAAACAGCTCAAGTAAAACTAGACCGTGACCTTATGCTGCATTCCAAATGACTCAGAAGTCAAAGGTCTGGCTTCTGTTCTGACTCTTTAAGGTACAGTCAGCGACACTTTACAGCACTCTTTACAACATTCAGGTAATATCTCTCCCAATGACATTGTAATCCCCCCCCGCCAACATCAAGGCTCTGGGAACAAGACGCAAACCAAGTGGAGGCCCCCCAGATAATAACAGAGTTTTTCCATGAGCACAAGGCACGGATGAGCTCTGGCATGTTTTGTTGAAATATAATCATGATTGTGTTGGTCAAAAACATCTGCTTAGAAATTTAAATAAACACCAAATAAACATATATACAAATACAGCATAAACAAATGCAATTTCCACCAACATCACTGACTGCACCTTTAAGTAGGGCTGCTTGATTATGAAAAATATTATGATCATAACTATATTAATCAGTACTGTAATTACGATCATTTAACATGATTACACATTCACTGGATACAGTACATTAAACATACTGGATACACTGGATACTGGATACCAGAAAACGTTTCTAATTGAAAATTTCCTTGGACTCTGACATTCCTCATCATTTCCCCATGTGTCAGAATAAAAACCTGATAGTCTAAGCCTACTTGCAAAATGGAATCTGACAAAAATATTTGTTTGTTCCCAATTGTTATTTTTGAGATTGCTGGGAGCAATAACTGGAAATATCTTGTAGAGAATGCAGCTTTAGTCCTGTAACTGTATGCAAATTTCACAGTTTCTCTTTGTTGATATGTCCACTCCACCAACACATTCCCTACTATCAGGACTTAAAAATAAATACATGTTAGACAGTAGCCTATTCCATAATAGAGTATCATATCATCATATCATATCATGTCGTATCATGTTTTCTGAAGAGGAGGCATTGTTATTCAGTGTTCAAAAAAGGCCTGCAAAAAGGCCTGCAATGTAACAGACCAGAAAACACAGTGGGGCATACAGAGATATGAAGGATTTGACCAGGCATCAAAATGGTCCAATATGGTCAGAACACTGCTTGTTTGAAATACTCCAGCAGTGACAAATATGCACAGGCTGTGGGACTCTCAAAATAATCATTTAAATTGCTGCAAGGAGGAATTTGTCAGCTGACTGTCAACCACAAGGAAAGGAATGAGAGGCCCCAGTAGGATGGTCTAGTCATCCAATGGTTATTCAGGCACTGACCAGCAAGTGTACACAACAACACTAGTGTGGATCACAAACTGTCACTGAGAGACTGACCATATTATTACTGTCGGAACTGCACAACAAACTGCAGCATACAACTTGCTAATGCTCCTCCTCCTTCTTGGCCAGGCACACTGATGACGTGAGCATTAGCAACAAAATACGCACATCCTGTTTTGTGGGTTAAATGTGAGATAAGCTGAAATCGCACAACATACTGGATAAAGTCACATTACATGAAATGCTTCATGTTTGTCCCTGTCCTCAGGCACCCCTTCTACACTCTGCCAAAAATCCTGCACAGTGTTCTTCAATGCAACTGGTGTTCTGAGGAAGGATCCATTGCACATAAATTAATTCCATGTGTTTCTTAACTTACTCTCTTTAAGAGTAAACCACAGCCTGGCCACAACAAGACTTTTCCTCCAAAGAATCCCACTATAAATGAAGGATGTTGTTTGATACTTCTATAATCTATTCATAATCTATTCTCCACATTATGGAGGTGTTACACTATAAAGTATGTAGTATACTCATTCTCATAAGTACAGCCAGCTATCTATCTATCTATCTATCTATCTATCTATCTATCTATCTATCTATCTATCATAGGTCTTACTGTCACCTGGCTGACTCTACATTCTGCGTGATACAATTTGTTATACCTAAAGCATAATTGCACCCTGTTTCAGCCAAGGTTCTCGATGGCAGTGGTGCGTCAGCAAGACATAAGGGCAGCAGTATGAAGTTTTTAATTGCCTAACAATGTACCATAACCCATGATCAGAAACCACTCTGAAAGACAGGCTCATTCACCTTTAAGAATTCTGTTACATCATGTTGTTGTTCTGCTAGGCAACAACAAACCTACAAACTGGAAAAACTAACTTTTCCTCCTTAACTCAGCAGGACACCACCCACAGCCATCATGACGTATTACACAACACAGTACACACACACACACACACACACACACACACACAGACACAGACACAGACACACACCAACGTCAAATTGACAGGCCTTGCACTCAGTATACTCGTCATCTTCCATTGTTAAATTTACTCTAAAATGTCACGTATTTCTATTCATTTGGATTGAGGAAGTCTAGTCTAGTTCCAGTTCTTCTCAGCAGAGGCCACACCATAGCGTTACAGGTGAGAAAGCCTGTGACCAAGTTGGCCTATAGGGCTGAAAATCAAGCTTTTCCTGATAAAAGTAAAACTGAAAAATAATCTCAAGAGAGGTGTGGATCAGGCCTCCAGCTATAAGATAACAGTGCAAGACAGTAAAAAGGAATATGAAATAAAACATTTCAACGTCTCTAGCTAACTACAAATTCTAATGGCAGCTGTTAAAGATATAGCCTTACATTTCAGCGTTGCCTATTTTGACATCATAACATTAGAGTATCTGTTTTGTTTTACAATGGATCACAATGCTGTAGACTAAAGCAGGCACAAGCAAACAGTTTCTAGCCCTATGACTTAAGTGGTCGAAGGACAACAGCTGAAACATAACATACCAGCTAGGTCCACCAAAATGCTCAAATGTACGAAACAGCCACGCACAGAGATGTGAAAGGGAAAGGGTATCCAAACACTAAACAGTCCTTTTCTCACGGATATACGATATCACTCGCCGGAGAACCCTGACGATATACTCTGAGTAAGTGCGACCTCCGCCTTGTTCTCTGAGGCAGGGCTCGGACAGATGTTAGCTTGTTGCAAACGTTTCCTGGAATTTGGTGTCCAAGCCAGTAGGTGGGGTCTGAAAAGTTACTTGGCTTAGCCTACTGTTTAAACTTTTTTTTAGGTTATACACTCACGTTTTTTCTTATCACGTGAACAAACACGTTTAATTTTCAGATTTAAGGCTATAGCAAACAAACTGTTTAATTGATAAACTACAAGGAATAAAATTAGACAGAGCCCTGGGATGCTTGCAGGACACACCCAATTAATTGTTCCCTGTAGGTTAGGCCTACTTATGGAACTGGTTGATATTTCTGTCAGTCAGGTAGCAGTTGATCCTTGATTGTTGGATACAGTCGGGTTTAGCTATTTTATCAGCACCGAAAATAGTTTGGTTTCAGTACGTCAAGAGCTGGAGTTAGGCTTACGGAAAATATTGACCACTGTCATGTGTGTCCATAGTAGATCCAGTGCAGAACCCACAGGACGCTTTACCTTTTATATGATGTCACCCAAACCACGCCCTCCGCGATGGCGCTTCCGGACTGGATGGTGTGTTTCCTTGGTGTTGGTGTGTGTTGTTTGGGCTTGTGCATGTACCATCGCCGACGGTTTGGCAGGAAATGTATATGGAACGGTGGATTTTTTGTGAGAATTATGGCCCGCACAGAGAAACCTCTATTTTGGATAGCGTAAGTAGGTTACCAGTACGTTGTTCCGGCGGTTATCGCATTCGATCTGCTGCTTGCGTGTTGCTGCAACCTGCTGGTCATCAGTTATTCAAGTAATGCTACGATGTGTTTAAAATTGTTATTGCACGGTGTTGGACTCGCTATGCAATAGCCTAATAATAATAATAATAATAGTAATAGTTTTAGCAAACATCTTGTACCCACGACTCTCTTTCTTGATACATAGGCGAACGATGAGAGAACTCATTTGGGAGGCTAATCACCTTTTAGTTAACTTTCTCCACAAAATGTCATAATCTCTGATTTGGTGTAGAATAATACATTGTTTATGTATGTCAGGTATTCACTTTACACAAAAACAAGACTTGGATACATGTTCTACAAACGTCAGATGAGGAAAGCTCGTGAGCAATATCCCACTGGACATTCAAGAACTCAGCCAACTACACTGAACGGTAGGCTAAATGCGGTGGCACAGACGTCACAAATTGCTGTAACCTACTACTTAATGTCCTACTGATACTGTCTGAATTTTTGTTGTTACAGGTGTCAAGATAATACCCATTCCAGTGTTGTCTGACAACTACAGCTATTTGATTGTAGACACATCCTCTAATATTGCGGTTGTAGTGGATCCGGCAGACCCACAGGCTGTGCAGGTTCGAGATCCAAATGGTTTCACGGACTTCTGTTATAATGTGGCTATCATCAGAAAACTGCATGATGCGATTGTACATTATAGTTAGTGGAAAGGAAAACGTCAGAGTTAAATTGACAGTTCATTGCCAGTATGCTTTCTATGGATTTATTAAATTAAATGGGTTTTCATTCATGGGTCACATCTGTAAGCAAAACTGCAAGCAAGACAATTGAAAGACTAGAGTAGAAATGGATCAGATGCTGACCAGAACTCAAGCACTCAATCAAATCAAATTCCTTATGGACTTATTCAGTCAGAAATGCTTGTATTGCAGATGTCCCAGTTACGCTGTACCAGTTGAGATGCAAGTGAGTGATAGTGAAAAGGAATGGTCATAACCAGGACCACTGGGATAGATCCTTCGGCAACAGATTCAGAAATATTTACCTTAAATGACTATATCCCCTTAGCTCCAGAAAGCTCAAGATGTCATAGTGTCTGAGGATCACATAGAGTGTTGCATTTGAATTATTTGCAACTGTGTCAATTGTACTACTGTATAACACTTACTCCGTCGTCACACAGGCCTGTTTGGAGGAGGAAGGAGTGACCTTGGAAGCCATTCTTTGCACACACAAACACTGGTAAGACACTACTGATAAAAGCCTCATTATGGAGGTCTTGTAACAATGGGGAATTGTGTACGTGGAAGTCGTCTTTTGTTTTTTAGCTTGCTGCCTGTCTGAAGTTTAGATCATGAATCATGTTTTATTCAGTGAGTGTATTTCTAGGACTCTGTTGTGTGTATCTGCAAGTGGGAAAAGATGTGTGTTGTAAGTTGACATAATTATAATAGTTGACTTTGTGTAAGTTGACGTAAAGAAAATCCCAACATAAATGCATTTTATTTTTTTAAGATAAATAATTTTTTTTTTTATCATTGTGTGCAGGGACCATAGTGGAGGCAACAGGGGACTCAAAAGGCTCCATGCAGGCTGTCGAGTTTATGGAAATGCCCTGGATAACGTTCCAGGACTTACACAGTAAGTCCACAACGCTAAAATGTTTCTCAGCATGGCTATAATTTCAGATCTGTCGCCTAAATATCAACTAAAATGAAAACATTACACACATCTTTTTATATTTTTATTTTTGGATTTACTAAGGCCTGTGATCTGAGCCTGGCACCACAAATGGACAGGTCTGATCCTTTATTGATTGGCTGAATCTTGTTTTATGCCTTTGTAAAACACCCTTACATGTTAAACCCCATTTTTGTTCTATATTCACTGTGCCATACCAAAGTTATAGTCACTGCATTACTCTGTTTCACCTAACTAAGCCCCTTATATTTTGTAAAAGCAGTCAAATTTATACATCTTGGGGCTTATTTGTTTAAGTAATGACACAATAATTCCATTTGATCCTCTCTTACCTACCCAGCACTCTTGTGTTAACCAAGCAAAAATAGATTTGAGTTGCCTTTTGCTGTATTTGTGTTTTACCTTCAATAATGACACACCCTGTTCAGTGTGTTGGCAGCCACACACTCATATTGGTTTCCCACTTTTGTTGTTTTGCAACATCAGCCCTCTCTCTGACAAAGACATCATAGATGTGGGCACACACCTGCGATTCCGGGCCTTCTACACACCTGGCCACACCGTGGGCCACATGATCTACCTACTGGATGGTAGAAACTTTGATAGCCCCAGCAGTCTCTTTTCAGGGGATCTGGTGTTTCTTTCAGGCTGTGGTGAGTGTTGAGTCTACCCCAAGTGAAGTGACATTTCACAGATGAGTGGACCTTCCAGATTTCACAGCATGATGTTGTTCTTGATGTTGCCAAGCCTGCTATGGCTTCATTCTTTATCATACTGGTCACTGTCTAATTTTAAAACGGCAGTAGTTTTGTCACTGTGGAATTTCAGTTGTCATCAGTGCATGGAAACTGACTCATATTTTCTGACCCTTCAGGAAGAATGTTTGAAGGTAGTGCGTTTACGATGCTGTCATCTCTGGACACAGTCAGCTCACTAAATGATGAGACTCTCCTCTGGCCGGGTAGGAACTGGTGTGGGTATATGGGCCACAATGCATTTGCCCAATGTCTATGGGGTGTGATGTCAGCGCAACACAGATTCTCTTTCTGGGAGGAAGAAATTCACACTTTGGGATGTTTAGCCAGTCTGGACAGTGCATGAATCCCTGACTTAGTTATGAACATTAAACATTTTAGTGCTGTGTTACTGCCAGCATTTTAGGATAAATACCAAATATATGATTTGTATTAAGTGAAAGATAAACTGAAAGAAGTATTTACTCAGATCTGCTCTTCTCAGACACCACTGGCTATTTACAGGTTCAAATTGAAATCAGTTTAAATATAGCAGAAACTGTAGTAAACAATGTAGCATTCTCATAATAAGGGCTTCATAATAAACATCAGCATCTCTGCTCTCACAAAGGAGAAATCATGCATGCTGTCTGTTCATGCTTTTGCTCACAGGGCACGAGTATGCAGAGGACAACCTTCTGTTCGCAGCTGAAGTGGAGCCCACTAACACAATGCGGGAGCAGAAGCTGCAGTGGGTCCTGCACCAGAGGGGTCAGAAACTCTGTACGGTGAGAGTGATGCACACCTCAAATAGCAGTCGATAGCAAAAGTGTGATGGTTATCAGCCCACAATGTCATACTCACTGGGATTTATTTATTTATTTAAATGATGCCAGTACCTTCAGATATCAAATAATTTTTTCTAACTATATTTACTAAAGATCTTTTTCTTATTCCAACCCAAACATTTCCAGAGTCCCTCTACATTGGGGGAAGAAAAGGAGTATAACCCATTCCTGCGTAGTCATGCTCTTGAACTTCAGTGCGCTCTGGGGCTCCAGCAGAATCAGGACGAAGACTGGACTGCTTATAGGGCCCGTGTTCTTGAAGAACTTCGGAGACGCAAGGACATCTACAAGAGCCGATAGATTTTTTTTCCGGCCTACACACTTTGCATTCCAGCGGTAACGAAGGCCTAGACCACTGAGTATGTGAATGTAAATGATGCCAGTTTATGAAGGTCACAGTTTAAAATATATTCTGAGCACTGATATGGGATATTTCAGGTTTTTGAGGTCCTATTTTCCTGGCCCTTATAGTGTCATAGACCATGTGAACCATTATTCTAAACCCCTTACCTCATATTGAAACGCAACGTATGAAAATATGTTTTTTTTTTTTACTGTAGGCTAACAAAGGTACCAAATGCACTTCTATTTATAAATTTGCGTTCATTGTTTTTAACAATAAATAATTGTCCCAAATACTTTCAGTCTTTTTCTTTTTTTATGTTTCTGCAGAGTTAACATGACAGTTAATGTTATTTTGTGAACTTAGCCATTTGTTTTTAAAAGACTGTATAAGTTTTTAAACAAAGGTCCTTCGTTATAATGTAGTTAGCTATTCCACCTAAGTAGTGCCTACAGGGCTCAAAGAATACTTATATCTATAGTAATGTCTAATTAAGCTTTTTTGGAGCGCTTCCTATAAAATTGTGCGCAGTGCATGTGACAATGACAATAAAATTTCCCTGTTAAAAAATCCTTGCATTGAGCGCCGCTCAGCGGTTGGGTTGATTAGCTCGCTTTGTGAAGACCGTTGCTAAGGCAACCGAAAGGTTGGGAGTTTGTTATTCAACCAAGCAGCTAGTTATACTAGCGATCAGTATTTGTCCTCAAGAAAATTGCCTGAACCGAGCCTGGATTAAATGGTTAGAAGAAATGCATTTCATGCCAATATAAAACACAACATGCAAGGTAATTAATGCATCCTAATATTTAAAAACTGTGATGCTAAGTAGTACTAAGATTTGGATGTTGGGATTGACAGGGTTCAGTGTCCAGTTTGCAGCCTATAAATATAGTCTATCGATCGGTGTTAAGAGTCTTTAAATTAGCTTGGCAGACAGTAACTTCGTTCAAATAAGTAGCTAACGTCAACATAGTTGAGTACTTATAATGGAGGTTTGGTGGTGGAGATACTGTGAGAGAAGTGTCGTGTGCTGATTTGGTGGTGATTAGGATAATGTTAATTTCTCTTTTCTAAAATCAGACATGGAGGATGCCTCCCAAGGATTGACAGAGACACTCAAACCCTCAAATGAAGCACTTGAGTTTTTGGCAAGCATTGGTGAGTATTACGTACATTTCATTCATGGTTATCCTTACGGTCGGACTTGGTCTTGCTCAGTGTTGTAGCCTATCCTGCTCTATTATTAGTCTACAACAAACCATCTGTTTCTGGCAAGTGAAAAGGTACACACAAGCTACTGAATTACACAGCCCATGTCAGTCAACTTTGGTAGATAGGTTGAATATATCTACATGGCAAACAAGCACACAAAAAGTTTTAGTGAACTGAGAACACTTTTTTTCACTAGGCCTCTATATTTTGTGTTTTTGTACTGTTAGAGGACCCAGTAAAGACAACATTATTTTCTTCTCTTCCATGTGTTCTTCCCTGTTGACAGAGCTTGAGGAAGTGCAGCGATGTTTATTTGCTGATTCCCTGGTAACTGTGTCAGACACAGGCAGGGAATTGGGGGAATTTTGCATCAGTATCCAGAAGACTATCCATAACAATCAACCATGCTTCCTGGTGCATGCTAACAGCCATGGCGCCATTGACAACATCCCCTGTGGCACCTCAATTACAGGTGAGTCCAGACTCATGTGGACAAAAAACAAATCCTCTCCTGTTTATTTTTTTTGTGACTGGTTATGAGGTAAATAAAGAAACATTCATACCTTGGCAGGATACGTTACCTCTACTTTTGAAACACTGGAACAGGATCATCATGAATATGTGAAGGTATTTCTCACTTCAGTACGTCACTTTGACAGATATAGATTGGTATTATAAAATTGTTCATTGTACATGTTAATGAATTGTTCAGTGGACATATTATGTGTTGTCTTGTACTGTTGAATATCCCACAGCTTCAGGGCCACAGTCTGGACAGGAAGTCTCACATGATTTGTCAAGATGGGCAGCTGGTAGTGAATAAAGTTACTCGAGAGGAAGAGGTGACATCAACACACACACACACACACATACACATCAAAACACACACACATACCTGTGTATTTTTGAAAATGGGCATTCTCCTTCCCCGCAGTAGAGAATTTGCCCATATACACGTACGTCTGAGACCGGAGTTTTCAAAAATCTCCACTTTGGCCAGAGTTTTCAAAGGTAGCAGTTTTCAGTGACTGAAACCTTCATTTACGTGTGAATTACAGGTCCAACGGCATAAATAAATATGCTTTTTTATAGATATCCTGCTATGTGTAAACAGGGTCTCAGTCACGTGTAAAAAGATCTCTTTTTGCAGTCCTTATGACTATTTCTTGTTCTTGTTTGTAGGAGGTGAGGGAGCAGAGATGTACATTTCCTCTGAGCTCCTTACATGGCTTTGTGTCTGAGGCCTCCAACTTGCTCATCCTGCGCATTTTAGCTCAACGAAAGAACATTTCAGAGGGCATGACGTTTCTGTCATTTGATGCAGAGACTCAGATATGTCTCTCTACTTATGTGAGTTCAAGAGAAATCTGTTCACAAAGTCTTCGGAACAGGTGCTGTATCCTTTAGAAGAACACTATAGTGTTTATACGCATAGTTTATACTGTTCAAATGTGTAATACATTCAGTTTTACATAGCATGAAGGCGCAAATTAAGTGCCACTTTTGACGGTATGATAGTAATTATTCATTGTTTTCTTATTCTCTAGTGGTTACTAATCATGTCTGTCCAGTGCCCCCCCATCCCAAACCCTAAGCTTTGTACCTTCAAAGACTCAACCATGAATTTGCGAATTATGAAGTCGATTTCATGTAAATTTAGTCTTTGGGGCTCAGGTCTAAGACCTTGGGGGGAAGGTTGAGGATGATATTCAGCTCATGTATGGAGTCTAGTTGGATCAGTACTCACTTGCAGCACTTAGCTTCAACTGTGTGCTGTTTTCAAACCAGAGGGAACTTGGAGAAAAAAAACAGGTGGTGGGGAGAGAAACGGTGGAAGTGTTTGGCATTGAGAGGACTGTCGAGACAGTGGAGGACATTCCTGCAATGTGGCAGTGCTATTTCCTGAATGATGGGTAAGATGCTCTCTAAATGTTCTTGCCTGCTGTGCCCAGTGTAATTGTAGCCTCCTCCTTTCTTCTGAGGCAAAGTGAGCC
The DNA here is from genome assembly GCA_015244755.2 of Tenualosa ilisha. Lineage (NCBI taxonomy): Eukaryota > Metazoa > Chordata > Actinopteri > Clupeiformes > Clupeidae > Tenualosa > Tenualosa ilisha. Next base: position 1,214,016 of record PYXC01001263.1, on the reverse strand, counting down.
CTTCACATAACATCTGTTGATTTTTAGCTGTTTAGAAGGACTCATTCCTGTTGGTTACTACTTTTATATTCCTTGGTTTATGAGCTCACAGCCTGTGTAGTCTTCTTTTAGTACTTAGTTTATTTCATTGTACATATTTCAACTATAGTTTGACCTGTTGTATTGACATTGCCTTGCATATATTATGCTTGCCCACACAGGCATTTAGCAAGTAGAGTTCAGGTAGGGTCCCCTGTAATGATGAAACTTCTCAGACTTCCTCCCCTTTTAACTAAAGGTACATATTTTTATTAATATATGCTTTGTTTAACACGTTTTTCTCTTACCATTTGCAAGCCACTGTTCCTCATATTTATTTGATATTTATGTGTGTGCAGATGAACAGGATGACAAACCCATCTTTGAAAAGAGACCTCTGGTGTGGGAGGAGGACATGCAGTTGTACTCAAAATTTCTTGATCGAAAAGTAAATGCACCACTTCAGTTCTGTTTAATATTCCCAGTATGGTGGGATTTATATGGGCAGTGGGAGCAGTCTACATGCCGCGTTGTCTCCCTCACACACTCTATTTCCTGTACAGGAGGAGTTGAAAGCGGACCATATGTCATATGTGAGACATCACCCAGAGCTGAGAGCAATTTTAGCTGACTTCCTGCAATTTCTCTTGTTGAGGAAACCTCAGAATGTGTTTTCCTTTGCCTGGGAGTATTTTGCCCCATTCTCTTCTCAGCGCCCACCAGGAGACACCTTCAAAGCAACTTGATCCCTTCGATAATCTGGAAAGTTTTGTGTGAAAAGACATTAATAATTGTAATTTATCCATGTAGGCCTCTGACAATTGTGTACAATTATTGTTGAATAAAAGAAATTGTGAATCGGGGTTCTTGTGTTACGCTTCTTATGCTTGTGACATAATTTAGAGGTTTCTGCCTCCTTTACCCTCGAATTCGTCAAAAAGTTCAGTTGCAAAAACAAAAAACAAAGATCTTTAAGTACCGACCACTTCTGCGAAAAAGGCCAATTAATTTCACCTGGTAGTGGGATGGCCACTGACAGCGCTTGACAGCTACGTCACTATTTCCGCATAGTGGAAACTGAAAGTGACAAACATAGAATTCTTTGGTTCGGTGGTGTGAAATACCGATAGAGTAACTACAACTATAGATTGGTTATTGAAATTTGAACAGACAGATATTTTGCCGTGGGTGGTCGACGTACTACAAGTGAGTAAGTATGGCTGAACGTAGAACTGATCTCGTAATGTAAGTTGAATCAAGTTTGTTCGCCAATTTCTCTAAAGTAAACAATTGAACCTTTACATCTCATTTTCTCTTGAATAGATGTCATACTGTATGCTATTGATGAGTTCTATGATTTTTTCATCGAGACATATCGTATGTTTGGCAGCTGACAAAGTTGAGATGTGTGACATGTCTGAACATGTCCATGTCAAGATCAGAAAAGGCCGCGCTAATAATGACAAAGCATATCTTAAAAAGTTTCAGCATTAAGAGTTAGCCTATGTTTTGACTAGACTTTCTCAAAGTGAAAGTGGGTTGTTTTTAAAGATTTAGTGCTAACTACTGCACAATGCTACCAGCAGTGACTAGTGCCCTGGAAATGTTGAGGTTCGAATCCTGGCTACCACCGTTGTGTCTTTAGTCAGGGCATTTCAGTAGACGTCCAATGCTTCTGAGGATCTTACGGTGATCATTGCAAAATATATAGTGAAACTACGGGAAACTGACAAATGTGTCGGCGAGATACTGTACAACCCATTTCACATTTCACCATTTCACAATACAATCCGTCACATAGAGGAACGAATTTTTAAAAATGAACACAATGCATAGGACAGATTTCTAGCAGTAAGAAAAAGCAAATGTTAAACGAATTCCATAATTTACGATGTAGCACTACAGTTTTGATAATACGGGAAGTCCCAGCAGGCAATGATGGACAGATACTACCCCTTCCTCTTACATTCTTGGCATTAGCGACAAGAATATGTGCAGACGTGCAAAAAAACCCTAGTCTGAGGTGCAACATAGTCTGTCCATAAATGCGCTTTGCCGTGAATGTTTGAGGTTTTAGAAACCAGAAATTCTTATTAACTTTGATGGAAGCCAGAAAGTTTGAAATAAACTGCTGCAGTAGGCATGCTTTGGCTCTTGGTAGTATGAGTAGCCTGGCCTAGTCTTGCATAGGCTTGTTAGGTCAGAAAGCCAAGGCACAGTTATACAAACATTTGTCATCATTGTATTACTAAAATATGACATGACAGTATTTTTATGGAGTTGAACAGTCTGAGGTTCTTCACATGGCAACCCACGAGAAACTTGTGTTGATTGAGACTGCAATGCCAGCGTGAAACGCTAGAGGGAGCAATCTTACATATAGCTCCTTTAACCCCAAGTTGCTCAAGGGGAGACGGGCCCTGAACTAATTGATAATAGACAAATTGAAGTCTCTTTGGATGAAAGCATCTACTTATGCATAAAAGTAAAACATAAAATTAAGTAACTCTTTAATGATAGGCCTAATTGCAAAGGTAGCCTGTAGCCTAGCCTATTGGTTATTGAGTTGATCACAATATGCTACTGGTAAAAGCCTAAAATATTTACCATAGGCCTATAGGTGCTTGAAGTTTTGTGTTTGCCACTTATGTGTGGTGGTTTGACCAAACGCCTGGTAGTCCTGTGATGGCAGCCTGAGCCTATCCAGACCATATTGCCATATACCTAGCTTTACAGCTAAACAGATTTTGGGGATATGGGTTTGTCATTGCTCAAGGGCACCTCAGCCTTGAATCTGAACATGGGAGAGTGATGTTCAATCAGGCACAAGTCTCAGCCTACCCTAGTCTGCATGTCACCTCTCCCAGTATGAGGGCTTAAAGGGTTAAAGGCCATATGTGTTCCTGAAAACTTTTATGATGTCACTGATGTTTTTTTCTTGTACTTTTGCAGCTGCACGATGATTTTTCATGGACTGATTACACCTAAATTAGTGTGAAAGCTGAGGCTGTCTTGATTAAAAAAATATAAAGTAAAACCAGCAGAAACCCAGACCAAAGCTGCCTGGGACCTGCAGCTCAGCATGGACAAGAACTTGCAGCTACTGTTTGACATTGATCAGGAGCTGGACTCTGAAGAGGTAGCTTCCCTCAAATTCCTCTGCAGTGATGTCCTAGGCAGGAAACACCTGGCAACCGTCTCTGATGCCCGTGACCTCTTCACACGTCTGACCGAACAAGGTTACTTGGAGGATGACATGTTGTTTCTGCAAGAGCTGCTTCTAACCATCAGACGCTTTGATCTGCTGAAGCACATGGGGTTAACAAAGCAGCAGGTGTTAGAGTCACTCCAGATACGTGGAAAGACCCTGTCCACCTACAGGTCAGTTCTGATGTACATGTGAATGTGCAGTTAAACTTCTTGAACTGTAAACTAAAGCATCAGACTGTAAACACAATTAAATCAGTTTTTAAAGGTGCCCTGCCATACATCTATATGGTATTTCAAATTGTTCTGAGGTCTCCAAAGATGGTATGTAACTTTAGTTGGACTGCCAATGGTCCAAGGAGACCTTAACAGGGTCATATGCCAATAGCCCTAGAGTAAAGCCATTAAACTGTCTCTGATAAAGCCTCGTTTTTCTCCTCCTATAATAATGAGCTGTGCACTGATTCGCTGCTGTAGCATGCCAGCATTGCAAGGCAGGTTGAGTGTATATTTGCATTAGTTTGCATGTTAGAATTGCAAGGGAAGAAAAACATTTTGAAATATTAAATGTCAGAGGATGCGGAGGAAGATATTTCCTACGATACACACATCCACATGCTTGGAGATTGCAAAAAGACACTTTGCAACTGTAAGCTTGTAATGTGTAGGGTTTCACATTAGCCACCATAACCAGATAACTGCTTAGTTTTCGCAAGGTTACTGTTACAACCACAGGTTAACACTTATGAATGTTGCATTCGCCATTCTTTTCTTAATGCACCAGACTCAGAAATAATTATGGACTTCTCCAACATTTTACTGCAGCCATTTGTCCCTAAGCTCCTGTTATTCAGCGTAAACTAAAGGCGAGGTGTTTGCTGTTATGCCTTTTATTTTAATACTTTCATTAATACTTTTATTCAGTTCTGTCAGCCAGTGGCTCAGGGTTTGGACAATGCTACTTAAACTTTTCAAATTAGCCTGATTTTTTTTTGTTTATTTCTTTTCATTGGCTATTGCAGACAACGAAGATAGTACAGTATTACATGCTTGCATGCACCATATAACAAACTCATATCACCAATCATATTTCAAAAACAACTGGTTAAAGTGTTTTCATGTGGCAGGGCACCTTTAACTGCTGTAGTGTGAATCAGTCAGTGATAGATGACTTCTAACTTTTATGTTGATTTCCAAATTAGTTTCAAAATGCAAGAACCTTGAGTCTTTTCCCATCACATTCTGGGCTCCTTAATTTTACAGGGAGATGCTTTACGGTATAGCTGATGATATGACAAGTGAAAAACTGGACTCTTTCAAGTTCCTGGTGAATCTGCCCCGAGGGAAAATAGGAGCCGCTGCAGTAAGTACAAGTAGACTATTTAATTGGCCTGGGGCTGCGAGTCTTCTTTGTGATAAATGTACTGTAATGCAAGCCATAAATTTAAGTCTGGCTATTTAAGGCCCACTTATGATTATCGTGGTCTTTTATAAAAGTAATTTTGAGTAAACAGACTCGGAGGTGGGCAGTGATTTACTAAAGTTACTAAGGTTTAGTTTACAGCTGTTCTGCAAGAAATCATGAGGTTCATAAAATAATCATAGACTGCAAAATGATAAAGCATATAGGAAAACACACTGTTGTGGCTACTTCAGAATCACATTGTTATTGTGGTTTTCTTATTGTTTGAAGTGTAGAGAACCTATATCTGCACAGTGTCTATCAGACTGTGTGTCTGTTTCAGTTGCTCAGGATTTGTGAACTCAGATGTTGGTTTATCTTGCATATAGACCACCTTTGATGTAATGACAGAAATGGAGAAGCAGCAGCACCTTACTGAGGACAATGTGGAGGAGCTGGAACGAATCCTAAATGAGTTTGACAAGGAGCTTGGTAGAAAAGTGGAACAATACAGGCTAAAAGAAACACGTGAAGGTAAATCCAAACTCTCTTTGCTTTTTTTTTTTTGTTTTATCATGTTTTGTTTAGCAGCAGAACATTGATTATTTACCTCCACTTGTTTTACTTCCTTTAGGTGCTGGTAGTGGTCAAGAAGAGGAAAACAATCCTCATCCACCACCCATGGTAGGGAACTTATACCTTGACATGTAGTGGTTAGTAAAAGAGGCCAAAGTGGGGCATGGTTTCATGGTACCAGCATACCATCATGTTACCTGACCAGATTATTATGTTATATTTTTGATAGTGTCTGATATCTGTATAGTTTTTTGGTTAACTAAATACCTATTGGCATTTTGATCAAGTTTACCTGAATCTGTATTCATTGTTTAAATTTATGTCATATCTTTAAAGGGGTTAATGAAGAATTTTGCTGAGACACGTGGAGGAGAGAACAACCAAGACTTATCTCGTAAGACTAAACATTGTTGACCACTTTGTTTTTGTTTACCAGAATTGCCAAGGAGCCCAGTTATAAAATGCGGTCATAATTCGTTAGTGCACTTTATTTAAACTTCAGTTTTCAGATACATGTGATGTTGACTTATTTCTGTATTACATTTCTTCTTTTCTTTCAACAGGTAATCGTGGTCTGAGTGTGGTAACAGATGCAGGACCAGTGACAAATGATGTAACTAACACTTTTCAATCCAGTTACTTCTTGTACTTAACTATACAGTATATCCAGAATGTATTCTTGTTTGACTAAATACTGTACTACAGTGTTTAGTGTTACAAGGGTTCTGTTTTGTAAAGTGAGCGTATGGATAGCCCAAATGAGTGCATTCTCTCAGTACAGACCAAAGCAATGGCGTGTCCCAGCTGCGATGTAAAAAGTATGCACAATGCAGCAAGTAGTACAGCAGTACGCTCTTTTGGAAACGGCCATCATATCATAGTCGGCCTGCTCATGCACACAGACACACAGACAAAAATCAGATATTTTATGTGAGTGTGTTCATGTTAGCAAACAGACAGGAGATGTCTGATCTGATCTCCGGTTTGCTAGTTGTTGTGCTTAAATTGAATTGAATGAGGATTAGGGAGTTGGATAGATAGATTCAGTGGAGTGTTTTCCACTCGCTGTCTGTAAGTGTTAACAGAAAAGGGCTGATTTCACTCAATTTTCTCTTGCCCCCCCCCCCCGCCCCCAACAGGAAGATGAGAGGTACCCTATGGATGCCCGTCCACGTGGACGCTGTTTGATAATCAACAACTACCGATTTTCCCATGATGATTTTAGAGACCGAGAGGGGACAATGAAGGATGCAGGTGAGGATTAACTTTTAGATGCCTGTTAGGAGTAACTCTTACATATGATACTAGGGCTACACATGGAATATTTTTGCATCAGAGAATACGAACCTCCACGAGATGTTTGTCGCTTGATTAAACAGAGACATATTGTACTCTGGATTCTGGAAACCTGAGACTCTGGACTATCAATCTTTCAGTGTGATGTATGGAAGGTTTCAGTGTGATTTCTCTTTCTTATGCGCAGTAAACCACAGCCTCTGTTCCATTCGAAAAAACTGAATTTATTCTAATAGTCATCAAATGACATACTCATTGATATACTGCAGGCGTCAAAACTCATTAGTTATTATATCAGTGCAGAGCATTGCATTTTCTCACACAATTAGGAGATTGCCATTTGGCTCACTGATACTTGTGTAAATACATAAGTGAAAAAATTGGATTAGGCTAAACATTACATAGTACTTCCATTCCATTGCCATATGCCATTAATGAATGATGTAAACCATGTTACATTTGGTCGGCACGCTACAAAAGTGTTTTGAACAAACACCATGATTGATCTTCCTTTTTTTGCAGTTGACTTACGAGAAGTATTTGAATGGCTGCATTTTAAGGTTGATGATCAGATGGATCTGTCTGCTAACAACATTAGGATGGTCGTGGCAGAGTATGCAAGGATGGACCACTCTGAATATGACGCCCTTGTCATCTGTGTTCTCTCTCACGGATTGGAGGGCTCTGTGATGGGTGTTGATGGACTGAAAGTGTCCATCAAAGAGCTCTACAAACCTTTCACCAACTGCCCCACATTGGTTGGCAAGCCCAAGCTCTTCTTTATCCAGGCATGCCAGGGCGATAGTTACCAAGAAGGCCTCCTGTTAGAGGATGGGCCTGAAGAGCAGACAGAACGGATTGAGGAGGATGCTCAAAAATTACTGATCAACAAACCATCCGTTGCTGTTGAGGCAGATGTGTTAATTGGAATGGCAACAGTGGAGGAATTTAAGTCATTCCGTCATACTGCGAATGGGTCCATCTACATTCAGGCACTCTGCAGGGCCTTGAAATTAGGCTGCTCAAAGTAAAGTTTATAACTTAATTTCTTTTACTCTGATTTTCATTTAGTCATTTTATGACATTTAGTCATAAAATCCTTTGTGAGTCTATAAACTGAATCTGTGGAATGTTTTTCTGTTTCAGGAATGAAGACTTGCTAACTATCCTAACACGTGTGAACAACGAAGTCAGCAAAGGTGTCTACAATAACTACAAACAGATGCCTCAACCAAAATACACTTTGACGAAGAAATTGATTTTGACCGTGAACTAGACAAGATCAAACAACTGAATGAAGTCAGCACAGTTTTTAAGACAACCTGTTTGAAACTCTTCATTGAAAAATTCAATATCATGCATGCGGATGCAAGACCTGTGCTGACTGTTTCAGTTTTGGACTCTGATTGGGATGGACTGCTGCCTTCAACAGAAAACCTCTTTTCATGCATTTCCTGCCACTGCTATGCTTGAACACCTATCTTCCAATGCACCCAACACAGAACACAGAAAAAAACTCTGAAGAATACAAAATTTATTTTACATACACTTTGAAGGATGTATTTTGGTACAGAAAAATCAAATGAAAAACATGAATCTTTGTTTAAGCACTGTCCCCTTTTCTCAGTTTAGACAAATAAATTTGTTCCCTTTATTCACATTATGGGAATTTGTTCCCTTGGTTTCATAATTGTCACCTATAAAAAAAACGTATATTTTGAATCTAAAACATATCAATCAAAAAAATATTGACAATATGTCTCCAAAAATGTTCAGATAATTACAAATCTGGAATGTTCGGCAATGGAAAAACAAGCCGTTTCCGAAGTCTGAAGGACTGGTCAGGGACCTGTTTGGCTTTCTTTCCTCTAACATTGCCTTCTTCCCGGCTGACATCGTCATTGACGTAGGTAAGAATAGTCAAGATGTCATCACCCCTGTGAATACAGAAGTGGACATCTGTTAAAACAATGGCAGTGTAGCTCAGCAATATTGGAATTGCACATAAAATGTAGGGCTGTATACTATAATACAGAGAAAGAGACAGATAGATTACCTGCGCACGCCCTCTCTGAGTTGCTTGCATAGAGACTGGATAAACCACGAGCCTGTGCAGGTGTTCCTGAAAGAGTAGCACTCGTTCACAGTAGCCATAGAAACAAGGATGTCCGCTTCTGCTGCGATGGAGATCATTTCCCCTGGGTAAGCATCGATATCCAAACCCTGGGTGTCTTTGGCAGATCCGTTGGGTGAGATACTCTCTTCCTTCTGGTAGGCCTGGATAAAGAAAAGCTTAGGCTTTCCAGCGAGTCCCTCCCTGGTTTATTGTACCTGTTGCAGGTAAGTGGGCAACTTCTTGTTGGGGAACATCTCGCTGATGGCTAAGGACCAAGCTCAGATTCGGGAAGGTGTCAAGGATTTCAGGTTCCTTCAGCAAAGAAATAAACTTGTGGCAGTACTCGTCATTTTTGTTCATTAGTTTGTCTAACAGTTCAATTGCAGTCTTCTCACCATTTTGAGACATGCTTTTAAGATAATTGTACTCCCGTTGAGTAACTAGTTGTTTTTTCTGAATATGCTGCAAAATAAAACTGGCATCTGTGGAAAGAACTTCAATCAAAGATGTTTTCTTGGAGCGAATAATTTCCATGACAATTTGGAGGAGGTGACCCTGAAAAAAGAAAAATATATATATTTACAGGTGTTTTGTGAGCCACATACTGAAAAGAATATATTGCTATACTAAACTACATGTAATGTAAACTCTGATGCATGAATTATGAAAGCCTGGAGCAGGACTTTTTTTTACTATAATTGCGTGATTTTTTTAAAGACGTTTTGTCCACACCAATAGATTTGAAGACCCAATTTAAATTAGAATGTTATAGAAAATTAAATAAAACAATGCACATTGTCAAATAAATTAGGCTTAGGCTATCACAGGGACGATTGAAGCATTTTCTAGAAAACAACTTTTGAATAGCTGTCCACTGTGACCACTATCCACCAGTCATATCAACATATGGAGCTGGTTTATCTGTAAAGTTCCTAACTTGATATCTTAGCCTGGCAGCTTCTCCAGTGCAAGATAAAGTTTAACATGCATTATGAATAATGGTAACCGAAGATTATGGGTCAGCTTTCTACAACAACACAGGCACTGGGGAAACTGCTACAGTTTAGGCTACCGTTGCTGATCTACAACGTGAGGCGATTAGGTGAGTTTTGTGCTGTAAAACAGAACAAAGTGAATTATGGTTTAATGTTTCTTAGGCTAGGCTACGCTCCGCCTTCATTTGCCTGGTCTGTCTTCAAACGTCTAAGTTCTGAATTATCTTCGACGGTTCCTTGAATACTTGTTCCAATTCGCTACCTCGTGTCACTGACATTCTTTCTACACAAAAAATAATCTTTTTGACGCTAATCCGTCGGATATGGTCAAGCTTCGACAGAGTATCAAAAATACATGCACTGCATGGATAATAATATACGTATAATTTAACTTCCTCCGCTAATGCCCAGGAATTGGAGCCCTCTCTAACTAAAGCGCAAACATGCATCACAAAGCCCAGTATAACTAAAAGCTGGCATCATGTTATACAATAAACCTCCTACTTACCGAACGATTACACAGAAATACAGTTTAAAATTTTGCAACTGCTATCCAATAACAGCTAGCGCGCTCATGCTCAAATTGTACGTCCTCTGTATTTCCGGGTCCAATCAAAACACGTCTTTCATGCATACATTTCTCCACAGGAACAGATCACCGTTGAAGCCTTACTTTCAATAGAACTAAATAACAAACAAACACTGTAGAAATATTAGTCATACTTCATTATTATAACTCAATTATGTATATATAAGCGTATTATAACGACTAGTACTAACATCGCTGGAGCCTACATGGCAACACCCCTTCCCCACCTGGGACAGTCTGATCACCTTTGTTTCTCACCCCAAAGTACTTGCCACTCAACCGTATGAAGCCATCTGTGAAGACCATTAAGGTATGGCCAGTCGGGGTAGATTCTGTACTCTAGGGGAGGTTCAAAGACACAGACTGGAGTATCTTCAGGCTACCTGTGGCCATCATACAGACTTGAACTTTTACACTTACTCAATATTGGAACATATCAACACCACAATTCACAGTGTTACTACAGAGAGACAGATCACCACATACCCTAATCAGAAGCCATGGATGAACAAGGAAGTGCGGATTCTGCTGAAGGCACGCAACAAAGCCTTCAGATCAGGTAAGGCACAGGCCTATAGTACCTCCAGGGCAGACCTGAAAAGGGGCATGAAGAAGGCCAAGCATGACCACAAGCTGAAGGTGGAGGAACACTTTGTCAACTCCGACCCCAGACACATGTGGGAGGGCATCCAGGCCATCACAGACTACAAGACCAGCAACTCCACGTCAACTGCCATGGATTTGTCCTTCCTCAACGAGCTAAATGACTTTTATGCTCGTTTTGACAAGGCTGTAAAGACCAAGCCCTGTGCTTACCACCAGACCCTTACTCTCCCCCCCACAGACGTCCAAAATGCACTGAGCCAAATAAATAAACATGCGTAAGGCTGCTGGCCCTGACGGCATCCCTGAACATGTGCTCTGAGCTTGGGCTGAGCAGCTTACTGGGGTCTTTAGAGACATCTTCAACCTGTCTCTCGTCCCAGCAGCAGCGTGCTTCAAAACAACCTCTATAGAGCCAGTGCCGAAACACTCCTCTCCAAAGTGTCTGAATGACTACTGCCCTGTGGCACTGACGCCCATTGAAATGTCTGCCCCCCACACTTGATCCACGCCAATTTGCTTACCGAAGCAACAGGAGTATAGGGGATGCGATATCCACAACGCTGCACCGCGTACTCTCACACCTGGACAACAAGAAAGCATATGCAAGAATGCTGTTTGTTGACTTCAGCTCAGTATTCAACACAGTCATCCCCTCCAAGTTAATCACAAAACTTGAGGATTTTGGAATCAACACCTCCCTCTGCAACTGGATCATGGACTTTCTGACCAACAGACCCCAGCATGTTTGGTCAGGCCACAACAGCTCCACCTCCATCACACTCAACACTGGTGCACCCCAGGGCTGTGTGCTGAGCCGGTTTCTCTACTCCCTGTTCACCCATGACTGTAGGCCTATATATGGATCCAGCTCCATTATAAAGTTTGCAGATGACACCACAGTGATTGGACTCATCAGTGGCAATGAAGAGTCTGACTACATGGCAGAGGTAAAGCTGCATGGTGTGCTGACAATAACCTGCTCCTGAACACCAGCAAAACCCAAGGACCTCATTGTGGACTTCAGGAAGGAGAAGGGAGACGCTCATGGCCCCATGCATGGCTGTTGAACGTGTCTCCAGCTTCAAATTCCTGGGGACCCACATCTCAGAGAACCTGTCCTAGTCAACCAACACCTTCAGCCTGGTCAAGAAGGCCCACCAGCAGCTCTTCTTCTTAAGAACACCTGTATATTTGTCCATATTATGTCTGTATATTTTTACATCTGTAGATTTTGCTATGTATAGTAGTATAGAACATTTGTATATTAAAATATACATCTGCACATTGCTCTTTTGTAAATCAATACTAATTTATCTGCACATTGCTGCTTTGTAAATCAGTACTAATTTATACCCATCTTTTACACTGGCCTATCTGTAAATAACTTCTCCCATAACTTATTTGTACATACTCTGCACATAACTATTCCCACCATAATTTATTTGTATATAATCTGCACATATCTATTTCCACTTTTACACTGCACTTATCTGTACATAACTACTTTAGATACTACACATACTGTGCATATTGCACTTTCTGCTATTTTCACGTCTGATTAGACGCTAAACTGTATTTCATTACTCTGTATTCATACGTGGGTAATGACAATAAAGTTGAATCTAATCTAATTATCTAATTTAGTACAGTTATACCCTCCTTTCTTCAAGACTTGATTTGTCTTTGATTTTATAGATAATTTGGGCCATCTTTTTGAGAACAGAACCGGAAAGGCCTGAGCAGACGGAGAAGACAATGACCCTGGATAGTATAGGTAAGTTAAGTTTCAGCTGTATGTAAACGTACACAGACTATATAAGTAAAACCCACATCTCTGAGAACTGATATATATATATATACAATTGTAAACGTACACATACACAGACTGTATAAATAAAACCCACATCTCTGAGAACTGATATGTAAATATACAATTCTCTATCATCATATAGGCAACCTATATTTCATTCCTTGCATAATTTATTAATGAAGCAGGGGCCATCAGGACCTGCAAGGCAAGGGTGTGTTCTGCAGATGTAACCACACCTATGCAAAAGAACCCACTTTATCTGAACCCCATATCTAAACACTAAAATCCCTTGCCCACCCAGGTTACAACTAGGCTGCCCCCAAACCACCAGCAACCAGCACACCATTACCTCCTTGTTAATGTCTGTAAAGCGCTACTAGGTGATTCTATTGTAAATGGTGCTGTATGAATAGAATTGAATTTAATTTAAATGAATTACCAAATTCATCATACTTATCATGGTGTATGTCACTGTTACAATAGCCTCTCAGCATTCTGGGTTTTGTGTGCAGAGGGCCTCAACGAAGTCCGCCTGGCAGTGTACCGTGCTGCACTGAAGCTCCGCTCACTACAAAAGCTGTGTCAGAGTGAGTCCAACACTCTCAATTCACTTGTCAATTTTAGTCTAGTGATAGTGTTACCGTATGCTACACAGCCCCCATTCCGAAAAAGTTTGGATAACTTTAAAAATAAATTCTATATTTGCCAAATCATACAAGCAACATACTTGTTTCAAAATAGTCCATATCATATCAGTTGTTGAAACTGGAATTTTTTATTGTTATTTGTGATATTTACATTCATTTCAAGTTTCAGGTCAGCAACACGTCTCACAAAAGTTGTGGCAGGGTGAACAAAAGGCTGGAAGAGTTGAGTAACACTAAAGACTAAACAAAGGAGGACATTTCACTGTTTGGTGATATGCAAAGTAAAGCCTAACAAAGCCCCCTAGAGGCAAGTCTCCATGTCTGTGGGAATACACCACCCTCTTTCTTTGGATTCAAAAATACTCAGTGGCACACCAGACAACGTTTTTAGGTTAATTTACCAGGTTTGTAGTCACTTCGCTATTTAAATGGCTCATTACGGGGTGAATGAAGGCTCTCTTGGCTGCCTCTAGTATAAATTTCACAGTTAATATACTTGCAGGATCTTGATTACTGGAACTGAATGAAACCAAAATCGTATTTATGACCGGCTTGCCAGTCAACGTAGCGCTGCGAAAATCTTTGCTGATTCATAGTCTTTGCTTTTTTTTTTTTTTTTTTTTAATCGGCAACTGTAGGGGGAGCTCTGAGGGTAAAAAGTTACAGTATTGCCTTGTATGCCTCTAAGCGTAGGTCATGTCTGTGAAGGTTCTCATTCATCCTAGGTCATAGTTATTAGTTAAGTGCTAAAAGGCAACTAGACTTTATTTTAGGAGCTTGAAGAGTTCAGCTTAGGTCATTCCTTTGTTAGTTAGAGAATCATGTGAATGTTTTTAGGTTAATTTACCAGCTTAGTCACTTTGATGATTAAATGGTTCATTACAAGGTAAAAAAAACGCTCTCAGCTGCCTCTACTGTACATTCCGCAGTTATTACAATTGCAGGATTTGAAACAGTGAGTCAGAGGAAACGAAACTAAAACTGAATAAAACCGAAATCACATTTATAACCAGGCCTTGGTAAGACCAATCACAACACTCCTTGGATGTGCACTTTGATGTCAACAGTGGCCAAGGAGTAGCGGTCGTTTGAATAGGCTTTGGCATTGACTATGAAGGAGTTAGACTTGGGCTTTTCTTTGAAAGCTGAGCAGAAAAAGGCATTTCAGAGAAGCCACGATGGCAATTTTCTATGTACCACAGATGCATGCAGACTCAGTCAGGATTCAGATCAATCAGGAAACAAGTTTAATCTTCACAATGATGCACAACAAGGGAGAGACACAGAAGTTCCACCAGTATCTCTGACTAAACAAAGCACTGACCTAACTTTAATAGAACAAGTATAGATCAAAAGGAGGGATTCTGTCCACAGACGCTAGATGTATGAAAGTGGGCATGACCTAGCTGGAGGTCAGCCATTTGGTTTGGCAAACTATTTTAATTGGAGATCAGGAGATAGGAAATAAAGGGATCATCTATTTACACGCAGCAGGCATTCATGGAGAGTTCACACCCTTTAAGTTGGGGGTGGCTGACACCCATTATGGTGGCAGAGACATCTTGACTCCAATGTCTAGCTGCAGAATCAACAACATATACAAGCATTACAGAATAAGAATAAAACATAAAGCAGTAATGTCATACAGAACTAATTCTGATTATTAACTCTTTAAGCCGTTTCCTCTTTTGCCGACGGTGCTCTTATTGGTCGTGGTGCTATCCAGTTTGAAAGAAAACTGCTGATTTCGCCCCTAGGATTGAGACTGGTCTATCAATCGTGCCCAGACTATACATTTATGTTATAGGATGGCTTGTCAAACTACAATGTCGTTGCTATTTTTGAAAAAAATTGGCGACTGTAGGGGGAGCTCCAGAGATAAGAAAAAAATGTCAGTCTTGCCTGGTATGCCTTTAAAGGGATACGGGACCATTTGGGGAAATGCACTCATTTTCCACCTGCCCTCAAGTTAAACTATTGAGTTTTACCTTTCTCCAGTTCATCCAGCCAGTTTATTTCAAAATCATGTCTCATCCCTACTAAGAATTCTTATATTTTAGTGTCAGTTTAGTTTTAAATTGCCACGTTTCATTTTCCATTGGTCTTAATGCACTTTGCAAGTAGAGTCAAATTTTCATTAGGAAAAACATCAGAATTCTTAGTCACTTTTGAGCAATGACAAACAATCACAGATTTCACTCTCAGGTCTGGGTCAGTCTGGTTTATGTAGATACAGTACATTGAGTTCAAGTTCTGCCTGTTCTAGTGCACACTGTAACTCTGAGCGAGCTGCGTCCAGCTCTCCACCTCCTCAGCCAGTCAGCTGATCCTCGCACACAGCTCTCAGAGGAAGAGGTGAGACAGGGCCTGGAGAGACTCTTTCAGAGTGTGCCTGATGAACTTCCAGAGCAGGTTAAGCAGGTAAGTCATTCCGTCATACTGCGAACGGGTCCAACTACATTCAGACACTCTGCAAGAAACTGAAATCTCTTTTACTCCGACTCTATTTTCAATTAGTCATTTTTTAAATCCTTTGTGAGTCTATAAACTAAATCTATGGAATGGTTTTCTGTGTCAGGAATGAGGACTTGCTGACTATGCTTACACGTGTGAACAACGAAGTCAGCAAAGGTGTCTACAATAACTACAAGCAGATGCCTCAACCAAAATACACTCTAACTAAGAAGCTGATTTTGACCGTGAACTAGACAAGATCAAACAACTGAATGAAGTCTGCACACAGTTTTTAAGACAAACTATTTAAAACTCTGCATTAAAAATTCAGTGTTA
The DNA here is from genome assembly GCA_015244755.2 of Tenualosa ilisha. NCBI lineage: Eukaryota > Metazoa > Chordata > Actinopteri > Clupeiformes > Clupeidae > Tenualosa > Tenualosa ilisha. Next base: position 1,197,964 of record PYXC01001263.1, on the reverse strand, counting down.
TGCATGAGGGTGCAAGACCTGTGCTGACTGTTTCAGTTTTGGACTCTGATTGGGATGGACCGCTGCCTTCAACAGAAAACCTCTGTTCTGTTGGTCACTAACATGCATTTCCTGTCACTGCTATGCTTGAACACCTATCTTCCAATGCATCCAACACAGAACACAGAAAAAAAACTCTGAAGAATACAAAATTTATTTTACATACACTTTGAAGAATGTATTTTGGTACAGAAAAATCAAATGAAAAACATGAATCTTTGTTTAAGCACTGTCCCCTTTTCTCAGTTTAGACAAATAAATTTGTTCCCATTACTCATATTATGGGAATTTGTTCCCTTGGTTTCATAATTGTCACCCATAAAAAAACTTATATTTTGAATCTGAAACATATCAATCTTGTCTGTTTTTAAGAAAAAATATTGACAATATGTCTCCAAAAATGTTCAGATAATTACAAATCTGGAATGTTCGGCAATGGAAAAACAAGCCGTTTCCGAAGTCTGAAGGACTGGTCAGGGACCTGTTTGGCTTTCTTTCCTCTAACATTGCCTTCTTCCCGGCTGACATCGTCATTGACGTAGGTAAGAATAGTCAAGATGTCATCACCCCTGTGAATACAGAAGTGGACATCTGTTAACACAATGGCAGTGTAGCTCAGCAATATTGGAATTGTACATAAAATGTAGGGATGTATACTATAATACAGAGAAAGACACAGATAGATTACCTGCACACGCCCTCTCTGAGTTGCTTGCATAGAGACTGGATAAACCACGAGCCTGTGCAGGTGTTCCTGAAAGAGTAGTACTCGTTCACAGTAGCCATAGAAACAAGGAAGTCCGCTTCTGCTGGGATGGAGATCATTTCCCCTGGGTAAGCATCGATATCCAAACCCTGGGTGTCTTTGGCAGATCCATCAGGTGAGACACTCACTTCCTTCTGGAAAAGTATCCCTCGGCAAGCCTGGATGAAGAAAAGCTTAGGCTTTCCAGCGAGCCCCTGGCACCTATCTCCTTTCAAGGGGTGGAGTATGTCCTCTACAGGAACAACTTCATCGTCACATCCCAACACACCATTTGTTTCACCATGACTGAGAACACAGCAGACAAAGCAGTCTCCATCAGCCCTCTGACTGCACTCTTGTAAAACGGACTTCATTTTGTCTTTGGTCAGGTCGTTGTGGCATTCCACTTTAAAATCCAGCCAAGAAAAGATTTTTTTCAAAGCATCTAAGGGAGTAAACACAGAAAAGTCTTGAGTTTTAACCACAGCACACAGGATACCCTCATTTAAAATGTAACTAATTCAGAATTAAACAGCAGTTAAATTTTCATATTTTTAATGTCATTATCAGACAACATGCTGAACCTTCTGTTATGATTGCTGACATTTCCAACAGCCAAAACTAAGACCATTGTAGCAAATTTACCTTCATCCTCACCAGATCCTTTTCGCATTGCTGATTTTCGGAAGTTCACATTATTGATGATTACACAGAGACCACGAGGGCTGTGAATCATCTTGTATGTCTTGTCCTGTAAAAAAACAAAAAAAGTTCAAACAGATCTACTTAAGTGGATATTTAAGATTTTTCACAGTGTATTAATTATGGTCTGGAACTCCTGTTCCTTTGGAGAAGTTTGTTTATGTGTTACTGCTCTAAGTTATGTGTATTCATAACATACTGACAAGCTTGCCTGTTGTAATCAGAGGTATTCAAAACTTACTGTGTCGGCCACCGAATTATCTAGAAAAGAATACAAACCAGTAAAACATTGAGAATACAGAATTAGGACCAAAGACGTTTCTCAGACGATAGATGACAAAACGTACAGTAATTTATTGTACCTGTTGCAGGTAAGTGGGCAACTTCTTGTTGGGGAACATCTCGCTGATGGCTAAGGACCTTGCTCAGATTCGGGAAGGTGTCAAGGATTTCAGGTTCCTTCAGCAAAGCAATAAACTTGTGGCAGTACTCGTCATTTTTATTCATTAGTTTGTCTAACAGTTCAATTGCAGTCTTCTCACCATTTTGAGACATGCTTTTAAGATAAGTGTACTCCCGTTGAGTAACTAGTTGTTTTTTCTGAACATGCTGCAAAATAAAACTGGCATCTGTGGAAAGAACTTCAATCAAAGATGTTTTCTTGGAGCGAATAATTTCCATGGCAATTTGGAGGGGGTGACCCTGAAAAAAGAAAAATATATATATATTAACAGGTGTTTTGTGAGCCACATACTGAAAAGAATATATTGCTATGCTAAACTACATGTTATATAAACTCTGATGCATGAATTATGAAAGCCTGGAGCAGGACTTTTTTTACTATAATTGCGTGATTTTTTAAAAACGTTTTGTCCACACCAATAGATTTGAAGACCCAATTTAAATTAGAATGTTATAGAAAATTAAATAAAACAGTGCACATTGTCAAATAAATTAGGCTTAGGCTATGACAGGGACGATTGAAGCATTTTCTAGAAAACAACTTTTGAATAGCTGTCCACTGTGACCACCATCCATATCAACAGATGGAGCTGGTTTATCTGTAAAGTTCCTAACTTGATATCTTACCCTGACAGCTTCACCAGTGCAATATAAGGTGACGTTTAACATGCATTATGAATAATGGTAACCGAAGATTATGGGACAGCAGCTTTCTACAACAACACAAGGGGAAACTGCATATCTACAGTTTAGGCTACGTTGCTGATCTCTCTGGCATAGATCTACAACGTGAGACGATTAGGTGAGTTTTATAACACATCGTGTCAATTTTCATACAAATTCAGCCCATACTTGTGAAACTTGTGCTGTGACACAGAACAAAGTGAATTATGCTTTAATGTTTCTTAGGCTAGGCTACGCTCCGCCTTCATTAGCCTGGTCTGTCTTCAAACGTCTAAATTCTAAATTATCTTCGACGTTCCTTGAATACTTGTTCCATTGCGCTACCTCGTGTCACTGACATTCTTTCTACACAAATAATAATTGACGCTAATCCGTCGGATATAGTCAAACTTCGACAGAGTATCAAAAATGCATGCACTGCATGGCTAATAATAGACCTATAACTTAACTTCTTCCGCTAATGCCCAGGAATTCTCTAACTAAAGCGCAAACATGCATCACAAAGCCCAATATAACTAAATGCTGGCATCATGTTATATAATAAACCTCCTACTTACCGAACGATTACACAGAAATTTCGGTTTTAACTTTTGCAATTGCTATTTGAACAACAGCTGGCGCGCTCATGCTCAAATTCTACGCCCTCTGTATTTCCGGGTCCAATCAAAACACGTCTTACATGTATACATTTCTCCACAGGAACAGATCACAGTTGAAGCCTTGCTTTCAATAGAACTAAATAACAAACACTGTAGAAATAGTAGTCATACCTCATTATTATAACTCTATTATGTATATATAAGTGTATTATAACGACCAGTACTAACATCGCTGGAGCCTACATGGCAACACCCCCTCCCCACCTGAGACAGTCTGATCAGTCTGTGCTGAGCCAGTTCCTCTACTCCCTGTTTACCCATGACTGCAGGCCTATATATGGATCCAGCTCCATTATAAAGTTTGACGATGACGCCACGGTGATTGGACTCATCAGTGGCAATGAAGAGTCTGACTACATGGCAGAGTTAAAGCTGCATGGTGTGCTGACAATAACTTGCTCCTGAATACCAGCAAAACCAAGGAGCTCATTGTGCACTTCAGGAGGAGACACTCATGGCCTCATTCATATCAACCGTATGACTGTTGAACGTGTCTCCAGCTTCAAATTCCTGGGGACCCACATCTCAGAGAACCTGTCCTAGTCAACCAACACCTCCAGCCTGGTCAAGAAGGCCCACCAGCAACTCTTCTTCTTAAGAACACCTGTATATTTGTCCATATTATATCTGTATATTTTTACATCTGTAGATTTTCCTATGTATAGTAGTATAGAACATTTGTATATTAAAATACTTCATCTGCACATTGCTCTTTTGTAAATCAATACTAATTTATCTGCACATTGCTCTTTTGTAAATCAGTACTAATTTATACCCATCTTTTACACTGGCCTATCTGTAAATAACTTCTCCCATAACTTATTTGTACATAATCTGCACATAACTATTCCCACCATAATTTATTTGTATATAATCTGCACATATCTATTCCCACTTTTACACTGCACTTATCTGTACATAACTACTGTAGATACTGCACATACTGTGCATATTGCACTTTCTGCCATTTGCACATCTGATTAGATGCTAAACTGTATTTCATTACTCTGTATTCATACATGTGTAATGACAATAAAGTTGAATCTAATATAATTATGTAATCTAGTACAGTTATACCCTCCTTTCTTCAAGACTTGATTTGTCTTTGATTTTATAGATAATTTGGGCCATCTTTTTTGAGAACAGAACCGGAAAGGCCTGAGCAGACGGAGAAGACAATGGACCTGGATAGTATAGGTAAGTTAAGTTTCAGCTGTATGTAAATGTACACAGACTATATAAGTAAAACTCACATCTCTGAGAACTGATATATATATATATGTATATATATATACAATTGTAAACGTACACATACACAGACTATATAAATAAAACCCACATCTCTGAGAATGTAAATATACAATTCTCTATCATCATATAGGCAACCTATATTTTATTCCTTGCATAATTTATTAATGAAGCAGGGGCCATCAGGACCTGCAAGGCAAAGGTGTGTTTTGCAGATGTGACCACACCTATGCAAAAGAACCCACTTTATCTGAACCCCATATCTAAACACTAAAATCCCTTGCCCACCCAGCACACCATTACCTCCTTGTTAATGTCTGTAAAGCGCTACCAGATGACTCTATTGTAAATGGCGCTGTATGAATAGAATTGAATTGAATTTAAATGAATTACCAGATTCATCATACTTTTCATGGTGTATGTCATTGTTACAAAAGCCTCTCAGCATTCTGGGTTTTGTGTGCAGAGGGCCTCAACGAAGTCCGCCCGGCAGTGTACCGTGCTGCACTGAAGCTCCGCTCACTACAAAAGCTGTGTCAGAGTGAGTCCAACACTCTCAATTCACTTGTCAGTTTTAGTCTATTGATAGTGTTCCCGTATGCTACACAGCCCCTGTTCCGAAAAAGTTTGGATAACTTTAAAAATAAATTCTATATTTGCCAAATCATACAAGCAACATACTTGTTCAAAATAGTCCATATCACATCAGTTGTTGAAACTGGAATTCTTTATTGTTATTTTCAGTTTCCAGTTTCATTTCCAGTTTCAGGTCAGCAACACGTCTCACAAAAGTTGGGGCAGGGTGAACAAAAGGCTGGAAGAGTTGAGTAACACTAAAGACTAAACAAAGGAGGACATTTCAATGTTTGGTGATATGCAAAGTAAAGCCTAACAAAGTCCCCTTGAGGCCAGTCTCCGTGTCTGTGGGAATACACCCCTCTCTCTTTCTTTGGATTCAAAATACACAGTGGCACACCAGGCAACGTATTTAGGTTAATTTACCAGGTTTGTAGTCACTTCGCTAATTAAATGGCTCATTACGGGGTGAATGAACACTCTCTTGGCTGCCTCTGGTATAGATTTCACTGTTAATACACTTGCAGGTTTTTGATTACTGAAACTGAATGAAACTGAAACTGTATTTATGACCGGCTTGCTAGTCAACATAGCGCTGCGAAAATCTTTGCTGATTCATAGTCTTTGCTTTGCAAACAAATGCCGTTTTTGACTGAATGTCACCTAGTCCCCACTCCCTGTAGCCGATCTCCAGCAGCATGTTAACTCTCATCTCCTCTTATGTATATCTTTTTTGGCCATTTTCGATTAGATTAGATTAGATTCAACTTTATTGTCATTACACATGTATAAATACAGGTAACGAAATGCAGTTTGGCATCTAATCAGAAGTGCAAAGAGCAGCAAGTGCAGTATATACAGTATGCAGTATGTACAGCAGTAAAGAGCAGATTATATACAGATAAGAGTAGTAATAATAAATAGACAGAGGAGCAATATACATGTTAGGTGAAGAGATAGTAAGGGTAATATACAGATGTGCTATAGAGATTCAATGTAAGGGCAATATACAGATGTGCTATAGAGATAGTTATGTACAGATGTATTAAGTATATACAGATGTGCTATAGAGACAGTTATGTACAGATGTATTAAGTATATACAGATGTACAGATGTATTAAGTATATACAGATGTACAGTTGTATTAAGTATATACAGATGTACATATGTGCAGTCCAAGGGCTATAGCAGCATAGCTATGGCAGCAAAGTGTGAGGTTCAGTGGGGGGCAGAGTTCAGTAGTGTGACAGCAGTGGGGAAGAAGCTGTTCCTGAACCTGGTGGTTTTAGTCTGTAGGCTCCTGTAGCGCCTTCTGGAGGGGAGGAGTTAAAACAGTTTGTTGGCAGGATGAGAGGTGTCCTTCAGAATGCTGCGTGCCCGCCGCAGACATCTTTTCCTATGGACATCCTCAATGGCAGGAAGTGGAGTCCCTGTGATTCTCTGAGCAGTTTTCACCACTCGCTGCAGAGCCTTGCGACCAGCGACAGAGCAATTCCCGTACCAAACTGTCACACAGTTAGTCAGGATGCTCCCGATTGCACAGCGGTAGAAATTGCTCAGGATGCCAGTGGACAGGTGGTTTTTCTTTAGTGTCCTTAGGAAGTAGAGGCGCTGGTGGGCCTTCTTGACCAGACTTGAGGTGTTGGTTGACCAGGACAGGTCCTCAGAGATGTGGGTCCCCAAGAATTTGAAGCTGGAGACACGTTCCACAGCCATACCATTGATGTGGATGGGGTCGTGGGTGTTTCCCTTCTCTTTCCTGAAGTCCACAATGAGTTCCTTGGTCTTGCTGGTGTTCAAGAGCAGGTTGTTGTCAGCACACCATGCAGCCAGGTGCTTCACCTCTTCCCTGTAGTCAGACTCATCGTTGTTACTGATGAGTCCAATCACCGTGGTGTCATCTGCAAACTTGATGATGGAGTTGGATCCATACGCAGGCCTGCAGTCATGGGTGAAAAGGGAGTAGAGGAATGGGGATAGCACACAGCCTTGTGGTGCACCGGTGCTCAGTGACAGGGTGGTGGACCGGTTCTGGCCTGACGTAACAAACTGGGGTCTGTTGGTCAGGAAGTCCATGATCCAGTTGCAGATGGGGTTGCTGATTCCAAGGTCGACGAGTTAAACGAGTTTACCAAACATATCTACTTTTTCAGAACTGGGGTTGTAAATTCATTCTCGGTTTGCTTTTTAAGATAGCCTAGCTGAAGCCTAGAGTAGTTTCTATTGGAATTCTATTGGCATCCTTGTATTGTTATTGGTATTGTCTTGTATCCCTGTGCTCTCGTTCTATCTATCCATCTATCTATCTATCTATCAAGGCTACAATAACTTTAATGAAACATATCAAGCTGATTTACGTTTTACCTCATCGTCAAAATTCATATGACGGATTTCACACAGATTTCACTCTCAGGTCTGGGTCAGTCTGGGTCTTATCTAGACACAATACATTGGGTTCAAGCTCTGCCTGTTCTGTTCTAGTGCACACTGTAACTCTGAGCGAGCTGCGTCCAGCTCTCCACCTCCTCAGCCAGTCAGCTGATCCTCGCACACAGCTCTCAGAGGCAGAGGTGAGACAGGGCCTGGAGAGACTCTTTCAGAGTGTGCCTGATGAACTTCCAGAGCAGGTTGTTCCAGAGGCGATTGATCAGACCACCAGACTCTTGTTCAAGCTATATGACAGGTCAGCACCACACTTAATCAGTCCATGAATGACATCATGTGAAGTTCATCAAGGTGTTCAGTTATATGGATACCACTCCAAAAAACAATGAGTAATGTGGCCAGCAGTAGGCCTATGCATCAGAACAAATTTAATTGAGTTCCATGTTAATTATGCTTTGATTGTTATTTGTAGACTTTACACAAAATTCTTGCAGCCCTATGACCCGCAGAGAAATCAAGAAGGGGACAGCCAGGTCATAACATTGGCTACTCAAGCCAGACCAACACAGGAAACCACACGTGAAGTGTTGTATCAAGGATCTTCAATAAAGAACAAAATGTGGTTTCCTGTTCGTGGTGTTGATACTTCGTCATGTAATTCATGTAACCTTGATTCTGTACATGCTGCTGGGTACTGTATTACAATAACAGATGTTACAGATGCAGTTAAGATGGCCTTTTCCAGTGCATTTTTTGTATATAATTATTTAGTGTTGCTCTTGTAGGGAAAAGACTGGATCTGTACTTCTTCACTCAGTGGAGGCAGCGTTGACTGCTCTCTCAGGAGATCCTCTTACAGCCAAACATAGAGGTGATATTGTGCCCCTCCCCCACCCCTTAATAAATCTACCTCTCATACTGTATTCTCTCTCTGATAGCATCATATAGTTACCATTACACTGTTTGTTAGATGTTGACAATAGGCAGGCACACATGTTGTTGCTCTCACAGATCATATATCTTCCTCACACAGCATCTAGGCCAAAAGATGTCACTGGTGTGACCTGTAAAGGATGCATTTACACTGACAGCAAAATAGGTGTATGTGTAACCTGCTTTGGCACGGTCCAGCCCTTTACACGCCTGCATCTTGCAGAGAGTTGAGCACACTAGTGATTGAGTTATTATTGAGATGTAGCACCACTATTAAGGTGTTGGGAGAGAGGTTTACTAATGTTTCACACACATAGCTACACTTACCTCCAGGTGTAACCTTTGCACCAGTGTAACCTTGGGGAGGGATGCTCCACACGCACAGCTAGGCGAACTGGCATCCTTTACATACAGTACAGTGTACAGTGCACACATATACACAAGCACATTCTCCTACATGCACATGTGTTTAGTATTTGTGTGTGTGTGTGTGTGTGTGTGTGTGCGTCATCAGCTCTCTACAGGCTTGGAGAGAGCCTCAGTGGTCAGCTGGGGAGTGAGAGCAGCACAGTGACCCGTAGTGGACTGAGAGTTCTACTTCATGACCTCAGCCAGGTAACACTTTGGTACTTTATGACTGTACTCAGGACCTGTGCCCTTCCAATGTGATATCTTTCAACCACAGTAACCTCAAACAGGAAGCTGAAACTAGCATCACAACTATTGTGTCAAATACATTTTATGTTTACTGGAGGTGACAAACTAGTATGTACTGTCTAATAATATTTTAACCGTTATATGTTCAAATCAAATTATACTTGATTAATTAATTTCAGTTCATTGTATACGATTCATTAGATGGTGTTGTTGTCTCATGTGTCACTGTGATATCTGCTATGTGGATGTCTTTTGGCTCTCCTATTGTGTGTTTGCAGCTGCCAGCTGTGGTGCAGGAGAGCCATGTGTTTGGCCATGTAGAGACAGCAGTGAGGTCATGTTTCAGTGGGGTATGTTTTAACCTTGGAGTCATGTGTCACACACACACACACACACACACACACACACACACAAACACACAGTCGCACTTTCAGACCTGAATGCACACACACACACACACACACTCCCTTACTTTTTTAAGTGTATTTATCTCATATGACTTAGGTGGTGACAGCAGGTGTGTGTGAGGAGGTGTTTGTAAGCTGGCTGCAGTCGGAGCCTCGGCTGCTCCTGTGGTTTTCCACACTGTACAGGATCTCTGCCAGTGAAGCTGTTGTCCACTCAGTTCGCTGCCGAGCCTGTAAAGCTTTTCCCATCACTGGCCTCAGGTGTGTGTGTGTGTATGTGTGTGTGTGTGTGTATGTGTGTGTGTGTGAGAACAAATTGTAACTGAGAAACTGACAGTGAGTAGGTTTGAGATCACACCTAGAAGAAATGAAGGGGGATGGATCAACCATGTGCCCAGGAAACAGTGGGAAACATAAAAGAGCTGACCACATTTTTCCCTCTACACTTGAATATTAGGCTGGCCATGCCTTCCTAGCACTTCCGCTTGTCATCTCCCTACAAGTGCTAGTCTGACGAGGCATTTGTGGCGAATGAGGAATGAGGAATCATATGTCCAGGAAACATTGGGGAACATAAAAGAACTGTTTGCAACCTTTTACAAGAATACAGTTTTTACCAATCATTTTCACACTTTTTCAAAATTCTTCTTAACACTTTCACAACAACCATAGACTATGGGAGCTAAAAGCAATTAGTTTGTAGTAAGAATTGCAGACTGGTGGCAGACTCCGGAACTTCAGGAAACAGGTTTAATCGTTACAATGGCGCGTCAAGGGAGACATAAGGGTTTCAGCCCGAAAGCATTCACCATTAGATCTAACTTAAACAATGAAAGTGTTCCACTTAAATACACTTAACTGAGGGGAGTTGCATACAGTTGAAGGAAGTGCAATGGAAGGTGATTGGTTCTTTACCTGGCGCCACTGTCTAATGTCTAATGGCCCAAGGACACACCTATGGCAATTAGCATTGTTAAGTGGCTATCCAGTTGTATGTATACACCAAGATTCAGAAATATCACTTATGGATTGTCCTGACCAGTCGTACACTTTGACCATTGCACTCCTTGTACTGAGACAATAAAGATGATACTAAACATGAATAGATTCACATTTCATAACATACAGATATACATTCCAAATCTATCTGAGGTAAGTTTGTCTTTGCAATGTAAATATGCACAAAAGGTTCTCCCCAGCCACCGGGGTACCAGCAGTTAATTTACATTGTTCACCGGGGGAGGATGATCCCTATTGTTTCTGTGCCATGCCAAATGGTGGCAGCTCCTGGCTGTCTGAGGTAGAATATACTTCTAAAATTATTGCTATCAGAGCCAAAAAGTGTTCTCCTTTGCACTGCTTTAAGACAAAATGCATTCAATCATCACTTCATCCGAAATTCATGGATACTTCTTCTAATCAATGTAGTCACCTCCAACAACATTATGTAGAACTACAGCAGATTTTGCAGATATTTAGATACACTTATCAAAGCAGTTAATTGTAAAGTCAAAACCTAAAAGAAATAAAATGAAATATATTCAATCAATCTGCATTCAACTCTATTTACATATTTGCCCTATTTATTGTATTGTAGACCTGACCAATTTACATGTATTAGTTTTTGTAGTGGAACATTATATGAGAACCTCAAGTGATGTAATGTCCATGTAATGACCACTGACCTTTTTGCAGTGCAACATACAGGAACAGCAGACAAGGTAACATGGTACACTAGTATAGACATTGTATTTTCTGTTCCAAAATATACTACAGTAGCCTACAGAATACTGTAAATTACAAAATATAGTAAATCCACTGAAGTTACATACTGCTGTACTCCTAGGCTACAGCATACAACTTTTAGAAACTCTGGTGTGCACCATTGCTTGATTGAATTCTTTTTTACCAAGAAAATGTTGGTATGGTTTTACATAACAGAGGCTGGTTTTACATAACAGAGCAAACCACACGATAAAGTGACCTAACAAGTCAAACACACAAATCCTCTTGATACAAAGGAGTCTTGCAGTGGTACCAACAGCCAGTGTTCCATTTCCATTGAAATATTCATTCAGTCACTGTATGTGCCATTTTTATCTATAGCCAGCGGTATACCAATACAAAAAATGTCACTTAGATAGTCTGTTAAAATTCACTCAAAATATATATAACATATACTGTACACGACATATGTAACAAAGCTGATTTATGTCAGGCTTTATGAGAAAAGCTATGAAAAAAGTATTTTATGTTTCAAGTTGTTTTTATTTCTGTGTTCACCACACATTGATTGCCATTGACGTGTTGCTGAGTGACAGCATGTGCTATAGTTACGGCAGAGAGCTTTGAGAGTTTTGGTGCATTCTGCAGTAAATGTATGCACAAGGTATGAAGTTTTGAAAAGGTGGACATTGCATTGAGACAAGTGTGAAAATTATTGTCAAAAACTGTAATCTCCAACTTCATCTCCACTACCGTGTTCCTCCATTAGCTAGTTTTCCAGACTTTCCTTATTAATCAAACATGAAGCAGTGAAAATTCACAGTGTGCAGGCCTGTTCTAACCTTAGATGTCATTGCAGGTATCGCTGTCTGAAATGTGTCAACTTGCACCTGTGCCAAACATGTTTCCTGACTGAGAGACGTAGCAAGAAACACAAGCCCTCACACCCTGTCTTGGAATACTGTTCTCAGGTCAGCTATATTCTGCTGCAAACAGACACAAAAAGTCATAGTGCAGAGGGGTGGACTATGGAGCAGGATTCCTGGTTTACCCAGTAAATGCATCACTGCATGTGTTTCCACATCATTGGTGACCCCCAAAGTTACCCAGGTCAGCAAGTAACCTGGTTTGATAGCATCTCCTCTGACTCCATGAAACAAGTGATTGAACAACCCACACAACTTATTGAATCTTTAGTTTATCACTGTACAGGCAGATGGCAGTATAGAGCAAATGTGATCTGAGGCATATGTATCTCAGGGTATCTTAATGTTAAAGTACAAATAATTTGTGTGTAATTTCCAGTAGCAAAACCTGTATGCGAGTCAGAATTCTGAAACTGTAGTTCTCCATTCCACAGGTAGAGGGCAGCATAGACAAAATTGTCTTCAGAATTAAGAACCTCATTATTTCCACTCAGATATCTCAGATATTTTTGAGCAATGCATTACTTTGCTCCAGGAATGAACTATGATCCGATGAACCTGTGAAATTAATTTTTCCTTGACATACTGTTCTATCAGATTGGCTATTGTGTAAACTGTGTAGCTAAATATTTCAAAGTATATCAAAGCATTGCTTACAATGATATGAAAGAGAGAGAGACAGTCTGTCAAGGCAAGGGGCAATTCTACGCAAACTATCACGTCCATAACTAGTATGTGAATGGTTTCCTAAAATGCGTTTGAGAACCAAGAAGAGTGAATGTGCAAATGTTATGTAATCATCATTTATATCATAGCATGCCATGGCACTGTGTTGGCATTATGGACATGACAGTTTTGCGTGGAATTGCCCATAGATATCTGACAGGGATAAATGCTCTGAGAAAAAATCAGTCAGTGACTGAATTGAGACGCAGAGGTAGTTATTGTCAATACCTTCTGCAATCTCCCCATTTTGTTAATTCCCAAGCCCTCATGGAAAGAGTCGCTGGCCTCGTTGGCATCCAATGCCCGTCATGCCCTCCTCCCCCGGCGCTACACCAGGAGAGAGGCAGAGAGAAGAAGGGAACTCACCAGAGGGGATTCAAGTGGGGACCCAAAAAACATGTGAGTGTATACTGCATGTTATGTTGGATTTCTTATCAGCATGTTAGGACACTACAAACCTGTGTGTGTTGACAAGGACAGAGTTGTCCTAAGCTTCAGCACCAGTTCACAGGATTACTCCTCCTTTCCTTCCCATGTAGTCCATTGCAAAACAAATCATTACTCTTCACTCTTATTAGGTGGGTGTGGTGTGTGTGAGCATGTTTGTCTTTAAACAGTTTGGTTACTTTCATATTTGGGGAATTGCATGAACACTGTGTGTGTGTGTGTGTGTTTATGTGTATACTTATGGATTTATGTATGTGTGTGAATTCCTTACAGCTCTCACAGTGAATCCCCGCTAGAGCAACAACAGCCGCCAACGCTTTCTCAACAGTTATGTGACTTCTCAGGCAAGCAATCTGAACCCTCACTTCCTCCTGTTCTTGCCTCTTCCTCTCCACCTTCAGCCGTGGTCTGCCCTGAGGTGCAGGTGGATTCCAAAGCTCTGCAGACAGATGAGGACCTGCACCCTCAAGTAAGGAAAAACCTGCTTCACATAAAGAATCATTAACTCAAGTCAGGTCACTTTATTTATATAGCACATTTCACACAACAGAGTTGATGCAACATGCTTTAAAATAAACAAACTAGTGAAATAATAATGATAATGATAATAATAATATTAAATTCAATAATAATGAGATTAAAATAAAATAAATGATAATAGATGGGCAATTAAAATAAAAAGGAAAATGATCAGGGGGTATTAAAGGCTAAGAAAAAAAGATACGTTTGTAAGATAAGATAAGGACCTAATTTGGGAGGGTAGACTATTCCAGAGCTGGGGGCAGAAACAGAAAAGCTCTGCCACTTCTAGTTTTAAAACAAGAGGAAGAGTTGACTCAACTAAACAGGTTTACCAATGAACCCGTATTATGAGGAGTAACTGGAAGTGTCATCAGCATAACTTTAATACTGAAAATTGTGTTTATCAAAGATGGAGCCAAGGGAGAGCATGTATAATGAAACTAAAAGAGGGCCTAAAATGGACCCTTGGGGGACACCACACTTGATTGGAGGAAGTAGTTACTAATCTGATCGAAATGGTTCTATCGCTAAAATGGGAATAGGAAACCATACCTACTGAGCCCTGTAGACCAACTTCAACCAATGGAGTGATCAATTGTATCAAATGAACTAGTAGGGCACAGGAACCAGAATGAACTGAAAGAAGGATGTCATTGTGAACTTTGATCAGGGCAGATTCAGTACTACAAAATAAGAATTTGTCAAAGATGTTAAAATTGTTTAAATGAGAAAATATCTGAGAGACGACTACCAGGATCTTAGAGAGAAATGGTAACTTGGAGATAGGCCTATAGTTCTTAAGGTAACTGAGATCAAGACTAGGCTATTTAAGTAGAGGATGCCCTGCCATACATCTATATGGTATTTCAAATAGTTTTCTGTGGTCTCCAAAGATGGTATGTAACTTTAGTTGGCCTGAAAACGGTCCAAGCAGACCTTAACAACCGACCCTAAAAAGCCTTAGAGTAAGGAGCATCATTTTTCCACCTATGATAGTGCTGTGCTCTGATGCGCTGCTGTAGCATGCCAGTGTTGCAAGGCATGTTGAATGAATAGGCTACTTACATAAGTTCGCTTAGGTCAGAATTGCAAAGGACGGAGAACTAAGTGTTGGAATATTAAATTTCAGAGGATAAGCACATCCACATCATAAGCACATCCACTAAAAAAAAAGGCATGTGGACATATCAGTGGCAAGAGGTATGTTTTAAATGAGACACCACCAAGTGCAGAAGTGTAAAATGTGCAAGAGTGCAAATGTTTGTCACCTCACTTTCCTTTTATAGGATGGTCATATACTTAGCTTATCTTACCTTTCAGCAAAGTAGATTGATCATTGATAGTGAGAGAGTAAATTGAGTGTACCTTTGCCCTACTAATTAGTCAAACAAGCCATCGTGAAGGATTGAATGAAAATGAAAGTATGAAGCATAGTGACAGTCTGGGCTTTTTTTCTGAACTGATTTTCATATAATTTTTAACATAAACTCATTCAGAGTCACCCCCTCATTCTGTGTATTTTATATAACACACCCAGATTGAAAGTAGCACAGTTACAACATAGTGTGACATCAGTGGAAATACTTTCAAGGCAAAACTCAAATACGGTATCAGTGTGATTCTGTGACATACTGATGCAGAGAAGTTGGAAAGGAGATTTGGTTTTCCGTCCAATTCTGAACCAGGCCTAGCAATGTGCAGTGGAAATATTAAGTATGCCACCAGTTAGCATGCTAGCAAGGTGTAAAAAGACAAAAACTATCAAAACATATAAACACTATTAAACAACACACACCATTAAATACTCTCTGGTGTCTTCTAAATGAGGATCCATATTTTACTTTTCATATTTTACAGAGGAAAACGTCACTTCTTGAGAAAGACCTGCACATCACTCAGAAGGTCATGAAGGATCTGCAGAGAGACAAGTGGTGAGCCACATTGACAAGGGTCAACGGGGGGGGGGGACATAGGGGAACACGTGTCACCTGAATATATTAAATTCCTCAGCCACTGTGGAAGGATGTTTGTGTTGTTTTGTGGTGTGGAGAAGTTTCTTGCAAAAACCCAAGTAGCAGAGAAGTTTGTGTTGTTCAGCCAAGTCTTTATTGCGTTCACCGAGAGAATCGTTACAACAGTTGTAATCCTCAAACCATTCTAACCACTGTAGTCTTACACCTCATCTATCTATCTTAAATACTCCTCATTAAAAGGTGGCGTGGCTGGCACAGAGCCAATCCCACACGAGACCTCAGTCTCCGTCCTTTTACGATGATGCTCTAAACATGGTTTCAACACAGTTTTCAGAGAGGAATTTACTGACATGTACATAACTCTCTCGCTGATGCTTACACTTTCTTCTTATGGTATGACACACTGCTGCATGCACTGTTCTATCTTTGTATACACACACACGCATATATATTACTTGTTTTTACAGAAATCTCGACAGTGGATATATATTGGCTATAAGGCCAACCAGCATTTGTATCTGTATAAATTCTATAATGTGAATATCTATTTGCTGCATGTCATAATATTTCCATTTTTGTGGCTTTGCCCCGCGATTGCCCAGGCTTGAACACACAAACTTGCAGTAGCTCTGATGGGGGGCTTAAAGCTATTGGTGCTGGTGTTTCCAGTTGTCTGATGATTTTTAACTACATTGTAAGGTATTGTGGTATTGTGGTTGTGTGGTAGAATTTCCATTACCAAAAGGCACATTTTCATGAATGTCCAATGAGAACACATGGAACAGTTTTGTGGTTGCCTAGCAACATTGCCCAAAAGTTGTCAGATGCATCATCACCTTGAACATGTCAAGAAGGAAGCTTGCAGACTTACTGCACAGCTTCTGTACCCTCTGGCTAATTATATTTCTCTCTCTCTCTCTTTCTTTATGTGTGTATGTATGTGTGTCTATGTGTGTGTGTGTGTGTGTGTTTTCTCAGGCTTCTGGAGAAGGAATTCCAGGTGTGGCGTACAGCGGCCCAATCGGAACATGACTCCCTGGAGGACAGGTGTGCTGAACTGGAGGCCACAATGGAGGCTCTGAGCCAGCACAACCAGAGCCTGGAGCAAGAGCTGCAATGTGTCAGACACGTGAGTGAGGAGATGTATGGTGTGTGGGTGGGTGGGGGGGATGCAGTGTGTGTGTGTGTGTGGGTGTGTACAGTGGGTTGAGGGGGTGCAGTGTGTGTGTGTGTGTGCAGTGTGTGCAGAGACAAAGAAGGGGAACCAATGAAAGCCAAACGTGATGGTTAGAATCACATAAGTTAAAAAGGAGGCCTGGCGCCAACGAAATGGTGAGATGAAAAAGAAAAAACAACAACACAACGACAAACTACTGGAAATCCTTCATACATACAGGGGTTGGGAGGTTAATGTATGATTAGAAGAACTGTCCTCATCTCACTCAATGCTGTTTCTTCTTCTAGGTGTTGAGCCTGAGAATGGTGAACACTGGTGATGTGCCTCATCCTGTCTACACACCCAACTCCTCAGACTGTGTTGAGAAGATGGCTGGTCTCCAGGGCTCACGGCCACAAAGCCCCACATCACAGCATCTCTCCAGTGAGGAAAGTGAAGAGCAATTGCCAGGAGAGGAGGACAAGGTCAGGGAGATGAACCAGGAAATTGAGGAAGCGGAGTCCAGGGAATGTTCCAAGGAGGAGGATGACAACTCTGAGATTTCCTTCAGGTCAAATTCCACGAGCTGTGATGACACACAGCCCCTAGATGTGACATCTGAACTCGAGCAGTGTGCAGACGCCACTGAGGAGTCTTTGCAGAGAGAGGAGGATTCTGAGGGAGATGAAGCCTCTGACTGTGTGGAGGAGATGCTCAGCTGCTACCAGAAGGAGACACAGGGTCAGGAGGACTACCAGGAAAGTCCTCTAGAGGAGGGGGAAGGAGAGGAGGAGCAACTCTGTGAACTAGTGTTGAAGCTCAGGACAACTCTGTCCCTGCCAACAAACACAGGTTTGTGGTCTGTGTGTGAGAGAGAGCTTTTGTATAATGATGGGGAAATCACAGGAGATGATTTACAGTCATATAGGTAACTAAATACATGCAAGATACATCTTCACAATACAAAATTCCACCATTGTCATTGTATTTTAAGCAATTTTAACGAGGCCCTGTTAAGTCATTGAATGTATTCCTGCATGTGGCTATTGGTCAAATCTGTAGGCCATATACAGTATAAGCCATATGGTTTAATGTTTCCTTTCTTTCCAGCTGCAGGTTCACAGCAGAGAGAAGTGCTGTTGGTGGCAGCTCAAGGTGTTGGAGATTGTGTGTCATATCTCGTCACCATGGTGAATGTCTGCTCTGCTCATCCACCTCTGCCATGCACTCTTGATGCGTCAGTGAAGCACAGCCCAGAAAGACCACAAGGAGAGATTAGATCAAGTCTCAAGTAAAACACGAATCTTGCCGTTTTCCCCAGTAAAATGCCTGACTTTCTAAAGCGTGACTTTTTTATTTTGTAGTTTTGTAGCTTAGCCCCACAGCACATCAGTAAACACTGGTCTAATTTGAGACATACACATTATGATATACACAGAACACACATAAACATTCTACTTGCTCTTACACAATGGACATTTTATGATCTAATGAACCCATACTATGATTTTCATTAGAGAGTTAGATCTTATATGTTCTTGTATATTCCCCCCAAAACAATAATGCTCTCCGGTTTCAACTGTTGCACTATTCTCAATCAACTTTATGGCTTGCATGTTTTGAAAATAATCATATTTTGTTTTTATTGACATTTTACTCAACTTTTGTCCTGATATTTTTGGAATTGGGTTTGTACAAATACTTCCATTTGTAATTATAGTAGGCATACCTGTAGATTATATAGGCTACTGGAAGCTTTTACAGTCCAGTCAGCATAGGTTACTTTCAAGTTGTAGAAAGTATGAGAGGTTAAATAATGTCTGCATTTCTAGGGTTTAAAGCCATAGCTGGCAGAGTAGAAAATAAAGGCCTACAGAGCAACACTTCAATTTAACCCATGCTGCAATTTAACCCATCTTTATTGCACTGCACCTTAATACTTTCATCATTAAGTAATAAGTGACAGAAAAGTAAGTAAAGTGTAATATGGTGCGGGGTGTAAAATTAAGTGTTTCTTTAGCTTTAGCTTTTAGTAGCCCTCCATTCAGTAGCCTACTAGAGTTTTGAAATAGTTTGTTGGGCAGGTTATGTCTTATGTCTTGGCTGAACTCAATGAACTGATGTTATGATGCTCTGCTACTGGTTCTTTTTTTTTTTTAATCTTATTGCGTCCATTAACCATCACCTTACGTGGTTTCTCTGGTATCTAAAGCTGTTACTGGTGGATTGAGAAGGCACCACAAATTTGTGAAATAAAACAAAAACAACACCGAGGCATTGTCAAGTGATACAATACTTTGTCAAGTCCTTTATTTAAATATTCTGATGGTGTTTCCATGGAAACATGAGATGATGTTGGGAAAGAACAAGGACATGAGAGCGGACACCCAAGTAACCTAAAAAATGGTACACAGGACACCCAACACGTCGACCTCTAGCCAAGAAAATTCTGGAAAGATCCCTTCCAACTCTTTATTCCTAGAATTACGCTCAATTGGAAAATTCACCTTTCTTTATCACAAATGACACAAGTGGTTGTTTTCTCCAACTTAGACAAATGAACATGATTGGATGTGTTTTGACTTTTGGACTTTTTTCTTTTTGTTTTCCTGTGTTTATCTGAAGCTTGTTATAAAGACAAATGTTGAAGTGGCCAAGCATATAAAAGGCTGTATTATTGTTTCAGTAGCTAAAACAACATTTTCGTAATATCGTAGTATTGAAGAATCATTACCAATCAGTAGGTCTGTGCAATGTTTTCCTTTGCATAGTAAGTAAGAGTTAGTTGTTTTTTATTTATTAACATGCATTAACCATGGGAAGCAGAGCAGTTGGGAAAAGGCTGCCCTCTAAATAGCCTTTATCATGCAGTTCATAACAGACTGTAATGTCTATCAACAGGTTTTGTGACAACACCGGGCCAATAGAGGTCCAGACCAAAGGTCTGACTGGTCTGAATGTGTCGGACCTGTGTGTGTGTGTGTTTGTGTGTGTGTGTGTGTGCGTGTTGTGGGAAAGGTGTGCTAACACTGCTCAAAAGTGCTCCCTTGCATGTTTTTTATTCCATAACTTGGCCAAAATATTTCCTGTTCTGATCTTTTTTTTTCTTTCAGTCATTTTTGTTATTAATACAGCCAAAATACCTGCAAGACAACATGCTAAAATTCAAAGAAAAGTTATGTAATAGTGTAAAATGATATGTTGAGATTCAATAGCTGATCCATGTTCTCAATGGGATAGAAACATGCGTTGCTGGCAGCAACGCTACCTTGTAGGGCTGTCGGCAGTCTATCCTGGAAGCCAAAATGCCTCTTTTCCATAAATTTGGTGTTTGTAGTCACTGACTACATTTCAATTTGATTGTACTCAAGTGTTTTTTTTTTTTCAATTCTCTCTTCTCTTTTTTCACTTTAAATGGGCGACTCACTTCAGCCATGCAGTGCCTCAGCCAGGACTCATCATGCTGGGATTCCGCACTGGAGGTCAAAGGTCAAAGTGCGCTGTACAGGAAGTCATGCCTGATGGGTGGGCCTCAACAGCACGCCCCAAGCACACTGCCCCCACTCTATGGCTCCGCTGGGGGTGGGGGTTGGGGATTTTCTGTAGGTGAGGCATGATGGAGAGGAGAGCAGGAGAAGTACGGATGGCTATTTTGGAACAAGTGAAAGTCTACTTGGGAGAAAGGGGTCAGGAGTCAGAGTAGGTGAGTGTGAGTACCATGTAGTTCCAATCAACTACAAATGGAAGATGCTCAGTAGTCCTCAGTGACTTCATTCATTATCGTTGATCTGTTTGTCTTCAAGTAAACATTAACACTAAGTTAGTGGCAGGAAAGAGAAAGGAGGAGTCCAGCAAAGGTCGGATCGATCGGCTGAATCCAGCACAGAATCTGACCTTAAAGTACACAGCCTCATCCAGTCCTCTAGATGGCACTGGCATTGGCGTCATAACGCCGTTTCTTGACGTTTCTTGGCGACACAGTGGGCAAGGTTGGGAGGAACAAAAGAGAAAGAGTTAGAACAAGCAGAGTCAGAGGAAACATATTCAACACGGACCCCTTCTTGTGAAGCATGTGGTCACTCCTGCTCCTAACATTCCAGCAAGCAGCAATCTCCTCAGAAGCCTCTGTCAAAATACGAGTCTTCCTCAGAGATTTAATATCATTGTCAGTTACTGGCTTTGTCTCACTAATGCCTAAATTTTGCTTTGCCAAATAGACTCACAATCAGTGAGAAATTGCCCTATGGCTTGTTTTTGAAAATAAGTTTGTGAGAGTACACAGGCACTTCAATGATCAGGGCAGGAATGGCCATCACCCCTATAAAGCTTCCAAGACGCTGGAATGGGTTAAGGAGGACACTTGTCCTCCTGTGAGTGTGAATGAACGCCAAATGCGAGTATCACAGAGTCAGATTAAAAAACAAAACGTAAAGAAAAGGAAAAAAAAAAGACATTACCTTCTGTGAGGGAACACGAACTAACACGAACAGAGACACAGGAAATGCAGTCTACCACACTGAAGGATGGTCAGTAGAAAGAAGGGGGGGGGTCGTCACACAGCACCAACAACAACATCGACAAATACCGACACGAACGAACGGACACCACCGAACGAGAAAGGGGTGGGGGAGGTAGGAGTGGGGGGTTGGAGGAGGACCGTTCAACAACAGTGTTTTGTTTTGTTTAGTTTTTTTTAAGAAAAGGGGGTCATCGAACACAACCTCCCCTTAGTGAGGCATAATGTGGGGCATCCCAGACTGAGCAACATGCAAATACCGATCAGTTCCCTCTGGCGAGGTGACGAGAGACACCACTAGCGCTGATTGTTTTCGGGGGTGAATGGTGGTGGTGGAGGTGGTAGTGGTAGTGGTGGTGGTGGTGGTTGTAGGGAGGTGGGGTGGGTTAGGGCGTGTTAGGGTGGGTGGGGGTTGGGGGTGGGTTGTGGGGGGATATGGGGGTGGGGGGGGGGCATGCAGGTGCATGTGAAGCGCGCGTCTGTACCAGGTCTCTGTGAAGCATTCAGCACAGGCAGCCGAGTGTCAGGCGAGTCCGGGGTGGGGGGGTGAGGAGGGGTCTTGCTCTGCTTTAGCGCGAGGCGGGCTGGGGGCAGGGGTGCCCCCACCCGGCCCAAAAGGCCTTCCAGGAGGAATAGAGGGGCGGGAGTGGCAGCCAGCTAGCCATGGCACAAAGGCTGCAACCGACCAAAACAAACAAACAAAGAAACAAAAAAAAAACAAAAAGAAAAAAAGAGGAAAAGAAAAAAAAGAAAAGCAAACGACGGGAGAGGAGGGGATGGGAGAGGACAGGGAACGTGTCCACCAGCCTCTCCCCCCCTCTCTTTCTCTGTCTGCTCCCTCTCTGCTCTGCTTATACTTTCACCCTTTGCATTGAGAGCGGAGAAAAAGGGTGGTGGATGGGAGGGAGAGTAAGGGAGGGGTGGGGGGGGGGGGGGGGGTGGATCACGAGATCACGAGAAAGAGGGGAGAGAGAAAAAGAGAGATCACCGCAAGAAGGGTGGGTCAGATCAGTCAGATCAAGTTGTCAGCCTTTCCACACACACCCCCTCCACACACACCCTCCCATTCTAAATCCACCCTAAATACCCTGTAAGTTACCTCAGTTCTCCCCCCAAAATGACTTTTCCCCAAAGGGTTTGCCCAGCCTTTGTGCGAGGCACAGGTGGTGCTTTCCTCTCAGTTCAAGGCTGCTGCCAGCAGTTCAGTCAACATGCAAAAACCCTCCATGGCCTTAGTCACGATGCTGTGCAAACCAACATGCTAGTGAGTGAACTCTTCAAAAACAAATGCCAATAAGTGCTTTGGGAGGCGACTCTATGGAACTGCCCCATAATTCACGGTCCCTTCATTCAAAAAAAGTCTTATGAGCTGCACAAATGTGCAGAAACTGTTGACTTACTTGATGAATTACACATTTTCTTGACTGACTTCTCATAGTGCTTTGCTTTCACAATGATCAATCATTGAGATTTTACATTGTGGCTAAACATGGGAACTACCCAATATTTCCTGTCAGATTTACTGTAGTTATTGTATCCCCAATAAAACTACCTCTTGCTGATGTTCTAAAAACTAGCCTATTAGCAACAATTACATGATAATTCTCATTTGAACATATAATGAACTTAATGAGTCTGAATTGAAGCAATGTATAAATAAACACAAATCTGATTATATTATGGATTCGGGCCATCTGGCATAATGTACTTGGTGAATCACATTGTATTTTAAAAATGTATAACTTCTTTATGTCATTATTAAGACCTTACTCAAACTTATTGTATTTTCTTAGCACGCATGCATGTCAAGCTTTGGGCCATCAGTCTGCTAGAGATTCTGCTAGAGTGTACAGAAGCCTATCCACCATAGTGCAGTCAGGATAAGAGTGTAGAAAACACATGTTCTGTATGCATCTACAACCTTTGATCATAAAGTCTGAGGTAGATTACTGAGACAGTGCTAAATTTGTCATCCTATTGTAGCCATATAATGAAGGCATCCTGAGTTATTCTGTCAAGTTTCAAAGTCAAAGTGATACGTTCACTCAGACTAACCTGGTTCCATTTTTAGATACATTGATATTCAGGAGCTTGGAAAATTACAATCATCTCTCTCATCTTGTTAAATAAAAGGTTTGTGTTAAAAATCTGTATTCCAGATGCCATGCAATTCAAAGCTCCTGTTTGGTCTGATTGCTGTGTTTTTAAAAATCTATTTCTTAATCATTATATAACATTATTATATTATATTTATAAGCCACTATGCAGCATCTGTTATCTGTAGCAGAAGCTCAGGCCCTTTTGTTTTGCTTGAGAAGCAAAAATAATCATTAAATGAAAAAAAGAGAGAGATAAAGAGAGACGCCTGTGTGCAGGCGTGCAGGCAGGAAAGAAAGCATGCGGTTGCATCTCTTACTTAAAACCCCAGCCCGTCCCCCCCAGAACAATGGCTGCCATCAGGATGGCCCCCGCGATGGAGCCTATGATAAGGTTGGTGGCGCTAGGACCTGCGGAGGTGGCGGAGGGGAGGGTGGGGGATAAAGGAGGAGGAGGAGGAGGAGGAAGGAGGGAAGGAAGGGGGGAGAAGACACCACATGAGCGCAGAGGACTCCCTTAAAAGCTGGGGGTCAACATATTAAAGGAGATAAAGCAGTCAGCTCAATGGGGCAGTGTTTGTGTGTTTGTGTGTGTGTGGTGCGTGTGTGTCTGTGCTTGTGTGTTGGTGAAAGGAAAAGAAACACATTACATGTTGGGTTTTCATAGCTCTATCATCATGCCTCATTTAGAGGACCTGGTCAGCAAAACAATCAAATTTACAGGTGTTTCCATCTTACAACATCGACATTCACTCATTTACGATGGAATACAGTGGAAAAGATCAGCCAAGACATGTTGGGTGTCCAAATGGGTTTGCAGGACAGCTGTTAGAGTAACCACTTCCTAACACTAATTACAATAACTTGTCTTGCTTAGCTGCCACACAAATGAATTAAAATCTGACCATCAAACAGGTCTTTGCTGATCGTTGTTTCTGAGGTAAGAGGAAAGGACATGCAAATTTCATTCATTGCTTAGCTAGTCCTTAAAAAAGACCTGCCAACTGCATACTGTAGAGCTTCCTTGGTTGTGAATGAAAGGGGCATGGGTTTGCTTCATAGTGGGGCTAGCCCACCACCAGACACACAGATGCACTCATGTTGTTGTGAGTTTCACATGGCAACATGACACCTCTGTGGTCCACGCGGTGTGGCTGTGTCGGTGGTGGTCAGTGCTGACAGAGGAAGTGAGGTCATATTCATCTGCTTGTATACTGCCACCCAAGCAACTCTGAAACCATCCATCATCTGTCTCCTTGAATCTTGCAATGGCCAGGATGGAATGATTTTGTTGAGTGTGTGTGAGAGAGAGAGTGTGTGTAAGTGTATGTGTGAGTTTTTGAGTATTTCAGATATGCCCCACATGGCCGGGCTTAGGGGGAACACCAGACACAGTGGATTTCGGTCACGGTCAAGGGTAGAGGGAGAGGCAAAAAGGAGATCACCCATCAATCAAAAGAACGACTCCATCACATGACACCGACATGTCCAAGCACAGGGCACCACCACTGTTACAACAAAACGACAAAGCCACCACTGGGAGGACACGAACACGCACACACACACACACACACACACACACACACACACACACACACACACACACACACACACACACACACACACACACACATTTACATGACCCAATGTACACACACACACGTACACGTACACACACACACACACACACACACACACACACACACACAAACACACACACACACCAGTCATACGAGGGTCACATATTCTCCCTTAAAGTCCGGGAGAGTAGTGAAAGGGAGAAGCAGTGCTTACTCTATTCCCCACCCTGTGCCTCCAAAAATCACCCCCAGGGCCAGAATGGTCCCTGCCACTGCCCCTATCAGTCTGTTAGTGGCCACGCTCACTGCGCAGAGGAAATAGGGGTGATTTCAATAGAGCAACAAGTGACTAGAAAACAAAAAAATTCCCCGCAGATACAGATATTCACAAAAAAAAGAAAAGCAACTCACATCTGAAGACAACATTGATAAATAACTCTACAGTCTACATACATGAAGGACATCAGTAGCAGAGCTACCTGGATATAAAAAACAATCTAAGTGAGGTTTGTATGTGTGTGTTTGTTTGGTGAGGGAACCGCATGGGAGCACAATGTGTGTGTGTGTGTGTGAGTGTGTATGTGTGTGTGAGTGAGAGAGAGAGAGAGTGTGTTTGAAAAAGGTGAAAAATTAAAAATTACAGACCCTTGGGTCCCTCGTCCGGGACAGTAGGTGGCTCCTTCGGGGGGTCGTGCATGCTGCAGTCCGTGCCTGCCCATGTGGAGTCACATGTACATGTGGCCTCATTATTGCACACCTGTGAGAGGTGAACACAAAACATCATTTTGGTAACAGGGTTAAAGGCAAAACGGTCTAGCACGGCATGCGTCTGTTAGGGAGGCTTTTCCTCCTTTTCCTCTAAGTGAAGACACAGAGAGAGAAAGAGAAGGAGAGTGAGAGGAAAGAATGTGGAGATAGAAGACACAGAAGAATCAAGGGAATAGGTAGATAAAAAAGGAAACAGGAGAAGAAGAAAAGACATTAAATATTCTAAAAAAGAAACACCATAGATATACATATATAGATGGAAAGGGTGTTTGTTCATCAGCTTAGTACCACAGTAAATAAAATCAATAAAACGAAAAGTAATTCATTCTTTTGATATTCTGATACAGATTTCCGCACCTCTGTGATGCTTCTGCGAACACTAAAGGTCAAAGGGTCAGGACTCTCACCCCATGTGCGGAGCAAACACGTCCGTTGGGGCCCATAGGACAGGCGGTGAGGTTGAGAGAAGAGATGGGCAAACACCTCCGTTCAAGGCACATCATGGAGGGGCCACATGGAGTACCGTCATCCACGTACCCCAGGTCAGTGTCATCGTCCATTAACACATGGGCACCGCTGAGGAGTGGAAGAGAAGAGACAGTAGAGAGAAGGATGGAGAAAGATGGGGGGGGGGGGGGTAAATTTACAAATTCATTCAGGATGTTGTATTGTCACAATCAAATCAAGAGGTCACAGATACAGTGATAAAGAGTAGACAGTACTAGTGTAACTGAGCACTGGAAGTAGTGCTGTGTGTTCCATCAGTAGGTGTTGTGAAAAATGACTTAAGTCAAGCATGACTACAGCAGTGATTTTAGCGATTGTGCACTAGTGTTGCCGACCTGCAGTCCACCAGTCTCCCCTGGTGGTTGAATGTGGTTGGGGTGATGTCACCTCTCATGGTACCGATGCGTGGGTTCCTCCCGATGTTGGAGCACAGCAGATACCCACAGAACACATCACTACAGGAAAGACAGACAGAGGGGGACAGAGGCAGTAAGAGGGAACGTTAGGATGGGCAGTCGAACAAGCGCAAGCAAATAGGAATAGTTCTGACAAAGAAACCCTTTGATAAATAACCTACAGGCCGCATAAAAATGCTTTGATAGTGGATTGATGCTGTGGAATTTCAAATTGCTTCTGCAACAAACCCTCCTCAGCTCCACTGCCATTTAGACAATGCAATTCACAGTCCCTCATCTGCATGTTGTTCTCATTTCATTCAATCTTGATATTTTATGCTAATGAATACCGTACATACTGTTTCTATGTGGTCCTTTTTAACCATATATGAAATCAAGAAATGTAATTGCTCTGCTGCACACCAGGGTGCGTAGTAGTGATACTGAGGGGCATGTTGAGTGATAGTTCAGTATGTGTATGGCTATATATATATATATATATAAATTCTGTGTGTGTGTGCGTGTGTGTAGAGACTGACTGTTTGCTGCAGGGCAGCCACTTGTCTCCATCCCACCCACAGTTGCCCTTCTCTGTTCCCTCCGTGTTCAGCTTCTCATAGCAGTACTTCTCCGAACCACCAGCCTCTGAGAGAACCACAGGACAGACAGACAGAGGAAGAAAGGGAGAAGGGGAGAGAGAGAGAGAGAGAGAGAGAGAGAGAGAGAGAGAGAGAGAGAGAGAGCGAGAGAGAAGACAAAAACAGAACAAACAAATGGAGAGGTGAGATGAAGAGAAGACTCACTTCTCTGCTGCAGTGTGTGTTCAGTGTACTGAGCTGAACCACATCATGTAGGCTCTGTTTACTCTGACACTGTGCTCTGCTAATACTACACAGGCTGCAGTGTTTCTAAGTGTCTTACTTACTCGAGCCCCAGATGTACTTGCACTGGTTCTCACGACTCTTGCACTCCCCGCTGTAGCAACGACCCTGAACAAAAGCCAACAATATAAAGTCAATACAAATGCAAGCAGATCACAATCTACTTTTACTTTTTCAGTGCATATAATCAATGTGTGATCACATCAGCCACATGGAAATATGAAAACTGTCATGCCTAATTGTTGTTTTTTTTTTTTTACATCTTCCATTTATTTGATTGTTGCTTGTTATATGACATCATCACAGCATATTGATTCACCAAGAACACTGATTGACTACAGTGACCCTAAAACTATTTGAATCACCTCACAAATTCTCTCAGATTCATCTCACAGACAGGTGCCTCTCACCTGATTAAGCTGACAGGAATAGCCGTCCTGCTTATGGAGGTTCGGAGGACACTGGTTAATGAAAAACACATAAGAAATGCATCAGTGTTTATTGAAGTACTCAGATCAATTCCTGTAATATGTATTCTCTCATACTGTATACGTCTTTGTGTGTGCGTGCTAGTGTGTGTGTGTGTGTGCTAGTGTGTGAGTGAGTGTGTAAGTGAGAGAGACAGAGAGAGAGACAGAGAGAGAGAGAGAGAGAGAAAGGGACACACCTGTCCTGAGTCTCCTGAGCAGGTTTCTGAAATGTCACAGTCATTTACAGCATAGCGACAGCTGTACCCCCGTGGGTAAAACTGCAAATGGTGAGAAATTAGTGTCAAAACAATTGACCTCAAAAGGTGAATGAAGTGCCTCGGGGGTTAAAGGTCAAAAGGGACTCACCAAGCAGGTAACATTACAGCATGGCCCATCGCTACAGTGAGCACCATTAGACAGTGAGCACTTCTTACAGCAGTCCTTATAGCATTCCTACAACACAGAGATACAAGACACACACACACAGGTTTTCTGGTTTTCAAATGTGTATCCCATTGAGATATGATGCAATTTGGCTCATTTTAGTGCAAAAATAAGGGACACCAGGACAGTCCAGAAAAAAGACAGAAACAACATGTACCACACAGCACCACCATGTTGTGAATAGGTAAGATCATGCATTGCAAGATCTAAAAATGATCTAAAAATCATAGGCAGATTTGGGCTCATCATTGTTGGGACCGTATAGTGACTGCAGTGAGTGGTGCCTCTGTGCACACGCACTGGACTGTATCTCACCATTCGTGGTCCGCAGTCACACTCCTCCCCCACTTCTACGTAGCCATTGCCACATTCTGTGGCTTCAAAAAGCTAGGAACAGAAACAAGGTAAGGTCATTAAGGTCATGAAGGTCATTAAGGTCATGAAGGCCACACGAGTGGTTTTACCACTCCCACTACAGGAAACTGTGTGTATCTGTAAGTGCACTCTATTCATTGTGGGATTCAGTGAATGTGCACACAAAATTAGAAGTAGTGTGAGTCTTGTCAGAATGGATGTATACAAAAACATTATAGCCCCACGCTGCGTGTGTGTGTGTGTGTGTGTGTGCGCGTGTGTATATGTGCCAGTACGTCGGGATGCGGTTATGTTGTCCATTTAAATTTTCACCTTATTAGGTCTGTTAAACAGACAGGAAGCCCCACCCCTCAACAGGAAGGTCTTATAATCAGATATACTGCATTTGGAGAATCTGCGCGGGTGCTGCACCCTGAGACGGACAGACAGAGAGAAAGAGAGAGCAGAGTTTGACTACAATTTCCTGGATACTTGCAGAAAAGTACTGTGTGCTTGTAAAAAAAAACTATACAATGAGATACCTGACACAGAGTTTTAATATTAATCATGAATTAACATTAAACATGAATTAAAATTAATCCTGAACTGTAAATGTCTGTCTCTGTCACAGTAAGAAATGCGTTTGTGTTTCACATAGCATGGCTGTTTCCATACCCTGTGTCCTCCATGATGCATCCAATCCATGAATCCATACAGCCACACTCCTCTG
This sequence comes from Tenualosa ilisha, assembly GCA_015244755.2. Taxonomy (NCBI): domain Eukaryota; kingdom Metazoa; phylum Chordata; class Actinopteri; order Clupeiformes; family Clupeidae; genus Tenualosa; species Tenualosa ilisha. The sequence goes on along the minus strand of PYXC01001263.1, from coordinate 1,168,250 downwards.
AGAGACACACAAACACATTCACATAAATATGGATGAAAAGAGCAGCTTCCTCTACACAGCAATGCGGTGCACAGTGTGTGTTTGTGTGAGTGTGTGAGTGTGTGTATACGTGTATACTGGGACCATCTGTCACAGTCTGACGTTGGTGGCTACGTACTCCTCCTGGTGGTGGGGTCCCACTGGATGCCAAGGTTCTGTGCCAGGCTCTGGGAGAGAGAGGCCGCCATGATCCAGGTGGTGCCATACTAGTCATAGGAGCGGTTGTGAGACAAAGACAGATACAAACATAGTAGACATACTCTGTATACTCTGTAATAATAAAGTAATTGATAATTACTTGCTTATTACATAATTATTTAACTAATGTTACCATGTACGGAATAATAATTACAACAATACATTACTACTGAACTAGATAAAGTAAAAAGATAAAATAAAACAGGACACTGGAAGGTAGCAGAGTATGAGTGAATAAAAGAGAATCATGAAAAGGAGAGAAACATACAGAGACTAGATGTGTGTGTGTGTGTGGGAGAGAGAGAGAGGGAGAGAGAGACAGAGAGAAAGAGAGAGAGAATACTACGTGGATGTAAGAGGACTTCTTAAGGCTGACGAGAGAAGAAATGTCTATGAGTAATACGCAGTGAAACGGACAAAACTAAAGCCACACTCACCTCGTTGACCCCGACTCCCCGTGTCGTTGAACAAACCCCGCCAATGTAAGCCACGCTGCTTCGGACATAGTGGAAAGTCACATTCCTGCAAAGAGGAGAACAGAAAGAGAGAAGTGCTGCGTTGCTAATGCCCACTGTTAAATTATTCAGTCAGAATGGTCTCTGTCTGTAGAGGCACTATTTATGCCTTTAGTGGAGGTTGAATAAAATCTACGTGGACAAAAAAAAAATTCTGAAAAATGCCTGAACAAGATGTGATATCAGTTTGACAGGAATTTGAGCACTTGCAGAGCTGGCTGTTTCTTTGTGAATATTTAGTGAATATCACATAATTTAATTTTCATCACTTGCACATGCAACTGAAACGTAAATAGTTCCCATTTGAACAAAGAAACATTTTCAGGACTGCAGTCTCTTTCAGTCAGATTCAGTACAGCTTTAATATCTGCTGGATGAATAACTAAATGTGGCAGAATCAGAAACAGTTGATAAACCGCTGATAAAACAATCTTTGATCGAATACTCTGAGATGCAGATTGGCTTCTGAAGGTGCGTCCAATTCAAACAGAATAAAGGTTGCGGTGGCACGCTCTTACGTGATGAGGTGTACAGTGTCGGCACTGAGCTTGATGCTGCTCTGCCGATACTTGGAGAACTCTTTCAGCATATCCAGTGGACGCACGCTCATTGGGATGCGGTCCTGTTCAGTCCAAATCTCCATGCCGACCAACACTACACGTGTGTTCAGCTGTTCCTTGAAGACCTACAGTTGCAGGAAAAAGATGTTCAACAGAATTATTCAACTAATGGCAATATAATACTACAACAAAAAAGAATATGTACTTATGCAATCTATATTATCATGATAAGTACTTGCCAAACCCCAAACATGCCCAAACTTTTCATGAGCAGAAGCTTGAAAGACATTTACATGAGCAGAAGCTTGAAAGATCTTTCAAGTACACACATACACACAGGCATACACACACACTAACTCTCTCTCTCAAACACACACACACACACACAGGCATACACACACACTAACTCTCTCTCTCTTTCAACCAAACACACACACACACACAAACACACACACACACACACACTAACTCTCTCTGTCTCTCAAACACACACACACACACACACACACACACACACACACAGGATCACACACCAAAACCAAAACCACACCGCTGCTGCATCTTACCGCATCAACAAGGTTGACCACTGACTTGGCGAAATTCCTGGTATGCTTTTTGTGTCTCTTGAACTGTAAATAGATATGGAGCTGATCAGACAAAAGAGATGCTGACGCTTCTCAGAACAAAAGACAATAGCAAGGTGACAGTGAATAATGGTAATCTGATAAAAATCAAGCTATTTAACAGTGTATGGTCAGACAAAGCACTTCTCTGTGGGACACCAGTGTCAAAGAAGAGAAAAAAGTAGTACCACCTAGTGGTGTCTTTAAAGAAGTACAGGGAAATGAAAGTGATAGCTGTAATGGACACTATTGATTTGTAAGTACAGCCCAATCAGTGCTAAAAAGCTTATTGATTTGTCTTGGGTATAATTGAAATCGGAAAAGGTGCATCCACCGTGTTGTGGTCGCTGACAATCATGATCTCCAGATACTTCATCTCCTCGAACACATTACGTGGCATCTGTTTTAAGACAGAGAGTGAAAACAAATAATCTGCAAATTACCCCCAAAGTGAATCTCTACCTGGTACGCTACAAGAGAGTCTACAAGCCTCAAAGTCATGCTTTAAAAAGTAAAAACTGACAGAATCAGTTACGGAAAACCATTAAAAGCAGACTCTCATAACTCATGCACTGGCATGGAGGGCTGATGGTTCATCAAGGAGGGGTCATAGGTCACCGGCAAAAGGTCAGATACTCACAGCTCGTTTCCTCCGGCGTCTTAGCCAGGGGATGTCAGACAGGACCTCAGGCTCTGGCGCATCCTCAGTCCTGTCCTTCATTTGTTTCCCCAGGCCTACACACAGCCAGAAGGAGAGGGAGCTTAATGAATAAGACTGAATAATCCCAAGAGGTAGACACATTCACACTCACAAACACACTGGTGAAAGGGAAGGAGGGGGGTATTCAATGGCAAACAATTAAACAGAGTACATATTTATTTATTTATTTATTCATTCATTTGGCAATGAATGAGCAACTTAGGGTTAGGTGCCTTGCTCAAGGGCACAATGGTAGCAGCCAGGATATCCATCAACGACTTACACAACTTACACCAGCTGCATAGGAGACTGTTGTCCATTTACAGTAATCTATTATCGGCAGTGTTCATATACCCCTGAATGAAGTTCTAAGCTACACAATGTAGGAAGTGTAAACGAATCATTAAGTGTTTACCCAGGTCAACTGCATCCCCCAATGAGAGCAGTGAAGTGGCTCTGTGTATAGTGTGGGGTCTGGCCTCCATGTCCTGGGAGCGAGGGGAACGATAAACAGAACACATTTCCGTTATTAATTTTCAAATACTATTGATTCTGAGAATTCATAGGAACTGCTAAGTAAACAGTTTGAGTTTGAAAGAGAAAATAGATGGCAGTGAGTCAGTGACATTACCGAGAAGTGCGTCTGCCTCAGAGGCTCGATGAGATACACAAAGTCCCCATCATCAAACATACCGCTGTTTCAAAAAGAAGAGGAGTGAGGGAGAGAGGTTGAAGCAGAGAGGTAGAGAGGGAGAGAGGGAGAGAGAAAGAGATGAGAGGAAAGAATAACAGTGAATAAGAGCATGATTAAAACAAGGCAGATGTTTCACAGCAGATATTATATATATATATATATATATATATATATATATATATATATATATATATACACACACACACACACACACACACACATACATACACACACACACACACACACACACACACACACACACACACACACACACGCACTTACATACTTACATACATACACACACTTACACATTCTAGCTAAAAAAGGCTCAATTTGCACTTGCTATCCGTTTCTTTTCTATGTGCAATGTTGGGGAGCAATTAAGTCTCTTACTGTAGTCCATTACAGGTGGACAGGGCCACACGTGAGAACTCCTTTCCTCGCACTTGACCATGGTAGTAGCAGTGCTCTCCTCCCTGCACAACACACACACACACACACACACACACACACACACACACACACACACACACACACACACACACACACACACACACACACACACACACACACACACACACACACACACACACACTTCATGGTTAAAAAAATGCATCTGATTTGAAGAACTGATCAAACACAGCAGATGCGGTAAGTTTACAATTAATAGCTAAGAACAAAGGTATCAATTTCAGCTGAAATGGACCTTTGAACCTTTGTTTCTTTGTGGAATTAAATAATTAAATTCATCTGGATTATAAATGGCCAGTTCAAAGGGAAGAGTACTGAATCTGAAATCTCTTTTTGAACTTAAAGTGTCTATTTTGCCCAGCGTACCTTAGAAAGCACAGGTTTCCCATCCTCATAGTGGATCTCCACATAATCTGAGGACAGCAAATCACTACAAAAAAAACAAAGGCATCGACATTTATGCAAGCAATTTGTCATTTTCACCGCAAAGCTTAAAGCAGCTTCATCTGTAGTCTAAAAAATGATCTATTGGTTCCCAAACCTCAGCTACTAACTCTCATCTCTCCTCATTATGATATGACAATAAACCACACACACACACACACACACACACAAGTACACAAGTACACATGATGCTCATGCAAACTCACTATCTGTTTCAGTCCGAGCTGTCCCAAGGGCTCTTTTTAATAACTATAAAGTCTTGCCTGTTCGCCATCCTGGAACCTAATGTAAATAGCTGTCATAGCAATAGAGTATAACAGGGAGCAATCACAGAGGATTTTTTTTTTCTCAAGGTAAGGCAGATAACAATTAGTGTGTTGGAAATTTCTAAAGCTTCATCTTATGCAGAGCTCCAAGGAAGACTAGAGGTGAGTGGTGCTTCTTCAAGTAATGGAGTTCTGAGGGAACTTGTCAGCTGATAGAACAGAGCTGACCAGAATATCACCAACTTGTCCCCAGACATAAGGCTTTCATCATGAAAGAGCAATGTTATATGTAACTAGGCCATTGGAGAAAATGGCAAACACACACACACACGCGCGCACACACACACACACACTTACTTGTTTAAGGAAAGGTCCAAGACAAAGGTGGACCCAAAGACCTCAAGCTGAAAGCTTGCCTGAGCCAGGTGGATTTCCTGATGGAGAAAAAAAAACTGGCTTACAATCACATCTGACTCAACATTCAAATACAAGACAAGCTCATTGCAAATCTTTGGATCATCTCTGGGGTTTTTTCTGGCACCACACACTCAGCAAGGACACTCAACACCAAAGAAAATTAGGGACCGAAATCCCCCATCTACTTCCTACACAGTGAAAACAACCTCACTGTAAAGACTGCATTGCGTTGCATTAAACTGACTCATTTCGGAAGCACTATGAATCAAAGTGATTCAGAGCTCTGCGAGCACACATCTGATCAGCACTAGTGCTCCCTGAGTACCTCGACCCCGTTAGTTTTAAAGGCTGGCCCCAAGCTCTGCAGTTTTTGAAAAGATACACAGACTGAACATGTTCTGGCAAAGGTGAGGGATTCAGCTCTCTCAGCAAACACACACACTCTCACAAACATACACACACAGACACACACACAGCACTTTCATCTGTGTTTTAGGGGGTGCTAAACACAGACATAGCCTCAGCAGCACTGCACTGCACTGGACCCAACACTTCCCACAGGGGTCCCAAGCAGAGATCAAAGCCACTATCTCAGCAGTAAGAGTCAAGAGGTGCTTTCCATGGGAACGTCAGAACAAAATAAAGGAGGGCTGCTGTTGGCACACACCTACACAGTCCCTTACTGGCGGCTCTAGAGCGGGAGGTTCTGTAGCAGCACCGGTCTGGTTTAATTTGTCTCAACTCCATTTAGAACACTGCGAATAAGATGCAAGCTTGGAGAAAACAAGACCTAATGATGACGGTGGAGTGGAGGACCGCGTCTTGCAGGTGACGATCGGTCCTTATTGCACTCTGCATTTGTGCCATCTTGCAAACAGCTGCAATAACCCTGTGCTCTGTGTGCTCGGAGTTGGACTGCACTGACAGCAGGAAACTGGCTGTGCTCTCACTCCCTCCTGCACCAACTGACATTTTGGAAGAGGAAGCATGCAAGAAGGCAAAGGGCTAAGGGAGAACAAAAGTGCATGTTTTGCAGAAAAAATGTGTGTGTAAGTATGTGTGTGTGCATGGTAGTCTGATCAGGAAACTGCAACTTTTGCTTAAAAGGGGTGTCTGTGTGTGTGTGTGTGTGTGTGTGTATGTGTGTATGTTGAAGTGTTCACTTCAGCATAGTGGGCATGAGCAGCACAATGCACCACTTTCCACAGTGGTGTGTGTGTGTGCCTGTGGTGTTTGTATGGGAAGGGTGGGGGAATGCAGCTTTTAGGTTTCCTCCCCCAGTAGAAAATCTGCCTTACCAGCGTCAGCTCCAGGAAACCCCTTTGAATGCACAACGTAAACATCTGCAATTAAAAGAAAACATGACCACACCAAAACAGTAAATACTTTTCGGTCTTACCTGGTCTTGAGAAACCTGGTTCCGTGCACGGGTGTCCAGGTCATGGTTGGTACTCTCTGACTCCTCGTTTAGATAATAGATCAGCCTCGCAGGATAGGTAATCGTGACCTCCTGTGCAGGCCCCTCGCGTGTAGAGTTGGTCCTGTCTGGTGCTGAAGCTGTCGACTCTGGCCCAGGTTTGTCGAACGACGTGTTTCCGATGTCCACATACTCAGCGGCAGCGGAAACTGGGTTATAAACACCAGCACCTCGTTACTGACAAGGTCTCTAGTTTTAAAAGGAATCCCGTCAATTATACATGAACCATTGCTGGAAGCTGCAGCCCTCCCCTTCTGCTGAGAGTAAATGAAAAAATGCTCGCTTTCTTTTAACAGGGGGAACAAAAACTCTATCTATATGTGAAATGAACTAAAAAATGGAATAAACTCAGGTCGAGAAAGAGTGGCCAATCCTTTGCGCAACAAAAGTAATCTGGTTTGTTTGAAGTCTAACGTTAGAGCAAGCAAAAGCGTGCTCGTAAAGAAAAACAGACGGCCATATACTTAACAAATTGCATTAGGTAAGTGCTCGTAAACTTATTTGGCCGAGTGGGGAATCTGATCGGTTCTTATTTTAGGTCTATCCATAGGAAATACATCAGCTGTTGCGTAATTATATCATGTAGCATACGAATGGCCTATCAATTCACCCCCTCCCATTTTCCGTATCTTTCTACTTAAGTCAATTGAATTCCAATGTCTCGTCGCTCATCTAACCAACAGGAACGGATGTGCCCCCCTCCCCAGATTGAGAACTTTAACTTTGTCCTTAACCTTCCTATGGTTGGTATATAAATCTTTTGGTTAAACGAACAAAAATGAATACATTTCAACGCCATCAGTAGGGCCTCGATGGGGTCTTGGCTGACGGGTAGGCTACTCGACTGTCTTTCCTATGCATTTGTGACTAGGCTTTATCAAGCGGGGACTATCAGACTCTTCCGTCGCGCCTGGTAAGTTACAAAAGGAAAACAGCGCAAACACATATCAGTATCCACAATCATAATCAGGACCATCTGTCAATTAATTGAGAGCAGCTCCAGCAAAGCACCAGAGATGAGCTAACAGGTTTACATACCCGTTGACGTTGAGGCAAATGGACATTGCAAGGCGATGAGAATGCTGACGACCAGACTCAGAAGGAATATCAAATGCATGATTCATATTTGAAGGCTGTAAAATGACATTAGCGTATCAATGTACGGAGCACATCACGATCCATTTTAACTACCGAGATGACACGTTTGTTGAATTCTTGGCGTATCCCACAGAAATAAGTAAATCCTGCGTATTGCATTTGCTACGGAGGGGTGGGGAACGCGGTTAGACTGGGGAGGGTGGAGATACGGATGGAAGGCGGTGGCCAGGCGCCTCATATCATCATCGGTCCAGCCTCTGCGACTGCGCAAGTGTACATTCCTACATTAACATCTCTCTCTCTCTCCTCGTTGTCTCAGACGCCCAGTCTGCGTAACGGTCTCCTTCACACCTCAAAGCCTTTGGACAAGTCATAAATCTAACCACGGATAAGGCTATAAGACTATGCATCATTCTGTGATCTTCTGAAAAATTCTGACACCTCTGAAAAACACATTATAAATCTCTAAAATATTGTGAGTGGGATGTAAGACAGAGACGCAGTGGTTTTGGAGAGGTACAAGTCTTTTTCAACGGACCATTATAGCGTTGCATCATTGAAAGAATGTTCTTGTCCGTCTATAATCGAGATGCGTCATGTGGATGTCCAAACTACAATTGTACTCTGGCCTAGATTAAAATAATTAGAGCGAGAGCTGCAATCCTTTAGGGAAACTTAACCTGCTTCTCACATCCAGAACGCCAGATCTCACAGAGGCTTACAAGTGATCTGTTGCGGCTATTGCCAAATTATGCAATTTGTTTGTTTTAGGCCATATGTTAATGACGCCTATTTCCTAACAGCTTGAACTGTGAGATTTTTGCCTGATTCTTGATGATCTCCTTCAAAGTGCTTAAAAACTGACATATCAAGTCTTAATGTCTGACACGGTCAAACTGATAAGTGTGAAGAGTCATGTACAACCATGTTATGTACTCATCAAAAACTTTAATGTACAATCAATTTAAATAGCCAAGCCATTGGTCTTATTTAAAAATATCCATTATAAACTTAAAAAAATATCCAGCTTGTTAAAAAAAAAGGTGAAAAGAAAGCATACATACACAAGACAGTACGTTGTCTATTTTTTTTTTAAGTTGTTTAAAGACAACTGTGCAAAACTTCACTGAATTCAGCAGATATCATACTTCTTCCTCCTATATTCTATACTGGCTGTTCAAAAGTAAGCCTTGCAATTTGCCTGTTTCCATTGCATGTAGGACCCAAGTCCCAACACTGCTCCACAGAGAAGCAAGTTATCAGTGACACAAGAAACACACAAAAACAGATTCAGTGAGCTACTAGACAACCACTACAGCAACTGTTTTGTGCCTTTGTGTTGAATTTAAGACAGACTATTTTGGACCTCACTTCAAAGGACAGGACTTTTCGGCCATAATTTTATGACGTGGCAGCATACAATAGTTTTCAACAGTCTTCATCTTCTTCCAAAGGACAATTGAACTTACAATGACGAAGGACTGACACTGACGAAAAACAATTTTCACAACTATTGAAACTGTGGTTCACTCCTTCAAACTAATTAACAGTTGTGAAAGGTACAAGCTCAGGAAAATCTGAGGCTCTCTTCTGTGAAAGCAGTCTATCAGACCAGTGAGCATCATTGAGTATGAAATGTGGGGCCTTTATTTTCCCCTAGTGAGGGATCGGTTTCCTTCAACATCTTAGTCCTGTAATTTGTTAGTACTGTACTGCTCAATGAAACCCTTGTCTGGAGGGAACCATGCAGAAGGATGTAAGCAGTGAAACCAAAAGGTTTGCCAGAGTCCTAGTAACTGTCATTTCAAATGAGAAAATTGGATCAGAGCAGTCAAAACAAAATAAAGGCTACAGTATCCCCCAAGTATCAATATCACTGTTTTCAGAGCCCATGGAAAATCACCCTCAACAGAGCACCAACTGAAAATACCCAGTGAGATCAAGAATTACCAGCACCTGTGATGATCAACATCAATTAATGCAATAAACACAACATTTCCTGAGAATGGCTATGAATATAACGTGCAGAAAACGTAGCTTATCAAGGCGGATGCAATTTATCAACACTTACTCTGCAGTATGAATTACAGTAACAAAAACAAACAAAAAATGTTTCTGGAAATGCAACACCACCAGCTTGTGATGGTGAGACAACAGCAATAACACCAATAGATATATATTGAAAGTTCCCCTCTGTTATAGCTCACATTAAAATCAGGAAATCTGGAAACAACAATTTGCTTTCTGAAAACTGGTTGACACTCTTGTTCAGTAGCCCAAAGACACTCACTAGCAAATCTGAATTTGCTCTACAGGTCAATCTGGAGTTGCAGCCCATTTTCCAATCATCAAAAACCAAAGAGCCAATAAAGAACCAATTATGATGACACTTATCTGGTATGCAGCGGGTTTTACACGATTCACATCCAATGATCGTGTCTGAATTAAAGCTTATGAGTGTGTATCTTCTTTCAGATTGACCAATAAAAGCGTGTTTACGAGAAAGATGTGTTTGCTGCACTTGCTGAAAACAAGCACAGCAAAAATAAACAAAAATTTGAGTTTAGCGCACCAATTTTACTTTTTTCATCATTGGAAATGGGAAGTCAAAAACTCTACGCCAGACCCAGTCATTGAATTCTGACTAATGTCTGGTCTGGAGTTATCCAGGTTAACTGTTTAGCACAGTCTACAGCATACACTAGGGGCAGTGGGCAATGTGTGGATGGTCATTCAGAAAAAAAAACAATTCAAATGTAAGTACTGCCAACTCACAACAGTCACTGACAGAAAATCTTATCAAACAGTTCAAATTAATCTGTTATCTATAACTTGAGGTATAAACTTGGAAAAATCAATTATCTGTGTGCAGGAGAGAATTAGAATGATTTTTAAAGGTTTCTTACATTCATGTTTTCAGTTGGAAAAAAAGTAAAAAAAAAAAAAAAAAAAAGGGGGGGGGGGGGGAGGGAGTAGGGCCACAATTCAACAAAGTAATGAAGTGCAATGAGTAAAATGGTTTTGTCCATTTGGGACACCATAGTTTAAGTTATTCAATTACACAGAATACAGTAAATCATAATGAAGAAAACTGATAATTCATTAATCATTATTTGTTAAAACATGGACTGTCTTTACAGCAACATCTGACCCATACTGACTTGCATCGTTTATATATTTGGATATATTGCATTTCCTCATGTTTCACCATTATATAAATTAAGAATTAGGTCAAATAAATAGACAAAAGTAATTTAAATGAACACACTTATTAGACTGCCATACAGTATCAGGGGTAATGATAGATTGATGAGGGGGGAAAAAAAACAAGGAAATCAACACAAACACAAGACTTGAACATGAAGTGATCTGTATTACTGCCATTCCGCTGATCTTATCATTAGGTTTGCCAACTCTTTTGGAAAAAGAGTGGATCACCCAAAGGATTCTGCTGAATATACAACATCACTCTCTATTGTCTCAAGAAGTTTATCCCTGTAGACGTACACAAACACCAGCGCGTCAACCAGTATAAATATGTTCAGGCTGAGACCTCTACTGGTATATACTACAAGTAATGAAAGGATTTGTAATTACCTACATGTTGCTTGTCCTCAAGGTATTACATAGCTTCCAGGCATATGAGGGCACTCTCGATATTTCATGACATACATACACACCTGAAGTCAACTGACATTTTGGGTCTGAACATGATTACGGCCAACTTTAAGAAGGCTGACGTGTGATATACAGCTATCAATATACAACACAACATCTGTGACATCATTGTACAAGTGAACTAACTGACTGCACCCTTGCCCATGATAGAAGTGTATCTCAGGATTTCTGGATCATGCACCTGGAAGACCGTCAGCACTGTACTTTACCACTATTCCTGCCATATCACACAGGTTCAGCTGCCAAACAGATGCCAGATTTTCTTAGAAGCTGAAAATGGCCTTATGATCATCTGCTGAATTCAATCAGCTGTAGACATCTTTTGCTGGTGGTTTACACACACACACACACACATCTGTTTAGGGTCTTAAACGTGACCGGGTTCTTGGGGAAGTCCGGGTGGCAGCTTTACCCCTGGGAGATGTCCTGCCTTCCGGCGACTTGCGAGGACGCACTGTTCGCTGCAAAGACCTCCCACCCTTCCCCTTGGCCTTGGGCTTGCTTGACTTTTTCCTCTTCTTGTACGGAGGGGAGGACGGATTCTTTGCCGGTGTCAGAGACCTCGCCTTCTCCCCACAACTCCTCCGCTTGCCCTGCCGCGAGCCTCCGGCCTGGACCGCCACCTTTGCAGAGGATGCCTTCCCACGGCTGCTGCTGGTCTGAGAGCCCGAGGGGACCATGGGAGCGCTGTCGGCGACCGAGGGCGCTGGGGTCAGGGCGCCAAGGAGAAAGCGGCTGCCGCTGCTCATGGAGGAGCGGCTGAAGAGGGCCCGTCGGCTGCTGGACAGAGATGAGCCAGGTTCCGAGGGTCCGGCGCTCTCCAGACAAGAGCCGGTACTGGACGCGCAGAGGTCGGCTACGCTGCTGCTGGCCCAGCCTCGGGCTGACGCCCAGGACTCACTCCCAAACTCGAACGCCTGCCGCTCTTTGTTGTTGTCTGGACTGAGGCTGCGAAAGAGCTGCCGCACGTGGGGGTAATATTTCGGGTTGGGTGTGGTGGGTGCCCCTTTGGGCGGTGACTTTAGAATCCGGTTGGTGAGCGGGTCGTAGTACTTCAGAGGAGTCCTCTTGTATTTGTATTTGCTGGCGCTGTCGAGGTTGCACGTTTTCTTCTTTCTCCCTCCTCCTGGCCTTCGCTTTCCTGGCTGCTTGCTGAGACTTGGCAAGCTGTCTGCCGGGGAGGAGAGGACATAAACAACCGTTTTGGGCTGAAGGGGGCTCATCACTTTGCTGTAGGACGCCGGCAGGCTGAGAGCGCACAGCCTGGTTTTCATTTGGGGCGTTTCGTTAGCAGAGTCTGCCGTTTGCCCCTGCGCAGGCTCGGTGTCGTCTAACGGAGCGCTAACCCCCTCGACTGTTTTGCGACGAACCACAGGGAAGCTCACGCCAGTTGTTTGAGTCCCGTGACTCACCTTGACCACCTGACAGCGAGATGCGAGTCGATAGTAATGCTTTCGTGGCTGAGCGCTCTGCTCCTTTTGTGGCGGTACTGACTGTTGCTGTTGCTCCTGCTCAATTGCAACATCCACTTCGGTGTGCTCCATGAGTGGGAGGACATCTGTGCACTCCACAGCAGAGGTGGCCTTCTCCTCAGGCTGAGATTTGCGTGTCTGCTTGCGCGTTTTCCTTCGCCGGTGTTTCCCATACCGAGCAAGAGACTCAGTGTCAAAGTAGCAGCGGAAATGTCCCTCGCGGAACTCCTTCACCAACGAGTCGATCTTTAGGTCATCTTCCTGCATCACTTGGGCCCAAGTCTTCCCGACAAATGACGGTGGGATGTGAGGAAGGTCTGGCAGGACCTCGTCCACACTGACATTTGCTTTGCCGATAGCTCTTACCTCGGCCTCCAGGATCTCCTCCTCCATGTTCTGCACTGGCTTTAGAGCAGAGTCCAGCTGGCTCTTATATTTCTGGTCCTCCAGGCTGATGTGGGTCTCCATGAGGCCCGTTAGATTCTTCTCATCCACCTTTGGAGCATCTAGAGTGGCCTGCAGCGTATCATCCCACCCCTTGCTTTCAGCAGAATTGCTCATGGAGTGCAGACTCAATCGAAAGCTTCCTCCGTCATCGTCATCAGCTTCGCCGTCTGGTTGCTTCTGCTCATGGATGCGCCCATAACAATGGAAGTCGATCACCTCATTGATGACTTGGTTTATTTGGTCAGAGATGTCAGAGAAGGTGCGCTCTCGATAGGCGCTTTTCCAAGGGGGCATTGCAGGAACCCAGAGAACAGGGCTCTCAAACACTGGTTTGTTGAGAACCTGGGCTTTTGACGTTGGAACCCTGGAGGGCTGCACTCCAACCAGAGACCCAGAGCCAGACTCATTCCCTTCCCCACGTCTGTTGGTCTTCTTGTTAGCTTTCCGGTGCTGTGACTGACAGTTACTGGGCAGCTCAGGGGTAGGGTCTTTCAAACGCGAAGGTTCTGCGAGCAAGTGCGTTTGTGTGCTAACAAACTGTGCAGGTGCTTTCATGGTTTGCTTGGACTGAGACAGGGTTTGTAATGAACTGCCACTAGTCCTGTGCAAAAACCCTTGTGTGGGCGAGTCCTTTCTGGACAGTGGTGGATTCAGATGAGGCGTAAAAGTATCTGTGCAACCATAGGTGCTTGTTGAGGGAGCATCCTTAGCCCTCATGAACGGCTTGGTGGCCACCACTACGTCCTTCCTTGGAGCCAAAGAAGCCATCTGGGTGGGTGCTGGAGGACAGGATTCATCGTCTGAGCTGGGCATCTCCTCTCGAGTCCCAACAGACGCCTTATCATCCTTAGAGCCACAGTAAACTTCGGACAGCTCTTCCCGTGGGGGCGGTAAGGTGGTCAGCACTGGCAGATCTGCATGGGTTGGCCTATAAGATGAAGAGAGACACACAGATGTAGAATTCCCGACCACATTTCACATTTTCAGCAAAAACGCTGTACTGAGATCAAGAGTCATAAAACAAAACTATGGTAAATATAATTAAACATCTGTTTTAACATCATTACATTTGAACCACCTTTGGTTTGGTTTGGTTTGGTTTTACTGCACCATACCAATCACTCATCAATCATGCATACTAAGATCTCAGAACTCATTCATTGGACAAACTATAGATAACAAAGAGGTGACAGAGCCACAGATACATTTGTAATCAGTACCGTGTGTCATTGTAGCGATGGGGATGGTGCCTCATTACATCCTGCAGGAACCTGTCCATTAGGCTACCGGTGGCAACATTACTCCGAGCAGTCCTCACTACCTCTCTGTGCCGGGGACTCATGAGGTGCTATGGGCAAAAGAGAGACAAGCAGATAGGCAATGACACTCCCAATATTTCAGACATGATTTGAAATGCCATCTTGCAGTGCATTTACAAAACTTTGGGCCAGGATTCGTATAAGCCATTAAATGCATTTAGGGGAGATATAATAAACAGTCAATAAACAGGAAATGAAAATAAGTTCTCTGACAGATGCTGTCTTGAAAGGGCAAGTAACTAATTATACAATAATAAAAACACAAGCAAATATACACAAAAATTAAAATCTGAAGATGATAAAGCATCACTCTGGAGTTTTGGTGTAAATCTACCTACCTAAAAGACGCACAAACATTTCCCAGATCCTTATCGACACAACTATAACATCGCAACTGGCTTCTGGTGGTAATATGGCCAGCAATATCATGCTGTAAAAGTTTTCTTTTATTTTGTGGTGGTTTCCTACTCTTTGCCCAGAACTAATGATACCAAAACAACTATTCTGATCAAAAGAATACCTCAATTAGTTACATAGTGTTGCTTTAAAAGAAAGATCATTGTAATGCTTTTGGTGATCTAACAATAGTACAAAGGGTGATGTTTCCATTTAACGGTAGACAGTAGAGATTCCACATTGCAGAAATGTTTACTTTCTCTTTTTTCCTGACAAACCTTTTAAGGCTATTAGGTATTTTGATTAGTTAGAGGTTAAAGAAAGATGCTGACAAATGGCTGGGGTAGCCATCTGCATTTGTGTGCCAGTAGTTGCAATTCCTACTGAGACAGACATCAAGTCTTGAATTTGCTAACTCATAGTCACTGAAGCACAGTAAGGCAGAAAGCTCTCATTCACCTGCTCCACATTGCTGTACAAAACCTGGCAGCAGCTGCAGTAGCCCTGCCTCTGGGGGCCGCTGGATGGGCCAGGGGTGGGCTCTCCGCCACCAGCCCTGAAATGAGGAAGAAATTGGGAGTTTGACTGACTACCAATCCTGTTGCAAAATAGCTAACTATTAGCATGTAACAATAGAATGTTTTTTTTTCTTTACTGTTATCTCCCAAATAACCTGTTGATGTATCTTATTGATGACAATAAACAAACTACACATCAATTTGCAAAGCATCACTATGCATGTACAAATGATGTAACTTGAAATCATGAGTCTACCTGCTGGCTTTATCCAGCCTACGTGGCGGGTCCTTCTGTCCATTGTCTAAATGAAAATAAAACAATCAAATGTCAAATGAAATACATTAAAGCAAGCTGCAAATGGGACTATTCCACTATCCCACATATTACATTAAAGTAAGTAAAAAGCAATCTTACCTTTACCAGAGGGGGAAGGTTCCACTTCAAGTGGCATTATTTCTGTCTAAAGTAAGTGTGCAGATAATCAATCAAGGGTAAAGTAATGATGATTAAAAAAAACTTAAAGATAAACAATGTTCCTATACTTACTTGCCACTTGTTGGTAGGAAAAATGTGGGCTTCACTTTCCACACTTGTCGATCACATGACATGCGCGACAAAATCACAGGCAATACCTAAACACACGCATAAATTTAGTATTGTGCACTAATTTAACCATTTAAAAGAATTTTAATTTATTCTTCTATTCATTCAGACAGAGAGGCAGATAATCTGAGAGCTCCGGTAAGGAACTACATACCATTTTGTGATACGTTCGCCTCTAATTGAGAGTGGCTAGATTAATGCTGTATGCGCAAAATAAAGACATATTATATACAATGCATATAATATAGACTCGGGAAGTATCCATCAAAGGTCATCCATCAGCTCAGCATTTTCTTTCATAACCATTTCCCAATATTGTGCATGCAAAATACATTAACATACAACGGAGGACGACAGTTAACCACCTACTTATCTTAACCCTAAAGCCATAAACATATTTACTTGAAGAACACTGGTTGAAGTCACAAGTATTCAATGGAGGCATAAAACTTTCTTACATGAACTGCAGATTTTTTTTAATGACTAAGGGCTTTATTGTTTTTCCTACAAACACAAATAAATGTGTTCAACCCCTATCGACTCCAGCACTTGAAACCCAACAAACTTGTTAGTAGCAAATCGCTCACGGACACCTCAGGTTAGCGAACTGATTGGCCAGGGCATCGGCCCTTTAGCCAGCACACACAATTTTCAACCTGACAAGTCACTGTCGACACCAAGATTTGCTGGCACCCTTTCCATAACGACCATTGCTTATGCATAGTTATGTATTTTATGATAAACTTGTTAAAGTCTGTTAACTTTGAAAAGTAAGATACTTACGATCATACACAAACGTGGCTTTGCATTAGCTAGCTAGCTATTTAGCTAGCAAGCTCCTTGAGACCGAGAGGCCCGTTAATTTGCGCACAGACGTAAACGCATATTAACGTAAGACAAATTAAAGTAATACACCGAATGGTCAACATCGGTCCCGGTTTATACGGAACATAAAAGAATCAGCTGGAGCAATTCTGCACGTTGTTGACAAGCCATTCAGCACCCATCGGCATCCGTATTTAGCAGAGCTTTTTCCTGGAATGACGTAAACGGATATTACAGGAACCCGCCCAATCATAGTCAGAGCCGCAAACCAGGAGTTGTTTAAAAACCAACGGCAGATTTTAATACGTCGATTAAGAACGTTACATTTACTTACATTTTCCGATTACTTCATCTTGGAAAAGTCTACTTGCCCAAGCGCCAGTTTAATATGCCCCTACTCTGTTTACAGCTTTACTTCAGTGAAGTCTAGTCGGTTACAGAATCAACTCCAGGATGGAAAAATTGACAGTTTTTATTTTTAGAAAAATATGCACCCAGATGCATCCCATTTGACAGTTTCTTTGGATCTGCAGTTGTCCAATGTATGCAAAAGAACAAGGTTAATACATTGATTCCTGTGAGAGAAGAATCTTTCATTATGTTTCAAAATGCATTCAATCCAAGCAAGAAATATGGCTTATGAGCAAAGTGAATACAAGCAGACTCAAGTTCTCATTTTTGAAGTGCCTTTTAATTGCATTTCCACAAACTCTGTTTTGGGGTCTTAAATTTTGTTGAATGCTGCAACATCCACAGACTGCACATAGTCTTCAAAAGCAGTGATCAGCTCCTCCAGCTGATCTGTTCCCACTTTGTCATCCTCAACGACACACCCGATTTGCAGCTTCTTGATGCCATATCCAACTGGCACCAGTTTAGCTAAAACCAGAAATAAAGAAAGTTGATTATGTATAGTCTACAGTGAGATTGTAAAACAAACGTGAAAAGGACCCCCTTGACACGCCATAATGAAGTGTTGACGCACTGAAGAAATTAAATAGATTACATTTTAAACAAGAAATCACATGGGCACCATAAATCTACCCATTACGATTACACTAGACAATGAACCAGCCCAGTTAATGGAGAATTCCAGTATGAATCACTCAACAGTCCTGTTTGATGTTGCCAAGTGCTTTGAGAACAAGAGAATCTGGTACAACATACACCAAATAGCAAAACAGCAGCCAACACTAAGTGATGTGGGCACAGGAAAACAAAACAGGAACAATGTTCCTTGTGCCCCATCAGTTACAGAGTTAACTGCCGTTTTGCAAATTCAGTCTACTTTGCACCAAATTCTCTTATTCTCCTACCTGCTGACAGCACTCAGCAACGTAAACAGGACTATTGATTGATTCTCAACAAATTTCTACTTTAACATAGCTTGCAAAGCAAGCAACCTTCAAAAACGACAAAATGGCTGACAGAGGCTAGATTTACTTGCCTCCAATTACAGCATCTGCACAGCTTGATGTGCAATGGATTAAAATACTTACACTGCCCCCAGACAAGGCCATCCAACTGAATGGTCCGTACACACTCTTCCATCTTAGCCATGTTCGTTTCATCATCCCAGGGCTTGACGTCCAATAAGATAGAAGATTTGGCGATTACGGTGGGCTCTGCATGGACAAGGAGACACATTACGCCACACATCACCACAAAGAACTAGAACACAATTAGATACATAGTTGGTAGCAGTCAGGGACAAAAGGTGTCCATCATAAAAATCAGCCGAAAGATGGTGAATAAAACTCATCATTGTACCAACAAAATGTATGCAGTTCTCAATTACAGTTCACTGAAACCTTGAGCTGAGAAGAGCACAAACATGTCACTATAAAAGGATGCATACTCTTGGACTTCTTGGCATTGTATGCTGCCAGCCTCTCCTCCTTGACCCTCTTTGCCTCTTCACTTTCCTGAGGTTGAAGAGAACTTGATAAGTAAACTTAGTGACAGGCACCAAGAAAAACATGGCTTCGACAAACTGGTAATCAGAGAAAAAAGTGGTCCATCACAACTTCAGCCGAAAGATGGTATAAAACATCACTTTACCTGTAACTCTACGTACCAAGTCTAATGTGAACAAGCAACATACCTCCTCTTCATCAGAGCCAAACAGATCAATGTCATCGTCGTCATCATCACCACCAGCATCTCCACCCGCACTGGTTGTGTCTGCTACACCAGCTGGTCCATACTGAGCAAGAGTTTTTTTCACTCCTGGGAGGCTGAACAAAACCACCCCCATTAGGCAACATATCATGACCATTTATCTCTTGTACACTCAGTTTCCAGTCGTGTCAGGTTTTAATAACTGTGCATCACATACTCAGGCGAAAGATGGTGATAATGGTTCATCATTATACTGGGTCATGTGATCCTATGATCCATTTGATAACATGTTTTGATGGGCTGAGGACATACCTGGCCTTTTCTTTTTGGTAGGACTTTATGTGGTTGTACCAGCGCAGGGCATGGCAGAGGTCAGCAGCGGGCGGTCCAGAGAGCGCGTCGAAAACAGCGACATCGGCTTGAGAGGGAACATACCTGACGAAAAAATAAATGAATGTATGTAGCGACGTAGGGAAGTACAATGTCTTACAGAAGAATAACTCGCTCTCAAATCTATGAAGCAAAGAACTTGCAGAGGTTATCAGCTTGCAAAGCTATCAGCTCTGCATCATTCAATCACTGTGTTTGGCACATCTACGAAGTAAGTAGTGTTCATGGTAGTAACGTTAAGTAAGGTACAGCAAGAGAATTTTAATAGCCGTAAACGGGCTCTGGCAGCAAGTTATCTCGATACACGTTGACTGCGGTTTGCGACAGTTCTTGGGCCTAGTGATAGCCGTTCACAAGTCAGTAACACGAATGTCTGACGAACAATGTAGTGTCACAAGGTGGCAAATGTGCTTCAAAAATTAAATCGAAGCGTATGGAAGTCCACGATATACATGCACACATATCCAAAAAACAAAGCGAGCGCGTAACGCAACCAATTCTTGCACTTTAACTGTGGCAAGTAACTAGCTTCTGCTAATGTTAGCTTGATAGCTTTGTCAACGGCCAATAAGAATGTTGGTGGCACGTGTTATAATGGTAAAGTGTGCTTTTAATTACCCTTCGATGTAACTTTTGTCGGCCAAAAAGTCATTCAAGACTTTAAGCCCAGCTGGAGATTTCAGATCACCGAAGCCCATTGTTAATTCTTTTAGCTAGTCGGCTAAACCTCGTGTATCGACGTGGACCTCCCACCGCAGGAAGAGCGAAGGACCGAAAAATGTGGCGAAGAAGTATTTATACCAAAGTGGGCCCCAACCAACTTTACTTGACTCCTCCTATCACATGGCTAATTTTAACATTCTCTATAAAAATAAAGGATAATCTTCATCTGCCTGAGCGAGATGTTAGTCTTAAAAGTAAAACGTTGCCATGTAGCTAAAATACAGAGACGTTTTCATTATATTTTAGAATGTTTTTACACCATCTTAGTTGCAATTAATTTTGTTTGTTTGTGTACGCAGTAGAAAACACGCAGATAAAGGATAATGAAAAGTCTGACTGACACTGATCTTTTGTCTAGAAGGAAATAATAATAAATACAATTTCCAGCTGCTATATTTTACAGGAAGTGACGTCTGTCTTGAGCGAGAACAATTTTACAAAACGTTTTATTTTGTATCGTAAATTTGCTACTGCATAGTATTCCATTGTATAAAACACTGGGTTATATGTCAAAAACAACGTTCCCAGAACATTAAGATGTATTTAGAAATATGACGTTTTGCTTGATGTGTCGTAATGACTTGTATATTTCCGTTTTACGACAGTTTACTTACCAAATCGCTTACTGAATGCACAACTCTATCGCTGTTCTGGTCTAGAAGGCCAAATAGCGACAAGGTAAGAATATTAAAAATACGTAAGTCGGGTATACGATTTCGTAAATGTTTAAATGCATACAACATTTTGTGGGTTCTGGTAAGAGATAAAAAAAATTAAGTGGGGCGAAAAGGAAGTGCAACGTTCCTTCTGCCCTTGACCAGTTCAGCTAACTATAAGCTAGCCGGTTGCTGTCCGTTTATAAAACCGAGTAACGTTATGCCTTGCTAGCTGCTCAGCTAATGTTACTTGTCAACAACACAGCTAGCGCGCATAAGAAGTCCGCATTTCAAACGGTTATCAAGACATATTGGTGTAATGGCAAAGAGGCATTTGCTGAACCTAAAAAAGTTGCAAGATTTACACCCACCTTGTTATCCTGGTCAGATAGTCATTGACATTCAACCTTTTCTTGGTAACCTGATGTAATTAGCACGTTACTACAAAAGAAGTCTTCATCGTGCCCTAAAGTAATCTCAGCTGCATCGTTAATACGAAACAACAGGTTTGGGTTGCTCATAATTTAATATAAAGGTTTGAGTGCATAGTCAGTAAGAACATAATGAGAAACCCTTCTGGGCTCTGAAGGTACCCAACTTTCTTCGCCGTTTGTATTTTTGTCATTTAAGTTTATTTCGTGAACAGCAGAAAGCATATGATAGTTGGTGTACTGGGCTTTCATTGTAGTAAATTAACATTGCTTATTTGTCGTTCCAGCGTCATGTTGCGTTTGCCAGCCGTCAGCCGTGCCATAGCAGGTGTGGCCCACTCAAAAACATGCCTGTCCCCAGCTTGTAATGGTAAGTCTACAGTCATCGCATACTGTAATGTTTCGTTAGACCTTCTGTACATCAGCATAGAAGGCTATAGCTTAATATGTCCCGACGCACAGGGAAATCTTCTTTTGACATTGGTCAGCTAAGTGTTTTTAGCATGTTTTGTTTTTGTTTTTTTTAGTTCGCACATCAGTGCGGGCTTCCAGTAACATGGTCGAAGTGTTTGTTGATGGAAAGCCAGTTATGGTGGAGCCTGGTACTACAGTGCTTCAGGTAAGTTTTTGTATTTAATTATCATCTCATGAAATAGTGTGATTGATAACATTTAGATATCCTAGTAGAGTGTCCATGATGACACTTCCAGCTATTAAACTCAGCCCTGAAGCAGAACTGTGGTTAGCTTTTGTGGTTTGCTCTTATGGGAGAACAATTCAATGCATCAACACAACCCTTTGTTCTGATAGAGGTCATGACAACATAATGTTTTTTCCGCAGGCCTGTGAGAAGGTTGGTGTGCAGATTCCCCGTTTCTGTTTCCATGAGCGTCTGTCGGTGGCCGGAAACTGCCGCATGTGTTTGGTGGAGATTGAGAGAGCGCCAAAGGTAATGCATTTGGAAGCAGGGGTCAAAATTTTGACAAGTGAAATATGGCTGCTAGTCTGCTACTTTGGTGTGTGGAATATGGCTGCTGTTCAGCAAGTGAAAATGCACTTTCACATTCTGACACACTCATTTGTGCGATAGAAGGTGCACAAAGTTAGCTACACAAGTAAATACCGAGTGTGTCCACCTAACATTTTGTGAGTCAAAAAGTTCATTTTGAACCTTGTTGGGAAGGCACCTGGATTCGATACCTTTGCAACATTTTTCATAGTATGGAATACTATTAGTCAAGAGATTGTTCCTCAGATAGCATAGATTTGATTGTCATATTTATTCTGTCCCACTTTGTTTTTTTTTGTTTGTTTGTTTTGTTTTTTCATTTGACAGCCTGTGGCTGCATGTGCTATGCCTGTTATGAAGGGTTGGAATATTCTGACCAACTCAGAGAAGACGCGCAAGGCCAGGTAGTGCAGCAAAACAACTTGTGTATTTAATCCTTTTCGTCTCATGGATTAATCATATTATCATCACCTCAGGTTTGTGAATATATTTGTAATGCGTGTGTGTTTTACAGGGAGGGTGTAATGGAGTTCCTGCTGGCTAACCATCCTTTGGACTGTCCCATTTGTGACCAGGGAGGAGAGTGTGACCTTCAGGTAATAAAACATTGACTGTCTGGGCTATTTTGAGTGTGGAGTAGCCCTAGCTACCAGTGACTTTATCTGAATGACAGGTTGCCATCATCATGGTATAAGAGAGATTAAAACACTGAATATGTATGGTGTACAGGACCAGTCCATGATGTTTGGTACAGACCGTAGCCGTTTTTCAGAGGGGAAGAGGGCAGTGGAGGACAAGAACATTGGCCCACTCATCAAGACCATCATGACCCGCTGTATTCAGTGCACACGCTGTGTCCGGTAAGACTGTTGCCAGTTTTAATGTATGTAATTAAGATTTTGACTTGGAGGGGATTTGCATCAGGCTCTGCACATTCATTCATATTGGAAATCTATATTTGATACTCCATGACAGATGTATGTCAATGGCAACCCTACTTGTGTTCTCCATTAGACTCTGTGTGACATTGACAATAAGATCTATATAAATGTCTTGGTGTTTTCATCATGTGTTGTAGATAGTATGTCAATACATTGTACAATCTGTTCTAATAGTGTATGTGTGTTTTTCTTTTTTAAATGACAGCTTTGCTAGTGAGATTGCAGGTGTTGAAGACCTGGGTACCACAGGTAGAGGCAACTCCATGCAGATCGGTACCTATGTGGAGAAAATGTTCATGTCTGAGATGTCTGGAAATGTTATTGATGTTTGTCCTGTGGGAGCTCTCACCTCCAAGCCCTACGCCTTCACTGCTCGACCCTGGGAGACCAGGTAAGGCGTTCTAGCCGGAGCATATGTCTGAACTGCAGTTGGGTTGCAATTTTGCTTTTCTGCCAGAGACACACACACACACACATTCCACATCTGTTTACACCTTTTTTCTCTCTCTCTCTTGTACTTCTCAGTTAATATCAGTAAAATCACAGTTTTATTGTCTAATTGGGCAAGGACAAATCAGGTAACATTAATCTAAGTACAACTGTACTGATGTTACCTCAAAATCAATTTTTAAAAAAGATTTTTGAAAATTTAATGTAAATGGCTTTTAACGCATTTTGGCATGTAACGCATGTATTTACGTATTTCTATACTGTAACTAAGCCAAAGTCACCTGTGCAAAGTTTCATTCTAATGCATCACTTGTTTACAACCATAGGAAGACCGAGTCCATAGATGTGATGGATGCTGTGGGAAGCAATATTGTGCTGAGCACTAGAGGAGGGGAGGTCATGAGAGTTTTGCCTCGTCTCAATGAAGATGTTAATGAGGAGTGGATCTCTGACAAGACCAGGTAGGCCAGGGCCTCTCTGGAAATTTTTGAGATGCTGTCAGCCTCTGTAAGAAGATTATGTACAGCACATTTAACATGTGCATGTATGGGTGTGTTACTGTTACTTCCATACTAAGGTTAATTGTATTGATATAATTGATAGCCATCATATTGTAGTTATAAGATTTGATCTGGTATTTTATAATTGCTGATGGTTTCTTCCTTCTTACTCCTTCAGGTTTGCTTATGATGGATTGAAGAGGCAGCGTCTGACCCAGCCTATGGTGAAGGATGCCTCAGGACAGCTGGTCGCCACTTCATGGGAGGATGTGCTCACCCGTGTGGCTGGAGTGGTAAGTGCATCAACTGGACACTTTCATAGCCATTTACAGTAATTACTGTCCGTGTAATGAAACTGAAGTTTTTTGGACAACGTGGATATTAGGACCGAACAGATGTGAAAACCGTCTGGAATTTGCATTGCGTCAGTGACCCTATATTGCTTTGGCGGAGGTCTGCGCTCTCCGAGTGCTTTTCTAGTTTATCCAGGGTTTCCGCGGAGCCTTAAAAAATCTTATAAATCTAATCTGATGTATATATATATAATATTTAAAAATATGAATTTAGAGCTTTAGTAAGTCTTAAGTGTAGTGGACTCCTCCCTGATTCCTACCAACAAAGTTTATCTTTTTGAAAAGTTTCTGCTATGTGACATCACACATTTTGTAGCCTACTACGTGGCACCATAGTGTTATTATTGAAGCTCATTCCAAGATGTAAAGCTGTGTGATTTACGGTCGATGCTGATGTCGGAAAACCAAACTCATGGCGGGCGTAAAAGGTTGAAAATGTCTACATTTAATGTTTCGTAGGGTGTAATGTTTCGTAGTGTATACACTGTAAAACGACCTTGCCGACTTCGAAATAACGTCAGTGCTCCAGCACCTGTACAGAACGCATCCGCACATTAACTGCTGTTCACCAATTGGAGCTTCAAAGTTGCATAAAAATTGATGCTTGCTGATGTGCAATCGCTAACTAATATAAACATTAGTACTAGTTCGCAAGAACTGTACTTGTGATTATTTGTGGCCTGTTAATAGTCTATGGCAATGACTAACCATAATGTCAAGTATTAAGTGAGCAAATACATCAAGATCTCATGTAATCTCTCTCTCTCCCTCTCGCGTGCACAGACACACACACACACACACACACACACACACACACACACACACCCTCTCTCTCCCCATCTTGCACATGCATTTATTCTCAGATGATTTGTTGCTAGAGATACAACCCTTTTTCCTTTTTAAAGATAGTTTCATAGTTTTTACTGTTTACTGTTTTGAAAAAAAAAATCACTGTTTGCAGAATGTTAGCTGCTAACAGAATATCAGTGTCAATGAAAATCCCTGAAATCACAATGGTTTAAAAAAAACAACCATGTTTGGAATCCTGCAGCTCCAGACTGTGCAGGGGAATGAGGTGGCTGCCATTGCTGGTGGCATGGTCGATGCTGAGTCCCTTGTGGTCCTGAAGGATCTGCTCAACCGACTCAACAGCGACAACCTCTGCACCGAGGAGGTCTTCCCCATGGCTGGTGCAGGGTGAGTCTGCAATGCGGTCTTAAGCCGTGCAGGATCCTCTGGATGTAAAACCGATGAAATGTTTTGGCAAGGGCATATTCATAAATTACTATGTGGTCTGATGCTTGAGTTAGCAGTAGATAAATGAATGAAAGCCTTTGAGAGTAATGTGCTTGTGATTAGAGATGTATGGCTTTTGGTTTGGTGTTTAGTGTTTCAGTGCCAGCTGTCAGAGTGAGTAATATCAATTCTAATTGATCTGCTCAACCTGCACATTTAGCTCTTGGAATTTGAGCATGTGGCACTGTCCTCTTAAGTCTTCATACATGCTACAGTATGTTTTAACAAAGATGGTGGCTTGGAACTGAAAAGTCACCCCAAAGTGAAGCAGAAAATATCTTGCTAATATCGTAATTGGTCCCCAAACATGGCCTACTTTTGCATGTGACTTTATGGCCAGTGATAAGTAACTTGGTGTTGAAATATACAGTAGATGACAGTAGATTCTAATGCCTGAATTGCTGTGGAAATCACTGATGTTGACTTAAAAACATTCTGTACCCAAAAATGCAATGCCAGCTGAGAATTTTCCTGATGTAACTTTGATGATCTATAAGTTCTGTTGAAGTTGATCAAAAGTTAGTTTATGAAACTGTTACCTGTAAATATAGAGTATAGAGTATTATAGAACCTATGAATATTTATATAGAATCCAGTCTACAGATGCATTTACATTTATGCATTTAGCAGACGCTTTTATCTAAAGCGACTTACGTTTGTCAACTGCTAATTACATCAACGCCAGTCTCTCCTAGAGCAACTTAGGGGTAAGTGCTTTGTTCAAAGGCACAACGGTGGCAGCCGGGATTCTAATTCCCACAATTTGCATGGTATATACAGTTTTAACATTGATTTTCAAGTGTCAGTTTAGTAGTGTTCCTCTGTCTGAGGTCTGTTGTTTCCTCTGCTGTGTTGTGCAGAACTGACCTGCGCTCCAACTACCTGCTCAACTCGCGCATCGCCGGCATCGAGGAGTGTGATCTGCTGCTGCTTATTGGGACCAATCCACGCTACGAGGCCCCACTCTTCAACGCCCGTATCCGCAAGAGGTAGTGTAGGACACACACACACACACACACACACGCACACACGCACACAGCTTTTGCAGGCCAAAAGCAAATTAAGGATAGTTGCTGGCAGAGTGAGTCATTGCTACGTCATATTTAATACAGCACCTTTTTGGGGAAAGAACAATGATCTGTGTGAGCATCTGCTTTACTGATGGCATTGTTTGT
Organism: Tenualosa ilisha; assembly: GCA_015244755.2. Lineage (NCBI taxonomy): Eukaryota > Metazoa > Chordata > Actinopteri > Clupeiformes > Clupeidae > Tenualosa > Tenualosa ilisha. The sequence continues at coordinate 1,141,444 of PYXC01001263.1, read as the reverse complement.
TGTTCTGAAAATGGTTAAGCAGGACTTGATATATGAAGAATATTAAATAACCATGAACATGTCTAGATAAATGCCATGTATGCAAATACAGTGGAGTTTGGGTTTGATGAATGAATACTAATGACGTGTGATAAATTGTCTCAGCTGGCTTCACAACGAGCTGCAGGTGGCACTGGTGGGTCATGAAGTGGACCTCAGCTACTCATATGAATACCTGGGCGACTCCACTCAGGTGTTGAAGGACATCGCTGCTGGTACACACCCATACTGCCAGGTAAACAAGAGTTGGTGTGGAAATATGACCATGGATATGAATATGAGGTTGGAGGTTTTGGTGTAGTGTTTTTTTTTTTTTTTGTTTTGTTTTTTTTTAATCCAAAGTGAATCAACCTGTAGCCCTGTTTGACATTGCTGAGTGCTGTTGATAGGAATGACAGAATTTGGTACAGCATGGACCAATTAGTACGACAGCACTTATTGATGAAGGCAAGGAAGTTTCATGTTCCTGCGCCGTCAATTAGCCTTAGCTGCCAGTCTGCAACCTCAGTCTGCAATGTACCAAGTGTTGCCGTTCATATACCTACCAACAGCCCTCGGCAGCCTCAAAGAACCGGGATATGGACTGGTTTCCTCCTTATTTCTTAAAGGCCTGATCGTTCTGATCATTTCCTGTCTTATGCCAGGTATTGGCCAAGGCCAAGCGACCGGTGGTGGTGGTTGGCAGTTCCACGCTGCAGAGGGCTGATGGGGCAGCTATATTAAACGCAGTTTCCACTGTTGCCCAGAATGCCCGTGCAAGTAGTGGCGTGGAGGATGGATGGAAGGTCCTGAATGTACTACACAGGTCTGCTACACACACACTTGTGTTTTTTTACATTACATTTAGATTACAGTTGTTCAGCAATTGCTGATACTGTTATAGTCTAAAAACATCATATCTACCATTTCTGTAGATCTGCATTTGTTTTTGATGCATTTTGGTGGAGCGTGTTCGAAAACAGGCTGATGGACTTTGTTGCTTTGATTAGAATCTCACTTGCTGACTGGTGGGAATGTGTTTGTGTTTGATTGACAGGGTGGCCAGTCAGGTTGCAGCGCTGGATCTGGGCTACCAGCCAGGAGTGGAGGCCATCAGAAAGGCCCCACCCAAGGTGCTGTTCTTGCTGGGCGCTGACAGTGGATGCATCACGCGCCAAGACCTTCCCAAAGATAGCTTCATCATCTACCAGGGTGAGTTCAGTCAGGGTTCGAGAAGGAGGGCGGAGGGGAAGCACAGCGCTCTCACCACATATCCACTCATTCAAACCTGATTCATACATGGGTACAGATAGATATTTGCACACAAGCTTTGCTCACTGGCTCAAAGATGCACACTACTAACACACTATTCCTCAGTTTGCGGGATTGATGGAAAAGAGAGTCTTAGTCTCATACAGGAGACTCTATATGTCCAAGTACCTGACCCCAATTCTTGGTCACAGGTCACCATGGCGATGTGGGAGCCCCCATGGCGGACGTCATCCTGCCTGGTGCAGCATACACAGAGAAAAATGGCACTTACGTCAACACGGAGGGCCGTGCTCAACAGACCCGCATTGCTGTGACTGCACCTGGCATGGCCCGGGAGGACTGGAGGATAATCAGGGCCGTGTCTGAGGTATTGACACGTTTCTCCATGTATGCAAACATGCACTTTTACACCTTTACAGCAAGAAGAACAAGGGTACTCATGTGAATTGCATATGTGGATGAGTATGCATTCTTAATATGCAAACTTCTGTTATACTATAGTATGCTATGTCTGTTTACACATATTTATAGTATGTGCCTAACTGCACACTTTCATTGCACACACACAAACTGTTGCAGAGTCTAAATAATTTGAACGTGAGTGCTGCCTGTGTTTGCCGCATTGGTTGCATACCTTGTAAATGGTGCAGCCCAAATTTCTGTAATGTGACGCAAATGTGAAAGCTATGCCATGCATTTCCGGTGGGTGCACTATGTGCACTATGTGCACTATGTGCACATGGTACAGATTGTGTAGACTATGCAAGGCTTCCTCAGTACATGCATGAGCATTGGTTTTACAACTGTGTCACATGGCTTGCACAGAGTATGAAAAGGTTATTTGCTTCTGAAGAGCAAGCAACACTGACGTGCATGAAAGGCATGGATGTGTATGAATATGTATAGGTAGCCGGTCTGCACAGAAATGACAGCACACTTGAGGATGAATAATCCTCTACACAAATCAAGATCCAAGTGTTAATTTAATGTTGCATGAATATCAGTTATAATGCAATGTTTTTGTGAGCTGGATACACAGACATTGACATAAAAAAACATGAATCATGCATGCATGCTCAAGCAATCCAATTCCAAACCCACCCCCCCCCCCCCCCACACACACACAGGGTTGTGTGGCAGTGTTTATGCTGATTTTGTGTGCATCTTGTCCTAGCTGGCTGGTATCACACTGCCCTATGACACCTTGGCAGAGGTGAGAGAACGACTGGAGGAAGTGGCCCCCAACCTTGTGCGGTATGATGATGTGGAACAAGCCAACTACTTCAAGCAGGCCAGCGAACTCGCACAGGTCCAGCATTGTACCAGTTATATTTGTCACACTACATTTTGTAGCCACCTTCAGAGCAGAAGCAGATGTGTTTGCACTGTTTATCATAAAACGTGTGTTTTTTTTTTTTTGCAGACTGTCGATCAAACATTACTATCTGAACCCCTGATCCCTCCTCAAACAACCATTAAAGACTTCTACATGACAGGTACAATTTTTAGCTTAATGTAAATGGTCTTCTTTGTCCAAACAATTTAAACAACTTTATTCAGACGTTTGTGTGGATAGTATGGTGTAGTATAATATGTTCTACTTATTATTACCTAATACAGTCTGAAAATGTAGGTGTTCAAAACTTGAGACAAATGTGGTTTGACCTCCTTCAGGTGAAGAGCCATTGGAAATGTTATAGTTTAGGTTTTTAGAAAGAGCTTTTTTTTTAGCATAATTCTGTCTGTTTGTCTCCTAGATCCTATCAGCCGAGCATCCCAGACAATGGCCAAGTGTGTGAAGGCTGTGACTGAGGGAGCAGATGCCATTGAAGAGCCTGCCATTTGCTAGAATGCTTCCTTTTCTGTCCGATCAAATGTACAAACAACCTGTGTGAGACCTCTGTTATTAATTTAAACCTACAGCCAACACACACAAATACTCAAGTCACATCACCTTAAACACAATATTCACAAGTGTCTCCAATCTTCCATGCCAAGTTTGACCTGCTGTCTCTCCAAACTGGGTTTGTTAAAACTAGTTCATAAGCAACAGTGTGAAATTTTAATCTTACTTTATATATTTAAGTATGGTATGCTCAGGCAAACGGTATCTTTGTAAAGATTTCATTCCCAAGAGAAGGCTATGGGGAGCAGCTTTGTTAAAGAAAGCTTATGCTGTGATGAATATAAATAAAACGTATATAACTACAGTTGACCCTTCTGACAATGTTCTTATGTTGTATAGTTGTTACGTGGCTGTGCCCTGAAAATGGTATGCTTTGAAGTTGTGGCTTTAACTTGACATTATTTTGTTCCTTTTGTGAATTGTCAGAACATTTAGTTTTTCCCCCCACAAAAGTACCAAAAACACAAATTTCAGCTGTGTTTTTGTTTTTTTTCTCTTTGCTTTGTCAGTGTATGCTGTTTAAAATCCCCATTAACTCCTGCATTTTGAATTAATTTCAGTTCTGTGATTCTTTTCCTCTTTAGAATTCTAGAAAATCTAATACTTTGCAACATTGTTGCCAGTCACAAAATTACACTTCCACTATGAGGCAGTAAATTGGGTTATTTTTTAAATTTGTCAATACATCAGTTATGTTTTAATCAAAAAATAAACCTTTTATTCTGATGTTTGTAAAACCTTTCAGATATCACAGGGTGATGTGATGTCATCTGAATCGGGCATAGGAAGATAGAACTGTCGACTCGGGGGAGATACCCCTGAACTTAGTGTCAAGCACAACAGGTTCAGTTTATGTGAATCTGTTGTGTTCCCCCGTATGTGCTATACTAACATATTCCTCTATTTTGTCTCCCTCTCTCGCACATGGCTACTTTAAAATTAGGAGCCGTCGTTCCGGTACAATATCTCTACAAAGTTAATTTCCAATATGGTTGCAAAGGTTGTTGTTGTACTGTTGCCTGTTGTCATGTCCCCGCAGTGCCTGTAGTAGGCTTGTGCTGTGAGAAGCCTCACATCCGATGACAAAACCAACACCCCCTTGTCGTTGTATACGGACAGTTGTTATTCAAATATTCGACACTAAAATGCATTCGGTGTCCTTGCAATTTTACAGGCATGGAGTTAAGCAGGTAATTGCTCGGTAAAAACCTAAAACTGGCGAAAGAAGCGCCCCATAGGGTATAATAGCCGTTTCTAGTAGCGCTTGTGGTGAATAGCGTATTCAACATTGAAGAAACGAAGGTAGACGGGGCTAACGAAAAGCACCGGGCTCGAGCTGAGGACATCCTACCTAGTGCACAGAATAAAGCGGCTGCAGCTCTACGCGAGGTCTGGGGATTACGTGGTGTGACAGGCCAACGGTAATTTTTCCATCTCTTTTAAAATGCTGGTCGGATTTGCACACATAAATACGCACTGTACAAGTAAAACCTCTCTCAGTCAACATATTTAGGTATTGTCTGAATTGTTTTTGCAAGCAATACCTAACTTTTTCATCAAATTGTCTCCTCTCGTGAAATATTGAATTAGTTGGAGGTATATTTGAAATTTTCATTTTTCTTACTATATACACAGAAATGTCTATTGTGCATTTTTAATTTCGACTTGGCAGCTTTTTTATAAAACCGTAAATAAACGTTGCTGGTTACCTTAATTAAGCTAACTATAAGCTAGCGAAAGCTAGGTACATTCGTTATGCACCACCTAGCAAGTTAGCTTTTATTTCCGCTTCCTCATCCATCAAGATTTTATCGCCGCTTTTTAGCTTTAAACTGTAATTTTTAAGGGTTTTAAAATCTCCAGTCTTACGTTTTTAGAAACAAATTAATTAACGTAATCGTTGTCTTTCTCCATGACATAAAAGTGGGCGGGTAGGCTGTCCACTATCTCCTTGCGTTTTGGAAGTTGCTAAGCATGACAAGTACCTTGCCAGTCTAGTAATATTTGTGAACTACAAGCGTAACGTCTCAGGCACTTGGACGTGATACATAGAGGACTTCTCTTTTCTGAATTGTGACTCACCTAGGCTATTGCTTTTTACTGTGGCAATTAGGTTACTGGCAAAAATGTGCAACTGAGTGCTAGCCGTTTTTCGTAGTAAAGACATCAAGTTGCCGATGTGGCTATTTTTTGTTGTTGTTTTTTTATGTCCAAAAATATCATATCCACAACCATACTTTGTTTATGACACACAAGAGATGTGTAGGTGTCTGCAAAAGTGCTTACATAATTATGGTGAAATGTTAGATGTAAGTCCTCCATGTACACAAACTTTGTATCTTCATTAAGAATTAAATTAGCTGTGCATTGCAGTTAATAGATACACGTTGCACTGTTGTGCACTACCCGCTTCCCCCTCAAATAGTAACCAGCGATCACGCCAGAATTTTGCATGCCGCACAAACTTGACAGGAGCAGATCGGACATCCCAAGTCAAACGTCTAGAGAGGAGGCGGTTAACCATGAGTTAGGGCAGTGAACAGTCAAGTGCATGGTTGAAACGTGCCCTGAGAGCTGTTGTTCATTATTGATTAAAAAACGCTGAAGCTCTTGACAGAAAAAAACGTTGTTTTGTTTGCAATTGGTCAATCAATTTGAACACTTTGTTATAGTATGTTCCAGTTCAACAAGAGGGTGTGGTTAGCAGGTGAGTTGAACAATTCTGGCCCTGTTTTGTCTGAGTCTCTTCTACAACCAGCCACTATCTATTGACAGCCTCTAATGAAAACCACGCCCATTTAACTGCACATACATTAACGGATCTGGGGTTGTACTATGAAGCAGTGTCACTGGTTAACCTTGGTAACTTAGGGAGTAATCGCTGCTCTCTAAAAGAATGAGAGTGACAGTACATTTGGAGATCAGCGGGTACTTCTGAGGTTACCTGGGTTAGCCAGTGAGCTTGCTTTGTAGTGTCCCTTGCCCTCCGGCCTTTTTTGTGAGATTGCAGCTGACTCTGGACAGTTGGTGTTTGGGCTCAGGAGCGTTGCCCATATAGCTAGACAATGTTAGGCTCTGGTCTGCATATGTGCATACGGTTCCCTCAGCATTCATTGATCCTCATCTCACCCCCCCCCACCTCCATGTGCAGCTAATGTGCGCCAACACTCGAGACACGGGATGTACGAAGGCAAACACATCCACTACTCGGAGCTGGACCACAAGCCACTCTGCTCTTACAGCCCAAAGCTGTGTAAGCAGCGACGCCTCAATGGCTATGCCTTCTGCATACGCCATGTGCTGGAGGACAGGAGTGCTCCCTTCAGACAGTGCGAGTATGTGGCCAAGTACAATAGCCAACGCTGCACCAACCCCATTCCCAAAGCAGAAGATCGCAGGTTTGTGTGTGTGTATGTGTGTGTGTTTCTGTGTCCGTATTTGTGTGTTTGATTAGCTCCATCATATACTTTGTAATCCTGTGGTGTTAAGTTAGTAGACTATTCTGAGCCTGTATGATAGTTCCGAAGGTTGTGTTTGACAGTCCATTCATAATTGGATATGTGTTTAACTGTTCACTGTACTGTGCTATGATTTGGGCAGTTTTGTGCAAGGTCTGTACCAGGTTTGTATTTTAAGAAGTTTTTTTTTTTTCAGTGACCTGTGTTAGGATTAGGATATTTACAGTGAGATCTAGTGGTGACTTGAGGTGTTGTTTTTTTGGCCGTTTTATAGAACCCTTTTTTCTGTAGATTTAGGAACGAACAGGAAGTGTATTTCCTGCTGCAGGCATGTGACCTGCTGCTGCCACAATTGTAACTGACATAAACTGCCGTCAAATTATTTGTTCCGGGAATTATTTTAATCTGAGAAAAAAACAACTTTGGACAAGTAAATGTCTTATTCTGAACTAATAATTAACTAATGTTACTAATGGTAAACATTAGTCTTTACATGTGTTGCCTATTGCCAAAGAGGTGGTCATGCAGTTTTGATGACAAATGTTGATCTAAATAGCCCTCAGTTTCACAAGTCATTTATTTGATAGGTATTGCAACAGCCATCTGCAAGTCATGGGTGTCCTCCCCAAGAAAGAGCGCAAGAAGAGGCATGACTCTTTGGAATCGCTGGCCCTTAACATTACGGTTCCGTCTCTAGCTCTGAAGACTCCCAACGGACTAGACCATCTACCCCCCTCTCCGCCCTCATCCCTTCCCTCTTTGCTGTCGCTGGACCCCTTTGGCCTGTGTGGGGGCGAGGCCGTGGCCCAGCCGGAGACCTTGATGCCGAAGAAACCTCCCCAGGGCCGACAGAACTCCAACCCCAAACAGCGGCTGGTCCGAGAAGCCGAGCCAGTTAGGCCATCTCCCCCGCCACCCACGCCAGGTCGCCCGGCACTTCACCTCCCCCAGCCTATGAGTGTGCAGCAAAAGCCGTTAGTCCCTCCCACATCCGTGCCCATCATGTCTAGCTCAGTTGGACTTCAGCAGGGCATATGCAAGTCTGGGCCACCTCAGACGCACATGAGTTCAGCCACCTCCAGTCACAAACAGGAGCTGGGTCACAGGCCTGCTCCTATAAGGAAGTCGGCCCCTTCCACGCCGGTTCTCCTCCTAAGTAACACCAGTAACACCTCACTTGGGCGTTTGCCGATAACTCCAGGGAGGCTGATGCGACTGCAGAGAGCCATTGACGAGCAGTCGACCAAACGCAGCGACTTGCACCCTCACTTTGGTGAGTCTCTGACAAAACCCAGACCTAACTCTCTTCAGAATGATTTATATGGATGCGTAGACTTAAAAATATGGTTTGTTTTGTGTTTTGAAATTGTAACATTTATGTGGTCTCTCCTTGTGCACTATTCTAAACCAGGTTTGAGCTTATCGTGTCTCTTTTCCTTGCATCTGTATAGAGAGAGGCTGTGTTATTTCATTTGTAGTCAGTACTAAGAAGGCTTTGTATAATAGACCCAAATGTTTTGTAACAGGCCCAGACTGGTCTGAGGACAGTGCTGCAGAGGATGATGACGAGGAGGTGGCGAGAGTTGCATCCTATCAGTACTGGAGGCTTCAGGAAAGACACTCAGATGAGAGGTAAGTCAACCACCATCCTTTCAAATCTAATCATCAACCGTTTTTGTTTTTTTAACCATAATAAACATACATGCAAAAGTGAATGCAGTCTCTGTCAGCATATTTGGCAAATAATTTGGTTAAACGTTGAATTTGTTTATCACATTTATACACAACCTCGTTTTTTTTTCTTCTATGCACCTTGTGCGACCTATCGGATGTTTGCAAGAATGTCAAGTCAGTGTTATATAATCCACCAGCCGTAGTACAATATCTGCCATGCACCTTTGTTTGAAATTAGGTATTGACTGACATTGAGCTGGACGTGCTCAATAACGTTATCAGCTCCAAAGGCCCAGGGTTGGTGTTATATTCCTGTTAGTTCATACCCACTGTGTGGTTTTGATTTGTTTTGTCTTGTATGTTGTGGTGGTTAAGGAAACTGGCCAGCCAGCTAGCAGCCTGAAAATTGTGGGTTCGTATCCCGACTTCCACCATTGTGCCCTTGAGCAAGGCACTTAACCCTAGGCTGCTCTAGGGGAGACTGACCCTAAAACTTATTGATAGTTGAAAAGCATTTGCTAAATGCATAGATGTGAATGTAATGTCTTTGTTTTTGCTTTCCCTCATTTAGTGCTCAGGGTTGCAGCTCTCGGAGTCAGCGCATAGCGGGCTTGGCCTCTTACCTACGGCAGAAGTACACGCTCCTGCGGCGGGAGGAGAAGGCCCTGCGGAGACACAAAAGGTCGCAACGGGTGCTGCACGAGGCATTGGTGCAAGCAGCTGGCCACGACCCTGGCCACACGGCCGAGTTCGTACAGACAACAACCGCAAAGGCCTCGAGGTAAACGTCACACACACACATGCACACACACACACACACACACACACACACTCTTGGTGATATCTGCCCTGCTTCAACCCTCTCTGGTGTTCATCAGAGCCTACATCCCTCAGATAACAAAATCAAGTAATTGTCATATTCATGTAGCTCATCTGAGAACAAAACACGCAGATCATTTTGTGTACCTTTCCTGTGTCGATGCTGATTGCTGTCTACTTTTGTGTCTCAAGTACCAAGATGTCATGGAAGCAGGATTCCCAAGCAGGGCTCTGTACTGGCAGTACCAAGGGCCAGAGATGTCAAAACCGGGCATTGCCCTTCACACAGCACTGCTTCCAGCGTATCCTTTCACCTTGTCTAGAACCAGTAGTATAATATACAATCTATAAAGCATAATGCATAAGGAATGCATAACGATAATGTAAGGTGAATGATTTTTATTATTTTACGTAGAGATGATGGCCACAAAAAATTAAAGAGGACCCACACACCAGAGGGCTCCCATATAAAATGTTTTATTGCGTGACAGTTCAAGCTGTGCAGCTCTTCCTGGGATTTAATCTAGTACAGAGTTGTTCTCCGTCACACGCACGTGGTTTCAATTACATGTCCAATTACACATTCAATTAATTATACAAATTCAGTGTTTTATTTAGCTATGTGGATATTGCACCATCTCAGTGTTGTATACACTGTATTGTATGTTGATACACAGTTCTTGTTATATATATGTACATATAACATGTAAGGAACAACGGCCGACGAAGTGACCAGTTCAATGGAAATAATGGCGAGGTGGCGCTGAAGAGCTCTGCGACGTGCAAAGCATGGAGTCATTATTATTATTTTCATCGAACTGGTCACCTTGGAGACCAGTTTGATAAGTAAGTAAGTAAGTTTGGATGACCCCATATCTGTAAAGACATTCATGAAAATGAAGAAATGTAAGTGTAATGTAGAGCCTGAGCACTGCCCTTCAAAATAGTGACCCGAATAAAGCTAATGTCTTAGACTTGCCTATTATAATCATGTGTGGGATAGCAGCTTTTTCATCTGCCTTCACTTGCATTTGAGTGCAAGGGCTGAAACAGTGGGTTCTTACACCCAAGATTGGCACATAGAAATTGCACTGGTGTTTGTGTCCCTTGTATCCTTGACCTTTGACCCCCTGCAGACATTCTCTCAAATGGCTCCCAGCAGCTCTTCAACAGCTGTACTGCACGCTTTGCCGATGGAGCGCAGTGCTCTGTTCCTGTCTTTGATATTACGCACCAGACGCCACTCTGTGATGAACACGCCAAGAAAATGGTGAGCTAACCAAACAGTTTCCTCATCTGGTCTTCAGAAGGCCCTGATGAGGAAATCTAATTGATGATATCTATGAGCATGCAGAGGGCAAGGAATATTTATACTTTTCATATACAAATTCAATACACGCTGGGGTGGTCATGGAGCTATTGCACTCATTTGTCAATGTGCATTAGTGTATGTTTGGTTCTGGAATATCTTTCTGTTGCACGTTTCCACACTACCAGACCAGATTGTCCAGTGCTTTACTTTCGTCCTGGTTGTTTTCTCACCATACACCTAATGCTGTATGTGTGTGTGTGTGTGTGTGTGTGTGTGTGTGTGTGTCATGGTTTTGTTTCTGCTCAGGATAACTTCCTGCGTGGGGATGTAAGTCGCCGTATGTACCACCAGCAGCAGCAGCAGAGAAAGCCCCTGAGGAAGCCCAAGCCCGCCGCCCTCACCAAGAAGCACAAGAAGAAGGGCAAGAGGGGGCCGCGGCGGCCACAGAAGCCTATCCCCCCCGCTCTGCCTCAGGGCAACCTGGGAATGCCGGCTGCACTGAGCGTTCCCTCACAGTCCTCCAGCATCAGGTGAGGCATTGGTCTCATGCATCATGCACAAAGCAACCAGCTTGAGAGAGTCTTACCTATCTATTTCATGATGCATGCTAGAAACTGTTCTATTACAATGCACAAAATTGCGCTGTGAGGACAAACAATGTTTTCAATTGAATTAAATTGTAAGAACCTTGATTATATTGGAAAACAATGTTATAAACTGTTGTTGACTGACATTGATGGTGTGTGATCTTCCATCATTTTTTGGTATTAGGAGCCCTTTGACCCCAGACCTAAGCACTGATGAATTCCCTGATGACATCCCCAATGACATCAATGATATTTCACATGAGTTAGAGCTTAACCAGGAAGATTTCTCAGATGTTCTTCCGAGGTTGCCTGATGATCTGCAAGACTTTGACTTGTTTGAAGGTACATCTCTACTCTTGTCTTCTGTCCTTATCTTACTGTTTGATTATGCTTCATGTGTTGTCTTGCCTTTACCTGTGCTTTCTTCTGTTGCTTGTCTATTCTCAGTAGGCTGTCCCGCTTGTGATCTATTAAATCATGTTATTAAAACATGAACCATTCATTTTGTGACTTTGCTTCTGCACAGCTGCAGGTAAAACCAGCGAGCTTCTGCCCACCTCAGAAGAAGCAGATGAACTGGTGCGCGTGCTGCAGGCCATGGGCTCTTACCCAGAATCCCTTGCGTGCCTAAGCGGCATGGGCGATCTGGGCCAGCCAGAGGGTGTTGAGTCACGGGCGCTGCCGGGCGGCGTAGTGGACCTCCTGAGCTCACGTCTCTCTGCCGACACGTTCTCCAGCCTGGAGCTGGATCCTAGCCTCCTTCACCCGACGGACGATGGCTTCCCTCCATCGCCGCTCTCTCCCCAACCCCCACTCACTCCCCCGTCCTCCGTGCCCAATGCCACGGTCCTCTCCAATGGCACCTTTGCCCGCAGGCAGCCCTCACACCTTACCACCGACGGGAGCGGCAGCAGCAGTGGTGTCAGTAGTGGTGGTGGTGCCGTCTGTCACATGGACTTGCATAGGCTCCAGGACCCCAGCTCCGGCCCTTGGAGTGGCCTGCCTCTGAGCCTTGCTGACGCACCTTCCTTCCACAGCCTGGTGGGCTCGGAGACCCTGCTGCTGTCTACCGCCCTTTCCACCCCACCGGCCCCTCTGCCCTCGGGCCCCTGCCAACCCACGGCACCCCTCTCCGCCCTCCCACAGAGCAGCCTGACTGCCGCCCCTGCCCCCTCCGACCTCCTCTTCATCTCCTCCTCCACCTCCGCCTCCACATCCACCTCCCTGCCTCAGGATGTTCTCACCTCAGCCCCCCTCAAACACCCGTCACCCCAGCTGCTGAGCCACTGCGGGATCCCCACCGACCTCCAGCCACACCATAGCTCGCCAGCGCCCCCGATGGACCAAGCGTGAAAAGCGCAAAATCCCCTTCTCTTCCCTCAGTACTTCAGCCCGATCACAGCCACAGAGAAAGGATTGTTGGTTACAGCACACACACACACACACACACACACACACACACACATACACATAGTATTCAGGGATCATGTTACAAATGTAAGTGTCAGGGGTCTGTCTGGTAACTTTTTGTTTTTAGATCATCTCCTTGTTGGTTAGTACAGTGTCTGTTTGTCACATGAAGTATATAAGTATATATATATATATACACACACAAAGCAATAAAGACTCCCCCTCAGTATAGTAGTTCCGTTTTGTTTTTTGCTCATAGGAAATGGTGGACAACCTTGGATTTTTTAGCAATTAAACATGCATATTTATGAGTATGAATATGAATAGGTTAGTGGTCTGCACATATGGTTTTTATCAGCGAGTGAAAACGTGTGGTTATCGGTGGAAAATGTGAGAATATTTAAACAAACAACAAAAAAAAATGTGGAATGTTTTTTTTGTTTGTTTTTGGGGTTTTTTTTCGTCATCTGCGCATTTGGTAAGTTGCCCTCAGTTTTGTTCAGTGTGGAAAAAAAATGGTCGTGGTTTGTGACTGATGGTGTTGTTAACATGCTTTTGGTTGCTGTAGAACTGTGTGGCTAGTGGGTGGCAAGGATATTAGTCAGATTCCACTTATGGCCCCTCTCAATTAAACAGCATCTTCTGAAGTCCCATTCAAAACAGCTCCAACCTGCCTTGGCATCGGTGTTCCCTGTGCGTGCCCTCAGCCTCTGCCCATCCTGCTCTCAAGATCAAGACATGGAAGACTGATGGCAGATTTTCCTCCCTCAGGGATTCTGGAGGCCAAATTCTGGGAATGGTTTTCTCAAAACAGCTGAAGTGGTTTTAAGGTATACGGTAGTTAAAGCTGCTTTTTTTGCCACACGTTATAATAGATGACAAACATGGAGGACAACTCGGAAAAATCCTTTAAAATTCCCTTGTAACAATTGAATGTATTGTTATCAACATCACATGAAGCGTCTGATAGTCTAACAAGCTTTTATGAGTCCTTTTTATGTGTTAAAGGTATTTTTATGTATTCAAGATGTTTACATTTTTACTTATATTTTTTTCTCTGAACAGATATTGTAATATGTGTGTAATACACATGTACTTTCTGTATAGTGAGAGAATTTATCTTTTCAGTTTTGTTTTTCAATGTGTGAATTAAACTTGCTGTGACCATGAATTGTCCAGATTGTTGTGATCTATAATTGAATCAAGATGCTTTTTCATCACGAAAGCTACAGAAGTATGGGTCACACGGTAGGTTACGGAGCGAGCTGTAACGCCTTCTTGCATTGGGGGGTCATATTTTTATGATTGCAGTAGAGGGCGATAGAGACTTTACAGAATGAGCTGAACTCCCCGTGGGTGAAAATTGGTAAAGTTTCTCCAAAGATTATTGTTAGGCACAACAGACAAATATCTTGCTTACACTCTACTTTTTCCATCATCAAAACGTCATGCCTAATCAATATTTAATGAAAGAGGCAGGATTCTAGTTTTAAAAATGCCGTTCTTTTATGAAGGACACAATTTTACAAGTTTACAAGTGTTTACAAATGTTAACCAACATGGAGTTTTCATACCCTTAAACTGTGCAGGCTTCTCCTTGAATCCTTGAAATGGGATAAAGCCCATGTTTGAACTCATAGCACAAACCTTATCAATTGCTGTAAAAGGGCGTTTGGCCTATTATCAGCTATAGGGGCCTATAGCTTACTTGAATTTGCAATGACAAATGTTGAGAGGAACCGTAAGGATGGCCTCGCACATCGTGTTTATTCCGATTTCAGAGCAAGGGGTACGGCGCACGCTCTTTCACTCTGGAGCAGACACTGGCGTTACCTAGCAACCACTCCGGTACGGTACCCTCTCGCGCTTAGTGCCTGGCCAAACTCTGCTGTTGCTGTTCTATTTCTGTGTAGTATCACAGTCGCCGTCTGCTGAAACATTCATAGCACAGCCGTTTCGCTCGCTCTCTCTCAACGCGGTCTCTCGCTCAGGTTTTCCACGGTTAGGTTTTTCTGATGCATCGACCACAGATGACAAAATTCGCATCCATACACTGGGTGAATGTGTAGAATGGTTAAATATGTAGAATAGTAGCTACTGAAATGCTTGAGCCTGATGACCAAGTCCACTCCAAGATACAACTTTTCCGAGAGAGTCATTCCCTACAAATAGCTGAGTCGGAACTGGCGTGTACAGAACTGATAGAGTTAGCAAAAAAATGATTTCAAAGAGTCTTAGGGCAGCTGTTGTCCATAGGCCTAAATGTTTACTCGGTTTAGTCGGTGTTTCCAACCACATATACAATGACTGGTTTGCAGACAGACTATAGGATAATGGAAACAGATTGATCCAAGGTGCTAAGCCTATGACATATAACAGGAATTCTTGTTTTAATCAGGCTTAAGCCCGTGCCCATGTGCTAGTACAGTGGTTCCCAAACTTTTAACTGCCATGTACCCCCTGAGACATTCTATGTCCTACCACGTACCCCCAGCACCATAGACAAATTGCTATTATAATTAATATTTTTCTAATTATTATTGCTGCATATACAAATGTGAACTCATATTGATTTACAGGCTACCATGTAGTGGCAATTGCGTTGTATTGGGGACAATTTGAGTGCAAGATCTTTGTCCACATATAGTCTGTACCTGAACTTCATGTTGGTGAGACCTGAGAATCTATTCACAGACTTTTTTTGTGTACCCCCTTGAATTGATCCAAGTACCCCCAGGGGTACTCATACCCCAGTTTGACAACCACTGAGCTAGTAGACACAAAGGACTGAACAGCATGTCTGACACATCTGAGCGTTGTTCCCAGCTTTCCTGGGATGATATTGCTCTTGTGACCTGGTCTGCTGGTTCTTTCGCTTCAGTTGTTTGTCTGATCTGGCTGGTTCAAGTTTTGGCATTGACTAGAATGGCATAGACTATCCTTCCTGGATAGTCTTGGCCTTGAGGTATGAAGTGCTAGCCAACTGGGAAAAAAACATTTGTGGATGAGCACCCTCTCATTGTGATTCTAGCTTTTATGTCTAAAGCGGTTTTGTTCAGTTCAGTCAAGCCATTGAAAGCCTGAACCACCTGAACCATTTAACCATTTACCCTGCAGCAAACAGGGTTCCACGGTCACTCAAGATGCTTATCAACTATTTTCATCTGTCAGCCATCTGCCTATATGTTTTTGAGAACAAAATTCTACAATAATTTTAAGTAGGCCTACACACAGCTTTGTTTAACTGAGAGTTTAATTTTTGTTTTAATAGATGAATGAGTTGTCTCATTATTTTCGTATGCTTAATTGATTGCTTTGGAACACATTCATGCAACCAAAAATACATGGAATTGATTGAAATCAGAAATTCAATTGTGAAATGTGCAAACAGTAAATTATGTATTCGTTGTAGTCTCATTAAGGATGCATTAACTTGGCACATGCAATTAGGGCATGAGGTATGAAATTTATGAAATTATGGGAGCTGCTCATTTCAACAGCTTCCATCTTGGAATACATTAAAATTGATTGCACCTATTTGCCAACACTATGAAGAGGCCTTAATGATGGGAGCAATGATACTGAATTTGATGATTGCAGTAGTTATTGTTGTTATCATACATAGTAATTGTTGTTATATCAGAAATTACAAAGTTTAATATGTGTATGTGTTGTTGTCAGACATTGCTCCATTTCTCTCCTCCCCTTGGGTGTAGGCAGTGGCAGGCATGGTCAGAATTTTACATAAGAGCTCATCCTCAAGGGCGCACAGTTGGTGACAGTATGTGCTTACATTTACACACACACACACACACAGTCTTCAGTCTAATTAGTCTCCTGCTGTTAAAAGTTCAGGACGTTGGAGTCCTGTGGAGCGCTAACGTGTTAATATGTCTTAAGGGATTCTCGCTGCTGGACTCATTAAATAAAATGATCGGAGGGAGGCATGGTTGCCATGCATGCTGATCTGGTAGGACTATTATTCAGTGCCCAGAAAGGGAGACAGAGAAGGAGAGAGCACATAAATATAATCATCTCATTGAGGTCTCTGGTCACATACACAAATACATATCACACAGGTCATGAATCCTCAGTGTCTTCTTCCATTGGGAAACTGTCTAAAAATGTATACACAATGTATACAAGCATCTATCTCCTATTTCTTAGAACAATGCAGCACATTATTTGCTTTCCCATTTGGGTTCCTACAAGACAATGAGGTTGGTATCTGAGTCTAAATTTAGACGGGGTGGTATTGCTGTGAGACTGTCCCTCCCCTGTCCCCCCTACCCTAAGCTGGGTTATATCAAATCTCAACCCTAGTCTGAGTTCTTATTCCCTAGCCCCCTGAACACTCCTCTCACTTGTGTGTGAACGTGTGTGAATTTTGATTAGTGTGGAGGACAATGGAACGTTATAAGAAAAGACCCAATTGTTAACCTGCAGTTCTGTCTTGCACCCCTGAGGGGACTTAAAACATACTCATATGGTGTTTAAACCTGTTGCTTTGTTAGAAAATGCAAGCTTATTTGAGTGCAGAGATGTTGTGATGTAGTCTACTTCCATAAATTAATGCTTCAGTTGTGTATCAAACTGAAGCATGCACAATCAGGTAATTTAGTGGATAGATGTTATTGTGCTTTGCTACATGAGTTCTACTAACTAGCAACCTTACATTTTAGTATCTTCAATCTGTCTCAGCCCATTAAAATTAAAATCATGTTTGAGAAAAGGTTATGCATATCACATAGACAAGGTCTAAGGGTGAAGAACCTAATGAATGTCTTCATCAGAATTAAAATCAATATACAGCAGATTAATCATCTAAAAGAAAAAATGTTCACATTAGGGATTTAAAGGCACAGGCAATGGTGCAAGCAACAACAGCAACAGCAAATGCAACACGCAAATGCTATTACTATTTGGTTCATTTCAGTGATGTTTGTTCAGTGTCTCAGTGATGTTCAGCGTTTATAACTGAATTTTGATACATTTTCAAGTTTTGTAATCATGTTCTGAGGCTTTTTTCCTGAAACGTGCACTTTTTCTTTTCATACCACAGTCCCGAGTGTCAGCGTGCCCAAACAGCCTGGCCATGGTGACACACAGCCCATGGCAGATTGAGCCGTACAAAGCAGCATCAGAGCTAAAGAGATCTTGGCACAAATAACCCCCCTGATCTCCGCCTCGGCTCCAGAAACCCCCCCAGCCAGCAAGCCTGTCAATCATCCACATGGCAGAGTTCAGAGAACAGAATCACATAACTTTTATTTCTGAAAAGGAAGACCTCGACCAATACTGATGAGAACATCCAATACAGCTGTATAGACTGCATCAGACAGTAGAAGTTTCTGTCTTATGCCATAGACCAAAAAAAAAAAATCTTATCCTCTATAAAGATATTCATAACACATGTGTACCAGAGCTATAATGTTATTATAAAGATTATTGTTTGTGTCATAAGAAGAACATGTAGAGCAGATGAAACTTTTGTTAGCATACTATAGACCAGAGATTTCATATTTTGTGCCTGGTGATTTAAGTCATCATTTATTTATGTGAGTCGCAGTGCAGTTCTTCAAAAGCATCTCAGAGAGGTATTAAAAAGAAATCCAAAGTGACATAAAAACACTCCTCTTAACATAGCTCAGTTGTTATTGCTTCCGTTTTTCAAAACATACGCGGAGAAAGCTTTAATGGACAAGATTATGTTTTTACATACGATACATCCGTAAATATATTATTTCTTTTCAGCTTCCTGCCAATTGGCTAAAGCAATCCAAACAATTCTTGTAACTCAATGTAGTTGTGACTCTAAAACACAAACAAATCCAAAACATATTTGAGTGAACAGTGAATTATACCCACTTGACAAAGTTAAGGCTTATTGTTAAAGTCTGTATGAGTTACCTTTAAATATTACATTATTACAAACACATGCATGAAAATTACTACAGGTGACTAAATATTTCTCAAACACAAATGTAATATATGGAATGGAATATGTTTTTGTTGAATTCATGTGACTGACTTTTAGATAATATCCTCTAAAGATTTTTATTTCACAAGTGTGTTATAAGTATAATTTACATGCTATGTCATGAAACATGCCAGTCAGTTTAAAATTAGTTGCTAAAAGATTAATTGCTAAGAACTTCGGTGATTATAATTTCTGTGGTAATGTTATTCGCTTTCATAAATGTCAAGTAAGTGATTGCAGGAGGGAAGTTGACAAGGTTGGGTTCATACAAGCGTAGTCTCACGGAGCTCAGCATGACAGACCTTTATACCTCACAACAAGAGTACACCTCTAGTCAAGTCATTTTTTGGTATTGGTTCGGGCAAAAATCAGACAAGGCTAATAATTGGCTTGCCTTCCAAAAACACTCATAACCTCACAAGAGTATCACTTAGCATTATCATGTTTGTCTCCGAGTCAAGCCAAATACTTTGAGATGTGATTTCAAGTATTAAAGGCATACAATGCAAGGCAAAGATTTTTTTAACTATGAAGCTTCCCCTACAGTGGCCGTTTTTTGTAACTAACAAACATCCCAAATTATCAACAAGAGTTATGTTGACTGAGTTGACTGGTAAGGGGGAGGCGGTGTTGTCTTGCAAGCGCTGTAAGTATGTGAAGAAGCTGCAGTGGGAGCCAAGAGAGTCTTCATTCACTACACAGCTGGTAAAATGACCTAAAACAGCAAAAAAACATGTTGCCAAGTTTTTCTTTAAGTATTGGTGCAGGAACTTCAAGCTATCATTACTGCCATTATGTGTGTATTAAGTCTCACCCACACTCGAGCCAAATTCCAAAACGCTTGTTCTTTGGTATGTACTGTGCGTTCAGCTCCGTGAGACTACTGCAGTTCATTTCAGGCTTAAACCTGTGAATCGCTCTGAGTTCATCTTTCGTAATTTGGGAGGCAGATTCCCGTCCAGCCGCCCACCCATGCCTCCCCCTCCACCGGCCAATCTCTGCAGTTTTGGGGGCAAGTCTGTCACCGACTGGCTCATGGGATCTCCCATCCCGCCTCCCACCTTTCCGATCTTGGGCGTAGGCCTTTCCTCGGCCAGCGGCGAGCTGACGGCATGCAGGCGCTCCTCGGCCACACCCGGTGCCGAACTGATCCGCTGGAGTTTGACGGGCAGCTCGCCCAAGTTGTACGTGATTTCTGAGCTCATCCGTAGCAGCTTCCGGGGCATTCCGTCCACCGCACGCACCCCTCCAGCACCACCGATGCCGCCGGGAAGCGTACCGTCCCCCCGCCCTGTCAACCTTTGCAGCTTGGAGGGCAGTTTAGTGGCGTTGGCCGCGGCGATGGGTGCCGTCGGGAGGTTAATTGAGCCACTCTCGGACTCCCCCTGCTGATCGGAGCCCTCCAGTGTTATGCTGCCTGCCTCACCACCGCCTCCACCTCCACCCCCGCAGCCACCGCCCGTACTGTGGCATAGGGAGGGCGCAGTCAAAGGGGAGGACAACAGGAGACTCTCCTCCTGCTCTTTGACGCTGTGGGGAGGCGTGGGCACCTCGAAGGTGCCGTGGAATTGCGAGTAGTCCACCTTGAAGAACCCCTCCTCCAGGGAGATGACGGGGAAGAAGCGATGGCCCCACAGGACTTCGTCCTCCGTGTACGACGTCCGTGCCTGGCAGGTCATACCTAGATACAACAAAAGAAAAACACACGCATGAATTTAAAAAAAGAAACAAAAAAACAATGATGAGGCTTTTACAGCCAGTCCATCCAGAGACTGAACAGAAAATAACTACCTTATAAATAGTGCTTGTGTATTGTAAGCATATTTAGAAGCATATTAATTTCTCACTGGCTACATCCGACACACATCTACAACAACATATTCAATGTATATCAAGTAGTTCTTTGTGGAAAGAGACATTAAGTTTGTGGGAACAAATAGCAAAACATAGAAAATGGCAGAGAAAGCACAAGGCCAGGGGCTTGCTGACCAGAAATACTTCAACTTTTCTCTGCCCTTCACCCTACGTTTCAATTATCCTGACTTTGGGTTCACAATCTGCCATCTTAATTCCATCTAAATTCTTAAGCAAACAGACAGAGAGCAGGGGTCATCCTGAGCCGTGACCTCATAATGATTTGAACCCTCTTGAACCTTTTAAACAGAACATTCTTCACAGCTTATTAAAGTGAATTAATTTAGAGGAGACTTTGGAAACATAAAACTTCTGAATCATAAATACAAGAGAAAGAAGATTCAAAACAAAAAACAAACAAACATACATACAAAAATTATAACTATGGGTATAGGGTACATATGCTTTATCACTGCAACAAAAGTCCATGACCGCATTGGACATACAACATTCCCAGCACCATATATATGGTAGTAGCTACTTCATATGCCATCATCGTATCCACTTACATATACCCTGTTACCGTGTATATCATTACCACCATGACATCCACTTATTTTGAAAAGGACTGCATACATACTCATAAAGAGCATAATCACAAATGTGTGCTTGATAATAAGTATTATGTACACGAATGACACGAGGGGCCAGGGAGGTGTGACCAGGCAAAGTGCTACTTATACCAAATCGCTCAAAGCATGCTGAGAAAATTACATTATTCCAGCTCGAAGATGGAAACCTCCTCTTGAGTATGGCAAAGCTGATGTGAATCACCAACACATTTGCATTATTCAGAAAAGGGAAGACAAAAAAGAAAACCAGTAAATGCACACAACACCACATAAACACACACACACACACACAAGCAAGCACAGGGAGAACCATTACTGTCGAGGAACACCCACGGGGGCAGCTGTTCACGCTCCATTTGGTTTCATCAAAACAAGGAGCTTCTTCTCTAGAAAAGTCGTTAGGGTGTATGAATGCAAACGCCTGGGCTAAACAACCTGCTTGCCTGCTGGTTACTTACTGGAGCCCATTTGGCCATTGCTTAGAAAGCTATCCTGAAACGGGACGATTTTTATGAGATTTTTATGAATATGTGTGGTTTCCCAGATGGTGATGTTGATGGAGGTGTGTGTGTGGGGGGGTGTGGGTGTGGGTGTGGGTGTGGAGAAGGTTTGAATCGTGAGCTGAGGAACAGAAGATTTGGAACATAAGACACATCATAAATATATGCACAAGAATGCAGGAGCACACACACACACACACACACAACAGACACACACACAGACACATATACACACACAGCTCAGCTCCATGCCCATCCAAGTCACACATATTTATTTCTCTATATCTGTGACCCTGGACAGTATACACCACATGTATGCTTCACACACTGTGCCTGGATCTCAACCATGTTTTCTAAAGACTCCACATCTATCTTGTCCCTCAAGTCTATTGGTGTTGGTGGAATTGAGTGAGGAGAGCGGCAAGATGTTTAGGGATCAATCGAAATACCTGGATTTTTTGGAGAGGGGACGTGATATGCAAGTCCATTTGGTTTTGTGTTATCCTAAGCACACTGAAGTCCATCTTATCCTAGGCAAAACTGCTGAGGATATTTTGTCCTTGGACTGCTCTCTAAATCCCACAGAACATTGTTGAACAAGCACGCACACACACACACACACACAAAACATGCACACACACACACACACCTTTGCTCACATAACAACACACTCTTAGACACAAACACACACACAGCCAGGAAGCCCCACAAAACTGTCTGTTATTATTCAGCGTATAAAATATTAAACAGTCTCCTTGTTGTGGCTGACGAGAACAGTGAGCAAGAGACGTGGAGACAAGCAGCGTGCAGAGGGAGAGACAGCTTCCATCCCGACTCAAGTTATATAATCATTTCACATTCACTCACCACAACAAATCTCATTACCGTGTTTGAGGAAAAAACATTTGTGCGTATTAGAGGGAGAGAGATAGGGAGAGGGGCAGAGACAGAGAGAGAGAGAGAGAGAGAGAGGGAGAGACAGGGTGGCAAAAAATAAGGCTCTCACTGTACTCCAACAGCTGCCTGTTATGAGAACAATTTATATATCCGAGAGGGATAATCAGTTTCTATGGTGACCGTCATCAAGTGCTCTGTTCGGTTAGCGCAGAGGTGCTCTTGCTGACCTGTTTCTGTCATCCCTCTCCATCTCTCTATCTTTCCCTTCATCATTGTCTCTGCTTTCTCACCTCTCATTCTCTCTGTTTCTACCTGTTCCGTGCACTCCATTACCTGTGCTCCTGCCTAACATTGTGGCCATGTCCTCATAAGTCCGCCTTTCATCTGTGTACTCTCAACGTCTCTCTCTTCTCTCTCCTCCTCCTCCCAGCACTCTCTTTTTTCATCCCCGTCTCAACCTCTCCTCTTCTTCCTACTCTCTCATATCTCTCTGTCTTCATCTGCATCTTTGCACTGCTATTTCTGGACCCACTCCTCTCTCCAAATCTCCCCTTCCTCCTAACTCTAGCCCGTCCATCTCTCCAATTCTGTCATCTCTCTCTGTCTCTCTCTTTCTCTCTCCAGCACACATAGTTCCCTCTTTCCTAATCTCATTTTAATGTCTCTTCCTCTACACTTTCATTCTCTTTTCCTCCCCTCGCTTTTTTTTCTCTTTCTCACATAAATAGCTTTTTCCTCCTTTGATCATCAGTGGTTTCTGCCCTCAGTTTCTCTGGCCTGCCCTCTCTTTTGCACAGCCCACATTTCATCATCTGTCTCTCTCTCTCTCTCTCTCTGTCTCTCTCTCTATTTCTGCATTCAGTTCTGACTGGCAGAGGGCAGCATGCCCTGGAGCTGTCTTCTTGAACTATAATTGCCAACTGGGCAAGAACCCCCCGCCTTTATCACTCCCACCCCCGTCCCACCCCTGCCCCACCTTTGACCCCCCTCTCCAACTTCTATACCCCCTCCCCTTCCACAAGACTAACGTTGAGTAAGTGATAACGGTGATCCTATAATGTCATGTCTGAGAGGGCCTAACGACCACCCCCACTCACCAACACACACACACGCACACACACACACACACCACCTCCACTTCCACTCCCTAATAGAATATAATTGACAACCAGGCAGGAAATCTGCCCATCCCCCTCTCTCCAACCCCATACCTCCCCTGCAGGACTGTAACTCTGAGACACAGATCCTTTCCTACACACACACACACACACACACACACACACTTCCACTGCCCGATAGAATGCACCCACACCTGAGCAGATGACCTGCCAGAGGCCTCAGGAGGATCTCTGACACGGCTCCAGTCAATTACCCATTAGTGCTGAAGAGTCTAAAGCTCACCAACACTCCCCCATGCTGCCTGAAAACACCTCCACTGGAAAGGCTCTTGCCTTGTGTGGCTGATGGACACAAATTGATGTGAGTGGCTGTAAAGCGAAGGCCATAAAAGCCACTGCACTCAAAATGAACTAAGGGGATGTGTAATTCCTTAATGCAGACGAACGAGCTGGCTGTCTGTAAACAAGATCAAGCCAAATCCTGGATTATATTACATTTTCACATGACGATTTTTTCTCCCCAGTTGAGAATCCAATTTGGTTTGTGATAAACCTTTATCCACATCCAGGCAAAACAACTGTCAGGGTGTGATATGATGGCTGGCTTGCACTCTGCACTTGCTTTTTGGGACCCCTGGAAATAGCTTCTCAGGAAAGGCGAACGGGTAGAGTGGGGTGGTGGTGGTGATGGTCTCTTGTTGTTTGAGAAAGCAGACAGACCAGTTGAAGTTAAGGTTCATGCAGTGCTACACATAACCTCCCTGCGGACACCAGCCACACATTTATCCTTGAGAATGGCACACTGCCTGTCCAAACCATTTACCCTGAAACCAGAAAAGGGTTCGTCCTTGGGGACACAGTATAAACGTGTCAGTGGCATAACTCTCTGTCTCTCTCGCTCTCTCTCTCTCTCCCTCTCTCTCTCTCTTTCATTTAGTTCCATGTGCTGCATTTGCAGGGCTACAAAGAGAACTGTTTTTATAAAGCCGGGATGGAGGGAAGGCTCACACACACACACACACACACACACACACACACACACACACACACACATACAGACATAGACATACAGACACAAACAGACATTTGTACATAACATTATCAGACACACCACTTTCTCTCTCTTTCTTTCTCACTCACACACACACACACACACACACACACACACAAATACACACTTGTGCAGTCATGCCCACAAACACTGACACCTTCCCCTATGTAAACACAGAAATGCTCACACAAACATAATTAGCTACGGCTCAGGGCAAGCCCAATACCTCATAATTACTGCTTGATTAGAATGACTGATAAAAACAAGCTTAGGTGGTTTCGGTCTGCTCTGAGCTGAGCAAGCTAAAGCACCTCAAACAGAGAGCCACAGACTTTACTGTACCGAGCGCGCTCAAGGAGGGGGGAGACTCAGTTGCTATGGAAACAGATTCACAATAGGGAGAACAGAGTGCTGACTAACTGTATATAATTCAGATTTTTTTCTTTTCTTTTTTTTTTAAACTGGCAAATCCAACCACCATTTCCTAGGTGGGTGTAACAGCCAAAATTTGCCCTGTCGCACCAGTTCTGCGGTGGAGACCTTATCGTAGGTGGTGTGTGACAGCCTCGTGGGGACTCTGAGTGGGTGTACACTTTGTGCCTTTCTTGCCTGATGTTTTCATTTATTTTCCACACAACTGATACGGTACTGTGTGCTTGACAGCACCTTCTTTTCATACATTGTGCACGCAGTGTATGTGCAGTACTTCTGGGGTGCATAAATGCTGTACATACAAAATACATGTATGTATCTAGAGCTGTCTAGATAAGTATATTTATATATTCTGTCCTGTATGTAAATACACATGCACTGGTATGTGTGCATGTATGTATGTATGCGTGCATGCATGTGTGTGTGCGCATATGTGTGTGTGTGTGTGTGTGTGTGTATGTGTGTGTGTGTTTGTGTGCGCGCGCATGCGTAAGTGAGGTGAGTAATGTGTCATAGAGTGAGGGAGGGGAGGAACAAAAAAGAGGTCAATTATGACTGACAGGTGAAATGATCTTTTTGCAGGTCAATAGCATGACAAAACAAACAGGAAACAAAAAAAAGGGAAATGCTGGGGTAAAAAACACTTCAGCTACCCAAGTTTCAATCATCTGGGATAAGCCACAATTATTTATTCCATCTCTCCTGGATGTGTGAACATTTTTCTCTTTTGTCTTGAAAGAAAAGTTGGATAGGTGAAAGTAATCTGACTGTGATTCCATCTAACCAGCCTGTTGAGTGTTCTTGAAATAGGCACAGAGGTGCACAAATGCTGCAAAAGATTCTACTGCTCACAACACTGGATTGTTTGTTGCTTAGCTCCATGATCTCCATTAGCTTTCATTGCCTTAGAAATAGTTATGAATGAATGTAATGACTTAAATTGAATTTAAATGTAGTCATTGAACATTGAATATTTAAAAAGTATTTTTTTTCCTGTTATGTTTAGACCTTTAACTCCCTCTTGCCAGACAAAGCACTGACATGGCAAACCTGTGAATTGACCATCCAGCATCTGCAGTGAACAGAGAAACACTGACAGAGGCAACTCATTCTCACTGGCAGTTTTGAATACAGGACCTTATGGGGGAAACATTTGGCAGAGAACAGGCGATAAATGAGCACCAACATTGCCATTCAGTTTGTCGCCCTGTGGTGCTGAGTGCTAAGTATGAATAAATAAGTCTCCTCAAGGCCATGCAAATCCGCAAACAATTAGACGCCTGTTTTGTGGACAGCTCTCGCCAGACAAAGAAGGTGAAATAGCACTTCAGTGCACTAGAGGACAATGTTGTGTGATTCGGATAAAGAAATGTAATGTTATGAGGTAAACAGTAGATGTACTCTGACTGTGTGTTTTTTTTCCTGATCTGTGTTTAAACCTGAGAGATCTTCTCGAGACAATTAATGTATGAGCGATTACTTCACATACCTTCATATTAATATGCAAATTATCGAAGCAATTTGATACATGAACTGTGGTAGCAAACATAATTTGTCAGATTCAAATACAAAGAATATTTGACAAATGTTTGATTTAGCTATATCTAAAAAATCATCATACTACAAGAACAGATTTTAGGGCCAAAGACTGGCATTTTTTTTATTTCTGAATGAAACCTGTCTGGTTTTAGCTGATTATTTTATGTTAGGCAAAAGCCTCTACAAAGAACCTACAAAGATTCGTGTCACAGAGATAATATTATTATTTACTGTGGCCCCTGACTGAAGGATGAAGACCCCTGTGATTTCACAGTTTCAGCAATATCAATCTCACAGTGCACTATTCAAATTCTACACTTGTGATAAACACACAATTATGTGTATTTGTGATAATTAAATATATATACATATATATTTTCCTAACAGCATTTTACTAAACAAAGGTTTGCTCTGTCACTATTCTAATTAATCACTTGGTCACTACATTCCACTTAATCATTAGTCATTGCAACTTTCAATTCCTCCAGCTAATATAACCTCAGGAATCAATTATTTCAAACCCTTATTTCTGAGAATTAATTCTTCATCTTAATAAGTGTCAATGCTTCCAGTCATTGTCAGCAATCCCAGGAGGTTATTATCCATTTCCCAATAAGACTATCATAAAGCTTCTTCAGAAGAACATATCATACGAGTAACGCGTAAAGAGGGGATTTCTCAAGATTGTCTCACCCGTTGTTTCCACTATGCCCTCCAAGATGACGACGATTTCAAATTGCTCTGTCTGCATGGAGCGGAGGGAGAGGTCATAGAAGGGGCTTTTGGAGTCGATCACGTGGCAGATGGTGAGAGGGGAGACGAGGAAGAGCTGATCTGCCCCGGTGCTGAAACCCACGTCCAGCTCCAGCTGATCCAGCGGGAGAAATTCACCCTCGGGTGTCTGGCGGGACTGTGTGTGTGTGTGTGTGTGTGTGTGTGTGAGGAGAGAGAGAGAGAGAGAGATAGAGAGTACAGAAGTGCACAGGAAATATCTCTGTTATTCAATGGACCAGAGTGGACCAAGACACAACTTGGAAAAACGCTTTGGAATAGAAACCATTTTAAATTATCTTCTTTAGCTTGGTCTAAAGGCAGGCCTGACCTGTAAGAGATTGTTATATTTAAAAGCAAATTAGTAACTCAACTGAGGTTTGCCTTTATACCACTACTGGCCTTTGTGGCATGATGGTATTTTTACTTTTAGTTAGGCTTTGTACTTTTAGTCAAGGATTTTGTAAATGTTACAGAGACCCAAAAGGCCATTGACCTTCTGTGACAATTATTGAACAATTCTTAATATTTTCACACAGTTGAGCTACTCACTTTAAGCAGTTTGCATCGAATTTGAGCAGACACCATATGACTATTCCTGAGATTGCCCACTCGAAACATGAGCGTTAGTTTGCCGTCACGCATGGAGATTGCTGCGTGCTCGCTGAACATCAGAGTCTCGGCCCGTTTCTTTGGTTGAGACATCTTGATGAACATGCAGCCAATTAAGAAGGCGTCCACAATTGAACCCAAAATTGACTGAAAGAGAAAAAGGATAATTCCCTCCGGACATTTATCCGTGATGTACCTGTAGCCATAACCAATAGTGGCTTCTGTCTCAATAAAAAACAAAAAGGCCGAGGGAAAGTTGTAGACGTTGGCGACACAAGGCGTGTATTTGTCATCGTGGGCCTGGTTGAGGTCTCCTCGTATAAAGGCGATTACCCACCACATAGATGCCATGAACAGCCACGCTACCGTGTAGGTGAGAATGAAGATGAAAAGGTTCCAGCGCCATTTGAGGTCTACCAGGGTAGTGAAGAGATCCGAAAGATATCTACTAGTCTCACCGCCCAGATTCCCATGCTGAACATTACAGCGGCCGTTTTTGTCCACGAAGCGCTGCCGCTTCTTTTTCTTCTCTGGAGCTGCCTGGTTGAACCCGCCGCCACTGGACGAGGTGGTCACAACTTGATAGTCATCCCCAAATTTCTTCCTCAGAGCTGACATAGTATGACCGCTGAAGTACAACTTTATGTCCGAAGAACTTATTAAGCGCTTACTCTGTCCATGGAAGTCGTTGAAATATTTGCAGTGTAATGACCCTCCTTTCCCCCAGTTATGTTCTCTGAAAACGAACTTAGGAGGCTAATTTGCCACAAGCGCAATATAATGGTGCCTTACAAACTCCAAATGACAAAAGCTTCTGGGACGAGTTACTTCTCCAGTGTGCGTGGTACTGAGACCTCGGCGCTCTAGGGTGTTCTCCGATGCGCTCCGGACTCTGGCTCGCTTGGGGACAACGGTGTGAAGGAGTTACGATGCCGCAGTTCCCAGAATTTCCCCCCTCTTCAGTTCACGTGTGGGAACACGGCTGATCCTCGTCGTTCTGTCTGATTGTTTCATTCTCTCTTGTCACGCAGAGCTTGTTGACACGGGCAGGTATGTTGCTCCAAGTCACTGCTTTTTTCCACGAAAGCCGTCTCCGAGGACTAAATAGACAACGCCCACAAATGTCACCAGCTGTCCGACTCAAGTTCCTCAGGTATCCCAGGTGTCTCCTTACACTTACGTCTTTTTTTTAACCACAGCTCTTACACGACGGTTGGTGTCATGGTTCAGCCAGAGTTTTTCTTCACGGGGAGATTTTCCTACTGTCTTGACGCGCAGCCCCTGCGTACTGAACGCGGTTCCCGTTCAAACTCCTTCTCTGATGGGTCGTTCAGCCGCACTGACGAACATGAACAACTTCAGACTACAAGGGGAGGGAGGTAGGGAACGAAAGGAGAGCAGCGTGGGTGGTGTTTCCTGCGTGTGTGTTATATGCGCTGCATTGTTCTATTTCATATTTAATTATGTGTATTCTAATGCAATCTTGGACACTCAACGCCTCATGGCTAGCTGTGCAACACACACAATCGTGCGTTAACTTCATTAAGCACCCAATTCAACAAGCCAATTCTTTCAGCATGGCACAACACACACATGTCAAGATGACAAAATATAAAAAAACATTCACTGTCATTTTATTTTCTTTCTCACCTTTGTAGCAGGCAGATTGACAGGTGTACCATCTGCTGCCCCAGTGTTGCCTGCATCTGTTTGTGTTGAACAGAGGAAGCATGTGATAAATGCTTTGTCAGTGATTGAGGAGTGAGTGTGTGTGATTGGGGTAGGGTGAGGGGAGGGGGGTGGCTGAGAGAGGGAAAGAAAGCTGGTTGAGGAAGAGAGGAGCACCTTGGCAATCTGTCTCATTTCCCCCTCCTGTGATGAGATCAGCCGGGCTGGGGTTTCTGTCTGATGGAGGAGGAGTGGGGCACCATGATGACGGATGATGCCTGTTTACCTGCAAATTCTCCCTTGTCTTCTTCTGGTAACCACGCAAGAGCACAACAGGCAGAGGCCTCATTGTTGCAAATGGTCTTTCTCTTACAGAGGAAAAAAAAGAGAAACAGGATCAACATGCCCTTGATTTAATTTCATGTATTTTTTATCTCTTCGTGAGGGAACAAAGCATGGTCAACTGTGACACAAAATGTTTTCGAAAATTATTAATGCAGTGTTTCGCAACACTAAGTGCTGTTTCTGCCAGCCCATTGCCCTTAGCTTAAAGGATACTCTAACACAGCTCTTCCCACTGAAATGTGTTGTAACTGTGAGTTATGTGTGTGTGTGTGTGTGAGACTGAGTAAGTGTGTGATGCTTGGAGCGGCAGCAGATAACAGGTCCATTACTGTGTTATTTCAATCCCCCTCACCTCACCCTTAATGGGGGTGACTGTGCTGCTCTTCAGGTGATGGCCTCCCCGGTTCCCCTGCCACTGGCAGCATGCATGCCAACAGCACGCACAGATAGCACACTCCTCACACACTCCTCCCTTCTCTCCATTAGTTCTTATCTTCCACCATTCTCCGTCTTCAGCAGCGCCTCCCTCCATTGCTCCTCGACTCTTTCTCCTTCAGTTTTTCATTCAGTCTCTCTCTCACTCTTTCTCAACTCACACTTGCTCTCTCTGAGCACTCATCCCTCCATCACCTTACTGCCCTTGCCTAATCTGTCACTTTAATGGCTCAACCATCCACACCATACGCACATGTCGTGTGTGTCTGTGTGCTTGGATGTATAAATGTATGTGTGGGTGTGTGTGTTGATACTGAGTTATGTGTGTGTATTTTGACACTGTTGGTGTGTAATTGTGTGTGAGACGAGACAGAGGAGCTTGTGGCTGGCCCAGAGATGTCCGTGCGGAACCAAGGACACCTTCAGGGCTGGAGAGAGAGAGCGTGTGCACACATACACACACACACACACACACACACAAACATGGACACCAGCTGCCACACAGAGTGCAGTGGCCAAAGAGAATGTTGTCTACTTTTTGCAAATTCCACTGAACCAACCTGTATTTGATCCATTGTGGGTTCATAAGCTCATAACCTCACAACAACTACCGATCATTTTCACATTTTTGTTGATATATGATTTCAGTCCTGATTATGGCTGTTCTTTCAGCTTCAAATAGTGTTTTGCTGGGAAATATTTATTGAAAATCAAAAGGCATTAACAAATCTTGTCAAGCTGTGTGTTCCACATTTTACATAATTTATCTCCTCAGCTTTGTCTATCTGGCACCAGCTATATCCTCTTTGTCTGTCAGCTCTGAGTCTCCGAATCAAAGTAAATATATTCACTAATTTTCATGCATGCATCAAAGACAAGCCTCAACAACATTACACTGAGATCCTCGTTACATTTAGATGCAACAGTTTCATGGGTGTCTCAGTCTGACAAAAAAACAAGTCATTGCAGCTCTCCAGACCATGCTTGTTTTTTGGGGCAAAGCATGATGATCACTGTTCTTGTTTTGTGATCACTGGGTCAGCAAGAAATCTGGAGCGTCACTTGGAGATGAAGTAGAGCAGCGTGGATGGCGGTGAGTCTGATAGATGTCTGTGGAATGCCTTCCACGGAGTGGATGTATGAGGAAAAGATTAGCAGCCTGCGCTATATTTGGTCGACTCTCATGAAGAGTGTAGGCCTATCGATTTGGACAGAATAGTCCTGCCTTTTGCAATCCACCAGCTGTGTGTGTGTGTGTGTGTGTGTGTATATGTGTGTGTGTGTGTGTGTGTGTGTGTGTGTGTGTGTGTGGGATGGGTTACTAGTGTCGACAATGACTGGGTGGTCTAAACAGTCGGTGAGCGTTTAAGCTTGGCTGAGGATCAGACTCCACATCACTGCCATGGCTGAGTGAATACAAGAGTGCAATGCTTTCAAATGAATGAGTAATTGATGGAATACATGTGCCTTGGAAATGCCTGGTCGAAGATGACAATAGATCCTCTTTCTATCAATCCTGTCTTTCTGTGTACATACGTTTCTATCTCTGCCTTTAATTTTTATTGTGTTGTTCTCTCTTGTAGTGCTATCGTTGGATTTACATTCTCTCGATCATGCCGTTCCATTTCTGTCTCTCCACCCCCTCATGGTGTTTGCCATTAGATAATTCTCACCCTACCACAGTCCTATGTTATTCTATCAGATGTGAGATGTGTCATTTTTTCATTCCCCACCCCAGGATACCTCTGTCCTCTCAATCCTACCTTCTCCTCTTTCTGTCATCTGTTCCCTCATCCCTGCATACCCTCCCCCCTTTTTTGAGTCTCCTGTCTCTCTTCCTTCCTCATCCTCTTTGGTGTGCTTTCTCCTCTTCACATCCTCGGAAAATGCTTCTTTTTCTTCTCTCGCTCTCTCTCTCCTACTCTCTTCTGTGCTCCCTCTTTCCATTTCAGTCTCTGCTTTTCTCTACAATTTTTCACTCTCTACCTTACTCCACCTCCAACGCCCCCTCCAACCCCTTTCCTCTTTCCCTCTCCTTCTTGCTTATTCTCTCTCCCTCTCTCTCTGACTCCCTCTCTCCTCTCTTCAGATCCCTGGCAGTGGAGACAGAGCTCTTCAGAGAGCTTTTTGATGCAAGCACTGCACTGCAGCCCCTGTGCGCACCGAAACCTTCCTGACAGGAATAGCTCGCCGGCGTGCCCTCAGTCCAAACCCTCCACAGACGAAGCACATGACTCAGGCCCCGTTCTGAGGCTCTTTACGTGGGAGAGCCTCTGCCGCACCACACAGCTGGTGCGCGGAGGTGGAGAGCTGCTTCTCTCAAAGGGGAAGGGGGCATATGACTATGGGTTTGTTTACCCATATGCCGGAGTGCTGGCGTCTGTTCAAAAGATATCTCTCCTTTCTCTCCCTCTCTTTCTCTCTCTCTCTCTGAATAACACACACACACATGCACACGTGCACACACACCCACACACATTGCACTCTACAACACAATATTACATTATTATATAGGGTACTAAATCTAATATACTACAAACATACTATATGTGATAAAACAGAAGTACTTGCTTGAATACTATACAGAGTTATATGAGTGATTCACATACAAATGATTGCTTGTCTCATTATGGTAAGCATCAGGTGATGAACAAGGGCTGAGGAGTTGTTTCATCTCATTAACTATTTACTTACCAGCCGTGAGGATTAACCTTACCTCTCAAAGCATATGACCTAAAGACGTGAGCTTTGCAAACTCCTTATCTGAATTAAAAACCATGAAATTAATTTCAGATTTATGCTATACACAGTGATTAAGAGTATTTGAATTCAGTTGTAAATTTCCAGACATTTCAAATATAGCACTTCAATGTGAAACATATTTAAGTGTCAGTTCACTGAAGTCAGAGGCTACTAAATCTGTGTCTTCAGAAGGCAGCTTGTTCACAAAGAAAGACCTACATGTAATGTCTGTACTGACTTGAAGACAATACAGACAGCCACTTAAATTGTCAAGTTGAGTGACAGGGGAATAGGGGATGGGCTCACATGTATTTCAATGAGAGAATGAAGAAGTTGAGAGAGTTTCTGAAGAGAATTAATGTTAGCTTCTAAAAATAGGCATGTGATTGACAGATGCAACAAATCCCAGGCTTGGAAGGAAAAATTATACTCACAGGAAATGCATTATTCAACAGCCATTGTATCTGAATTTCCTATGTAGTTGTGTTGACTCTCTGGTCCTTCAGGTGAAGCTGGACCCATGGACGGAATGTATGATTACAGTGATAACCCTTACTATTAGGCCCCCTAGAAACTTGATTAAGTCAAAGTCATTTAGGCTAATGAGTTCAAGCAGTGGTTTGTGGCAGACCTGCTGTATGGTTATTTAATTTTGAAGAGTGAGTTTTTTTTTTCAAATACAGGACACGTGTTAGGACATGTAATAGGCTATACTGTCAAATGTCATACAATGTAGGCCTACTGAAGTATTAACTAGTAGATTTGTAAATTATTCAAGATCTATTCACAAGTTCTAATTTTATTTGTTAGTTTTATTGTGTTTTTACAGTATAGCTTACAATGCCATACTAAATGATTTCATGCCAAAAGACATCTGATGGGTTCTCTGATTTTTTAAAAATCTTAATTGAAGTCCCGATTTCAGCTAAAGGTAACCCATCAATATTGGAAAAAGCGACACTGCCATCTGCTGTTAACGTAAATCCTCAGCGGTGCAGAGAGCATTCATATGACATTTTTTTATTTACATTATTGTTATAGGATATTTATTGATTATGTATGTTATGTAAAGCCAACAGTTGTACAGTTAATATGTTAAACATGATTTACTATGATAAAAAATTAATAAATTCATAAATGACATAAATGTTTGCCTTTTTCCCTGCCACCAGACAGAGAAAAGAGCTAAGCGTTATGGAGCTTTTGTGCCGACAGATGGCAGTAAAACCTTTTAGTCTCTTACTACAAAGAAAATTCTTGTATAGTTGTAGCCAAATTAGGCCTATTATAGCCTTGGTCAAGTTCTTTCGATAGATAGATATAGCCTAATTGTCACTGTGTACAAGACACAATGAAATATACAGCTGCCCAACACAGCGACATTTAAAAAAGAGACGCACATCATAAGACAACAAAAACACAACATGGAACAAGTGAGACGTAAGATAACATTGACAGACAACAAAATAAAGTGCTAGCTGAGTGACAAATACAGCACTGTTGAGAATTACAAATTATATGAAAATAAATAGCAGGCTAAATAATATATATAACTACAGATAGGCCTACTGTTCTTCAGTCTTACCCGGAGATAGGAGGATCCAGTGAAGTTGCTTGGTAGAACTTAGCTTTGGTGTAACTTAGAAATACTCTGTGAACTCTAGGTGGCGCTACATACAAAAACGAAAGAAAATGTAACTGTTGATCTGTTACAGAGATGCGACTCCTCTTTTGCCAAATGGTTTCATCCACGTTTAATAAGCATCGCATTTTAGAACTGTATCTCACTCTTTGTGGAAGAACTGGAAGCAGAGTGGACTCTGTAGTTGTCTGACTACGAAAGGCTGTCTAGATCATTGTATCTGAGTTTGTTTAGTGGTTGGGTGAATGTCTATAACAAATAGACTATTAAGGATCTTTTTTCAATATATCTTGCAATTATAAACCCGAGTTGTTTTAGATGAATTACTCAGGATTCAACGACGCTGGTGGGCTGTTTTCTAATGGCAGTAATGACGACTTTCTCAAGTGTTGCAACCTGTCATCCGCGGTCATGGATAGCGGCTCTGTCACCAACGCACTGGACGAGCGGAACTTTCTCGTGATGCGCATGGTTCAGATCGCGGTCATGTGCGTACTAGCACTCACCGTGGCCTTTGGCATCTTCTTCCTTGGCTGTAACCTGCTTATTAAATCTGAAGGAATAATAAACTTTTTAATTACAGACAGGTCGGGCGGCGTGGGAGATATGTCGCTTGCGTGACCCCTGCCTAACTTCTGGCGTTGTAAGATGCGGGCTATTATTTCAACATGAAGACAGCCAATGTATTATACGTCTACCCTACTTTAATACATGATTATTATACATGATTATTTTATGTATAGGCCTATAGATATTAGTCATATAGTAATTTGTATATTATCTATAAAATGTGTAGGGCATGGATGGATATATTTTTACTGAGGCAGATCCAAAGCTGCCAACAACTACGCAAATTATTTCCGATTTGCATAAAATCCGGATGACACAACCTCACTATAAAGTTGAATTATGTAAAACATTAAAAAGTGTAAGGACTTTTTGGTCGGCTCGTATTTAGTTTTCCATGAATTTCTCATTTTTATATCGGAGGGGTTTTGAAGAGTATTGGCTCCTCCAGAAAATAGATACAACTAAAATTTATGTCACACGTTCTTCCTGTAGGTGGCGCTATTTGAGTGCACAAATCAAAGTTTTAGCTTGCTGTGAGGCTATAGCACCAGGCTACTCCTCTCCCATACAATGGTTTCACCCAGGTTTAATCAGCATAAGCCTGTATACCAGTGACCATCCAGCGTGATTGGAAGGACATCACTGGATGCCGTGTGAGGTATCTACCTTGTGCAACTCCCCTACAACTGTCGCTTGGGTCCCCAGAAGAGTCAAACACTGTTAATTTGGTGAATGTATACAAAAAAAGCAACAGATCTTTTTTCCACCTTTGTCAACTTTTTTCGTGCCAGTCCGAACTTTACCAGAGATGAATTACACAACATTTAACGACACCGACACCGGTTTGTTCTCCAACAGCAGCGATGGCTTTATCAGGTGCTGCAACATGTCCTCGGTGGTCACGGACAGCGGCTTTGAGGCGACCGCACTGGACGAGCGGAACTTTTTCATCACACGCGTGGTCCAGATCGCTGTCATGTGCGTACTCTCACTCACCGTTGTCTTTGGCATCTTCTTCCTCGGCTGCAACTTGCTCATTAAGTCCCAGGGAATGATTAACTTTCTCATGACGGACAGGAGACCATCTAAAGATGTGGAAGCAGTGATTGTTGGCACATATTAGAATTGATGTTGGAAGACGAGGTACGCACAATTCAACTTAGATAATTTGGATAACAGCACTCATTTTACATGCAAGTGGATGCAAGAAAATTTATATTTGGTCACGCAGAAACGGTTGATAAATGCTTGCTTCAGGACTATGAACTTTACCTCTGGAAAAGGGGCCAGCACCATTTTACCATCTTAATTTTTACGGAACACTTCCCACCGGGGCTTGTTCGCAGTGAATGTAGCCCTGTAAAAGGATGGACGTGTCTTAACATCTTTGTAGTTTTTTAGGATAGATGCAAATACATGTTGATGTGGGGATTTGCTATACGTTCTCGTAATTTCGCGAGACTTTGGAAATAATATAAAGTGAATGTTATCTAGCCTATGATCAATGTGGGTGTGTCAAAGAGCCTTTGTATTTTCGTTTAAATGACCCAGAAAATGGGTAACATTCCACTAGTGATACAATGCATGTTTTTTTTATTGTCGTCCAAAGAAATGAAATGTAATGTAGGCTACAGTATTTTGGAATAAATGCAACAATACCTGTCATTCAACTCTGAATTTGACTAAAACCGAAATCTTTTATCGCCAAGACACAAAGGACAGAATTCTGAAGTCTAAATGTAGAGCAGTCCCTGAATGTCTGTCTGTGTGATTAAGACCATGCAATTAAGGCGCGGATGTTGCCTTTGCGCAATGCCTTTGAATTACTGGTGGGAGTCAAAGTCATTGTAAAGCTGTAATTGAATTAGACTACCTGTAGCCTATTGCAAAACACCACTTGAGACAAGTATGGGAGCAACTTAACCAACTCATATATTAATGAGGGATTTTCCCCCTCTTGTGCTAATTTGTTTGTTGTGTGTGTGTGTTTTGTTGTTTATAATATCACTGCATGCAATAAGATTTTCCCCGCATAATTCTCCCATCTAGTTGTTTCTCTGACAGCACACAGCCAGGGACAGGCAGGCTGAAAAGAGAGAGGAGCAAGGAAGGCCCGAGTAAAAATGACATTAGTGACCACGGCAACTTGCCAAATGTGGTTACATCTCCTACGCTGCCAGCAATGATTGTCCTCGTGGACAAAGATTGTTGCTTTAAATAAAACACAGCATGGCAATATGGCATGCAACTATAACCAGACGTGCGCTTGCTGTTATTGAATTATCGTTCATTATGTAGGAACTGTTCTGTCATTTATCTGCCCCCTACACATTTTCCATCTATGTGGGCCCATGGAGAGACTTTAGCTAAGAGACAGTGTGCAGCTTGTTTGGGTGTACCAAAGCATGTGAGTTTGCTAACAAAGAATAGATAGGTAATTATTTCCCAGATTTTCACATTATATCCAATTATTAATAAGGCATCCTCTGTCTTCTTGTAAGCATCACTGATATATTAAAAGTAATCATCTGTAAGATAAAAAAAACACTTTAAAATCATCTTAAATCATTTTGATGATGACTTTTTTGAGTTGTTTTGTGACAACAATCATAGCAGCTTTCCACACCTGTTTACAGATTAGCTCATTCTTTAAGCTTCTTGAAACCTTGGGGAACATCTAGACTCCAGGAGCACTAAAAAGGCAGATGTGTCAGTGATAAACAGACGGGCCAAGTATGGGTGAGAGTGCGTCATGGTGGCTGACTGTGGCCAGGCTTTTGGATAGGGAGGTGACTTTCCAAGCATAAACCTAATGTTTACTAGATAGGCCACCAGATGAGAGAGCTACACATTAAAAGTCATGGCAGCTGTACAAAAATATGTGTGAGGCATGCACATCATACACACACACACACACACACACACACTTGACAAAGGTGTTATGTTTGTAAATGTGTCATAACATTTTTGAAAGTATACAAAATATCCTCAGCGTAGGTACCAACATTCCTCAGTAGTTTAGATGAAAAAATTGTGACTGTGGCGGTAGAAATATGAATTAATTCATAGAAAATCTTAGTAGATTAGAATGACTTTTTAAGCATGTTCAAATGACTGAATGGACACTTCTTACCCAACACAGTGGTATAAAGCATTGTTAAGCTAAACAGTTATCTACCACTCATGTAAAGGAGAAAAATAGAGATGGAGAAATGGCTCATTTAAGATTATGCTCAAACTCCACTTGTGGAAGAAAAAGAGACTCCAACTAAATCAATCAGAAGATATTTTTATCCCAATTTTTATCCCAGTTTGCCAGTATCCAAGCAACATACATCACTATTTTTACTAGGCTTGTGCAGCAATGTTTCCAATATAACCTGAATGAAAAAACAAACAAACAAACAAACAATAATAAAAAAAAAGCTGGCAGTTCAAGACAAAACTGAAGTGAGAATTCAGCACAATGTCTGGGCTGACAGCATGTCTGAGTGAGCTTTTCCCTTGTGCTTTTCCAAGTAAGTGAGAGAAACATTGAAATAGTGCTGCTTTTTGACACAGGGCAATGCATGCTCGGAGTGTGTGGAGATTCTCAAAAGGTTATGCTTGACACATAGCAACAGCAGGGGAGCCTTGAGAATACCCTCGCTTGATGATTGACACTGGAAACTGGAAGAGATGAGGGCACAGGTTTACAGACCCCAGAGTTGAGACTTAAAGTTTCCTAAGGGTGGAAACAACTGTATTTTCAGGCCAAGCCGATTTATTTAATTCAGAACCGTGCTTTAGTAGCCATATGCTCATGTACATATTAGGTTATTAGTGTCTTATTATTAGTTTTTTTCCCCAGCTGCTGCTTTTTCAGCACCAGATGGACTGAAGAGGAGGGAGATTTTCTCCCTCTCTCTCTCTCTCCCATAAATACAAACACTGTGTCTTGATGTCATTGATGTTTTAAAAGACACCTGACTCCAGACTCTTTTTGCTGGCACACTGTGGATAGCCACTGCACACCCGGAACTCCAGGGCTGCTGTTGCATTATGTAACTTTGGTGTACTATGCAGGAGCATGACCCTCTACTTTCAGACACAGTGGGCATGCTTTGACTGTCATTTTGCTACATGCAGGGAAGTCTGATGGACTTTCATGGGAGCCTGGATGTTAAAAATGATTATGAACTCATGTCTTGTGTGTCGGAAATTGACGCTAAATGGTAAATACCACATCAGTGACTATGAAGAATTTCCTCGAGTAAAGATACATGGCAATCTTCAAATGTGATGCTCATGTGCATCCAGACAAGCACATTTTAATGAGTTAATGACAAGACATGCACTTTAAAAGGGGCACAGATGTCAGTGAATGTCCACAAAAGTAAGCTATTACAAATGTCTACCCTGAAATGGCAGGGTCAACCTGGTATGACGTCTAACACCTCATAACAAAGCAAAAAACCAAAACAAACCAACATTGCTGTCAATAAACATTTCATGTGAATAGAAATGGTTTCCTAAGTACATCAGTTTATCAATAGTATTGACCTGCCAGGGCAGTGGATGATGTAATGGGGAAGGGACACGTGCGAGAGACTGAGAGGCCCTGGGCAAGATCACATCAGAAAGCTCAATCAGTAACAAAGAAATCCTCCTTGGGTCATATGCTGTCTGTGAATACCAACACTATACCATAACATCACAACAAGAATTTGATTTCATAAACATCATTCTTGTATGAGACACACAGCAGTGACCACAGGCTTCCATCAGCCTCTCGTCTCACACAAGTCCGCTCATTTCCATAATGTCATCACATCATCATATATATTCTATTTTCCAGCTCTAGTCTCCTAATTCCACTGCCTTTTACCCTTTTATTCCTCATTTTCCCATCGCAATCTCAAACCTCTCTCTAGCCTGTGGTCTTTTTTTTTATCCCCGACCCTCATGGGCTCGTACAGTGTGGTGATGCTCTATGAGGTCAGCGTCTGAATACTTTCCACAAAGCTCAGCCTGGGGCCGCAAATAATAATGTGCTGGGATGCTCTCATTATTGACTGCCCTTCGCTCTGACCTCCGATCCGTTCCCTCTCGCAGTTTCAGCAACCCCCCCCCCCCCTTCACTCGTCAGCCCACGGCTGAAACGATGGGACTGAGTGACCCGAACAAGGCCTGTTTTTCACACGAGTGATGCTGCAGTGTCCTTATGGTGTTTATTTGCTTATGTATTTAGTTGAAAGTAAGACTGGCAGGTTGGTAAGACTGTGAACAGTTCCCTTTCAATGTCAGTCAGTCTCTTTAGCACTCCTATTCTAACAGACAGAAACACACAGAATAAGCAGATTTTGACCATCTTGTTAATTATTTATATAGCCAAGGTTAGAAAACACACACACACAAACACACACACACTCACACGGTCAAATAAGCAATCAACACTTTAGTGACCTGACCTGTCAATTACATAAGGCTTGACACATTTTGCTTGTGATTGGCATCTGCGTCCACACTATGACCCTTCCTCAAGGACAACCATCCTCATTATAATTTCAGCTGTGGCAGGCGATGACATTTTAATCACCATTAGGCCTATAACATTATATTGCAGAGTGAAGACCATCAACATCGTTAATGCCTAATGAGAGTAGAAATACCTCACTGCTTCTGCTTCTCATAGAGCTCAAAAGTATTACTTCAGGTTCACCTCTCACTCTGTTGCATCTGTAACACCTAGTTACCCTACAGTATTGCAGTGTTTCATAATACGAAAGGCAGAGCCATCATGTACAACAAGTGTGAGCATGCAATGTATTAGCGTCTATTGCCTGTTGCACTGTGTGTGTGTGTGTGTGTGTGACAGCTTAACTCCCCAGGCACAGTTTCACCTTCTTGACAGGCAGGTCTGGGAAAAATGCTCAAAGACCAATGTGAGAGACCAGACTGAATGAAAATTCAGTCTGAAAGCCACTGTCTGTAGACATAAACTAGCCATCTCCCTTCACCAGCTTATACAGTATAGAGCACATATGGGCTCGGTGCAGCCATCCTTATGACTCTAGTAACATGTCGTAGCATGCGGTCACTAGTTGCCTGAAAAAGAGGGATTCCACAAGCACAAAAAAAGATGTTTCTCTCATACTTGTAGCTGTCACAGAGGGCTACGCAAAGTACCTCCCGCTTGACAAAATAATTACACGTCAGAGCAGGAAGAACGTGTTGCTGAGGCGGCACGTGAGAAGAAGGGGCAGAAGAAGGAAGAGCAGGATGAAGAGGAGGAGGAAGAGAAGAGGAAGGAGTGGTGTGCGGTTCCTGCTCCCTGGTACTGAGAGTGAGGGGGCATGAGGGATGGGAACGGGCCACGCTGTGCTAATCGCTGCTCGACTTCCTGCAGGTGAGCGAGACACCATTCAAGCTCAGTGAGGTGCGACAGCACACTGGTCACACGCAGCACAAAATGGGCACATGGACGCTCCCTAAAGATCACTGGAGTACACATCAGTGTGAAGACTGTCAGTTAATGCAGATGTCTTTGTATTTTTTCTTTAAACATGTCTGTACAAAGACTTAATTCGCCAAATCATTCACCAAAATATGAATATAAAATAGAGACAGAACGTAGAGAAGTGAATATGACTCATTCATTCGTTCGTTCCATTGTTGGTTCTTTATTTGAAAAAAGTCTTGGCAAATCAAATGTATCCTGTTCGTTGTCTGCAGCACATAAATGTCAATCCTACGAGGAAATCAATCTGAGCTGCGGGATGGATAACAACAGGGATTTTGTTTGGCTGAGAATTAAATTGGACCCAATGAAACTGCAGGCCTCGTCTCCACACACCAACCATCCATCCAATGCCCTGCAATGGCCACCCCCCCCCCTCCTTCCAGTATAGCCAACCTGTGTATTTTGAGGGGATGCTGGGGATGGAACTCAATTAAGAGTGGAGATTTGGCCTCTGTTCAAATGGATAGCCTGAGGGTAGGGGCGGTGGGGTGTCGGCACTCTCCTTTAAGCCAAAGTGAAAAGTCCTCAGCTGAGAGTGTGTGTGTGTGTGTGTGTGTGTGTGTCTCAATGCTTGGCTGTATGGTTATGAGAATATCAAATTGTATTCACACTTTAACAGTTTGTTGCTGTGCCCCCAGGGCCCACGCTCCTCACTCCTCCGCATGGAGATGCCAAGACGGCCGGACACTCCACTCCCATTTCCACTCTCTCTCCCTCTATCCCTCTCTACCACCCCCACCCCCCCCCAACCCCCAATCACTCTCTACCACCCCCCAACCCCTCTCTAGCTCTGTAGTGCACTGCACTCTTTTGCTGCCCATTACAGCTTGCTCAGATCACTTAGTAGACATTAAAGGCCATTAAAGCTAGACTCAGTGGCCACAGAACAGGAAAACATAATTCATTAACAATCATCCTGAAGCACAACTGAGAGACATGGGCACTTTTTAAAAGCAAATGTTTGAGAATATTGTGCAAACAAGGCACAAGGAGCAGCATTATCCAGATCATCAAACGAGGCCATCAAAATACTGAGAATGCAGATAAAGAAGCATCTGAAACTAAAGCCTAAACAGTTAATAGACTACACATCGTTTGAGAGAAATTACTCCTGTGATTCCCCTTTACCATAACTGACTTCTTCCACAAAGCACAGGTCTCCTTATCATTCCAACTACACAACTAAAATGCTTCCAATCTTTCTGATTTAAAAACCTTGCTTAAACATACACAAAGGGGAAAAATCATGGCACTAACAAACAAACACCTACACACAAACACAAAATACATTTCAAAACACATAGGAAGAATATTGAACAACATTCAATGTTACATTCTAAGGGCACATAATCAAACATGGTGTTTAGGCCACTAGAAGGCCCCTTATACAATCACTGCACTGGTGTAGCAAAGAGTGATGGGAGCAAGGAATTGTGGGAGACTAGGTTGACGTTGCGGGAGCATCAGGAGAGACACCAGATGACTGTGAATGCTGCAACAATGCCATTGAGAATAGCCATGCTATAGCCCATATGGAAGGAGTGCCCAGTCATTCGCCTGTAAACAAAGTACACACACAGACATACACAAAAAAACTATTAGTGGGTGGCAAAGAACTGAAGACTCATAACACACATTAAAGTAAGATCTAAGATTATACGCAATTCCT
This sequence comes from Tenualosa ilisha, assembly GCA_015244755.2. NCBI lineage: Eukaryota > Metazoa > Chordata > Actinopteri > Clupeiformes > Clupeidae > Tenualosa > Tenualosa ilisha. Next base: position 1,098,029 of record PYXC01001263.1, on the reverse strand, counting down.
TAGATGCAATATGTGCCTCCTGGAGGAGGGAAGCAGCTGGTTACCTGGTGTCAGCAAAACTCCCTCAATCTAATGTCCACAAAACCAAGGAACTAGTTGGAACAGGATGTTTCACAGACTTTTCAACTCAACAGCTGGGAAAAAGGCATACATTGAACCAGAGACAGAATATGACTGAAGGTGCTGGGGCGGGGGCGGGGGTACAACAGTACTTTAGCAACATACACTGTTGCTAAAGTACTGTTGCTTTTCTGAAAACATACAGTACTTTAACACCTACAAAGATGAATCCCACCAAAAATAAAAATCTTGTATCTTTTGAAAAGAACCAATATTTCAGTCAGTTATGCAGAACTTCTTCTTGGCAGAGATTAACACCTGCAATAACACCTACACTCATTAATCCATCAGTAGAAAACATGAAACACACCTAATGTTTACTATTGGGCTTTTAGGCATTTATAGGATAAGATGGGATAGAGGAGCTTACAGAGCAGGATGGAGATCTGATCTTCTAAATGGTGCATAAGCATAGTGGCCACGGTTTCTTAATACCTTCATTTCGGCACGAATGTTAACAGGTTGGAGCTTGCACGCTGCCTGCGTGACACGTGCGTCTCAAACCACATGGCAGCTGGAAAATAGTGGGGTTGCCAATTTTTTATGCAAGCAGTTGGAAGCAGTTGTCACATACTTAATATGGGGCTGCCGGCAACATTTTTGTGCTAGAGATGTTTCTGGTGTGAATCAAAGGGCCCAACCGTGCTGTGACTGCTACATGACGCTAATGCTAAGCCTGCAATATGAATTGAGCCCTAGTGCTAGCACTGCTTCCTTCGAGTAAGTCACGTCAAGCCAAATTCCTTGTAAGTCACACTGAATAAAATGTGTCTGCTAAATGACATCACAAGCAAAAAGTAACCAACACCGATACTACAACTCGCCATTCATCTCACATGAAAAAAGATTTTGATTCTGAACAGTCCAGAGCATTATAACCCTCTCCTCTTCACAGTGTAATGTATGTTAACCTGGTCTTGTTCACAGCTGGTCCTGTGCCTTATCAATGATGACTTATCCTTTCAACTCCCTGACATTACAGTGACCCAAACAGTCCTTCAGAAGAGGTAAACAAACACCGACAGCTGCATCCTGCCCTGATATAATAGGGGCCTAATTCAAATCTACACTTACAATGAACATCAATGAAATGTTTTGCATTGTGTGTTTGTGCTATCCAGTGCATTTTTCCATGAGGCGCCCACATCTGAACTGCCCCCATTGCCCCCCGGGTCTCTGGGAGAGCTGGACAATTTCGCAACGCTCTAGATCTCCGCCATCAAGCCATCACACCCACGTCAGGGGAAAGCAAATGGAGTGAACAGGAAGAGGGGGCAACACAGCATCGATTCCCCACATTATTAGGCTTTCTGCTACACCATGTCTGTCTGTCTCTCTCTCCCTCCGACCCCAGCCCCCCCTCTTTCTCTAACACACACACACACCTACATGTGTAGAGATCTATACATGTGTAGAGGCACACAAACAGTTCATTAGAGATTTACACAGAGGCCACCACAGCCCTAAGCCTTCAGCACTGCCTACGGCTTTGAGTTGAACGAGATGTTTAAACGACTGCAGACAAACACAGTCAATAGAATCTCTGGGGGACCGTCCAGCAGGAATCGTTATCCGTTAAGAGGATGCAGGCAAGGCTTTTTTTTTTCTAGCACAGCTTAAGGAGCCCTAACCAGTACTAGGCACCATGGCATCCACAATTCCACTGGTCTAAGATCAGTGTTGACATGCCTCATGTGAGATGGGTGGGCATATGTAGGAAAATTCCACAGGCTTGAGATCAGGGTGCGACCACCTTTGAACTGCAATTGTGTGTCTGTGCTTTTTGTGTGGGCATGTTGGATGAAAGGGCAAACAAGAACAGGACATGCTTGAAGGGTGGCGTGGGGTGCATCCGCCTTTGAGCCCAGACACAGACACACACACACAGACACACAAACAAACACGCACGCTATCTGATTGCAACAGGCTAACTACATTAAAAATAGATTCAGTAGCACACGCTGGAACTGTGAGCATCCTTAGAAGGGTGCTTGGAAAGCCACACTAGAAATAGAACAGAGTGTCAAGGCCTTCACATAACATGGAGAATTGATCTCATTTGGTTTGTGGTTCTCATTTCGGTGAGGCTCGTGGGCAAACCTGCCAACTGAATGAATAGCTTTCATTAGAGTTTAAAGGTCCACCCATTTACTAAAGTGTGTGCGTGGTGCGAGAGTGAGAGTGAGAGCAAGAAAGAGAGAGAACTGAGGGAGAATGAGAGAGAGAAACAAAGAAAGAGGGAAAGAGAGAGAGAGAGACAGAGAGAGAGAGGAGAGAGAAGAGAGAATAATGTCAGTAGAGACACTTATCCACTGATGGGCCTTAAAACAGTAGGTTTCCGTGGAAACAGAGCCACAATGTACCTCATGAAATGATCAATTTTCTTTATTGCCAAGTCTCCTTGCATGCTTCTCTTCTCATTACCACAGCCATAAAACTATGCAAACAAAGCAACCAATTTTAGATTTCACCATTTAGAAAAAAAAAAAAAAAAACTTCTGGGGTCACTCACCATCCCAGACTAATCAGTCAAAATGAAAAGACTGATAATAAAAGACTGTCAATAAACAACAGCACACCAGGCCGCCTGAGCCTCTTCCGCACCTCGCACCCAAACAGTGTTGTTTTTTTTTGTTGTTGTTTTTGTTTTTTTTCAGGGTGAGTGGCTGGAACATTCACAAGTACAACATGGCGGTGCATAGCAGAGGCTGGAGGTTGGTCGATTGTGGCCAATCCCTAACCCAGGTCAATAACCACTCAGGGAGCTCGAGAATGGGCTGAGCCCAGGGCAGTAGATAGATAGCTGGGTGAATGGGTGGAGTACTGCCTGTTGGAAGTGGACCTTAGCTGGTTGGATTTGCTCTTGGCCGATGCCTGTTCCCTTGGTGTGGTTTGAGCATGACACAGCATTATAACCGCTCACACCTCAGAGAGGCGTGACCGATGTCGCTCTCGCCAAGCCAGTGCTCTTCCTGCAGCGCTGACGCAGAAGATTAGGCAAAAAATTTGTACAGTAAACAGAACAAGCAAAACAGGCACAGACCTATGCAAACACTGAAAGAGTCTGACATTTAGGAAAGGAAAAAAAAAACATCTTTTCCATTTGGAACTTGGCTAACTTCCTTTTGATAGTGCTAATGATCTTCTTCCACCAAAAAAAAAAACAAACAAAAAAAAACATCTTTTCCATTTGGAACTTGGCCAAATTCCTTTTGATAGTGCTAATGATCTTCCTCCAAAAAAACAAAAAAAAAACAAACACTTCACTGAGCCTGAGCAGCTGCAAATTAAATGTATCATTTCATCATATTCTCACCTCACAAAGGTTGTGAGGGCTACTTTCAGGAGCTGGAATGGAATGGAATGGAATGGCCCACATGGAATACACTCCTACCGCAGTCCTGCTGACAAACCCCCTGCAGTGCCTCAGAGCTCTGCTCCCTGATCTACAGTTGTGGCCATGACCGGGCTCACTGTCACCCCAGACCAACAACGTCTGAGTGAGGTTGAGCCTGAGTTCACCATTAGGAACTGCCGCCTCTGACCTGAAGTAGCGCTGAGGACTCTGGGCTAAGAGATGTACTCCACTGAAGGCCCTCACCATGGGGGAAGGGCAGAGGGGCTACGGAGGGAGGGAGGGACAACACAGTCAAAAAAAAAAAAAGTTCTTCCTCTTTTTCTTGGTTTTCTTTGCTCTTTCCTCTTCCCCTTTCTGTCACTAAGGCAGCTTATGCAATATCTTGACTATATTGTTGCTATCAATAGAATATTCTCCATGAGCCATGACCAAAACAAAAACACATTAGCTCCTGGGGCCTTCTCCCTTATCACTGTGTCTGCGACAAACCGACACAGGACCTGCCCCGTCTGATAAACAAAGGGAAGACAGTGTGATCCCCTTAAAGACATGGTGAAAAGCTGTGTCTGAGAAAACACAAACTTGTAGCCCTCCATTTTGTCACAGCCCCAAGGTCCACTGCACCTACATTCTGTTCTTAGCTCTTTATGGCTCATTAATGACATGCTTGTGTTTAGATGTTTGTGAAGTAGCTTCCGGCATTTTGAGTGGGAAATTTGCAGACAATACTAGAGATACTGTTTTTCACTTGATTACAACAAAGTCCTAATTCTCATCATTACCTAAAGTACTGGTTTACGTATACCGCAATTTCCAGCTTATTAACCAAGTTTAATACACTGATTTAGCAAAATGTCTACTTTTAAAAACAGCTGTGAACACAAAGTTACTTTCAACACTTGAGAACAACTAAGGTAACGAAAGTACATCACACCAACATTAACCTACCCAATCTTTTACCACATAGGCAATTTTCTCCCCAATCATAGCCACTGGTAAGATAAACATGACAGCCAAAACAATATACTCCAGTTCACAGCCAGGCTGATGACAGATGGAAATGTATAGGAACTGCGATGTGTAGGAATGTGTAGGAAGAGCGATGAGCCACAGGATAACAGGAAAGAAGATGTATGAGAGGGGAAGACAGTGGCAAAAGCACTTTGTGATCACATCAAGAAGAGGCTCTTACTGTGTGTGTGAGTGTGTGGGGGATATCTTGTGGATACTGCTCACTGTAATGCCAGAAATAAAAACAAACAAGCTAAAATAGAGGCAGCCGCAGGTTTAGTTTAATCCACGTTTCCTATTTAATGCAGCCACAAGCTGAACTTCCAGAATAAGAGTTGGCAAGGTGCTAAAACCCCAGTTGCCTCTTTAATGACAGACTAATAGCTACTGCGGAAAAAGTGAACTGCCTCCTTGATGACAGACTAATAGCTACTGGTGAAATGGTGAACTGCCTCCTTCATGACAGACTGATAGCTACTGGTGAAATGGTGAACTGTCTCCTTCATGACAGACTGATAGCTACTGGTGAAATGGTTAACTGTGGTGTGACAACGTGAGACTATAATTACACAGTCTTCATCACTAAGGAAAGCTTCCTATAAATACCTATAGATGATATTTTGTTGTATTGAGGACCAACCTTGCTTATTTTGTACATCTGAGTATTTGTAAAGAATAACAGTGTGGCCTTGAAAAAGCAATAAGACTGCATGACTTTGTGCATGAATGAGGAACGAGTGCAGATGAAGAAAGAGTCATGACAGTCAAAGGCTATAAAATGTTATTGTTGTTTAGTTTGCTAATAATCCCCCCCCCCCCAAAAAGCAACCTTGTGGACATCATCAAAAGTTTACTTGGCTACATGCTAACTGGTGTCTTTGGGCAATATTCTTAGTCTATGTACTTCTATTACAAAGTGTTCTTACTGGAAAGTCTTCACAGAGTATAGAGCAAATGTCTTATGGGAATGACAACTGTATTTATCTGACCTTCACATGACTGACCACAATCCATCAATACGACATAGTAGATCATATCTCACATAAAATAAGTTGGAAAAAGCAACAAATTGTTGCATGATGTGTTGTTTTGAAAGAAATTAATGGTAGATTTTGATTTCATTTATAAACCCACTTTCTTCTCTGTCTGTGAGTTTTTGTGTTTGGTTGATGGGATTTGAGGTTGAAGCAGCCAAGGGCTGAAATTACCAAGCAGCTTGCCAACTAGTATCTATGGTAGGAAAATTGATGAAAGGTCAACAAAAGGCCAATGGTATTCATTAGAGATCAGTAATCTGTAGAGATGGCTCAAGTAGACATGCGCACATCTTACAAGCAGAAAAAGGAGGTTGGCCCAAAATGTATGACTGCTCAGGTGACTATAAAATAACTTTGTTTTATTACTGTAGTTTGCTTTTCTCTTTCCTCTTCTTTTTCCAGGTAAGTCATTTCTCAATTTTCAACTGCTGAAAATCTTCCGACTGCTTCTACTATCTATACATCTGTCTTCAGTGTACACAGCATTTTCTCCTTCTCTCATTAGAGTAGCTTGGTGAGGAGGTAGGGGGTAGGTTGGCTTGCATGTCTGAAGGGCCCAGGAGCATCGCCGACGCCCCAGCAGGCCAATTCCAAGAGAGCTTTGCCAGCTCTGTCGTGTCCGTCTGTCTGCTCGAAAGATGAAAACCAATTACAGCGAAATTGCTTTTCTGTTCTCCGGTGGGCCAAAGCGTGTCCGTGGGACTGGCTCGAAACGGAAATCTAACACTGCCAGGCATGGCAGAAAAAAGAAGAAGAGGAGGACGATTCATTCTGTCTGACATGCTACGCCACCACTGACAGCTCAGAGCCAAAATGAGGGAAAAAACAACTAGATAGGCACAGAGAGCGAAGACAAGAGGCGAAAGATCTCTGCCCTTCCTTTCTCCTTTCACTCCCTCCATCCCTGCCTCTGCCAGTTTTCAGAACAACGGTGTTTAGTTTCCTTGTTTAGTCAGAGCCAAGGCTCCTGCTTTGTCACAGTGCAATAACAATAACAGCTGACTGGGCCACTGAGTAGCTAGAGAGATAACACTCTGAGATGTACAGCATTAAGGAGTAAAAAAAAAATAATTACAGAAAGTTGTGAAATCACAAACCATAACATAAACACATCAACAGCTGGGTCCAAGCACAAACAAAACATTAAACACAAGGCTTATGTGTTTATTGTCTGTGCCCTGGGGAAAACTTTGTTACCTAAAAAAATTGAAAAGGGGAAGAGAAGCCATTTTCATTAGTCCAAGTGTGTTTGTGTTTACCTCAGTCTTGATGAAGACAGGGGGGTTGAAGGAAACGTGCCCGGGTCATAGGAATCAAAGTAGGTCAATGTCCAGGAGAAACTGCAACAAGAGATTCCAGCCAATGAGGAGAGGATCAGCAAACTCCAAAACCCTGTAAACACAGTTCCACAAATCTTCTTTAGAAAACACACTTGAAAGAAAATAAGGTCTTGGTTTAATAGTTCAAAGACATCAATATTCTTAGAAGTAGTAAGCAACAGAAGTTAATTCAGCCTAACTGACTACATAGGCAACACATTCTGTGTCTATGACATCTGGTTGCTGGCTTTTCTGTGCCAACTAGACTTTTGATTCTGTAAAGAAATGCTATGCCTTGAAAACTTTATTTTTATTATGAATATTCACACATTAAAACCTGCAAACCGTTTTACAAACCTAGTAGTTTGACTTCTGTTCCATCTTCTTTTATTAGTTTTTCTGTTTTAAGATCTAAAAAAAATCGAAAAACATGACACTGTGCATTTAAAAGAACCGCAGCTTATGTATTGGTTGATTGATTGATCAATTTTCAACAAAAGGCTATTTGGAAACAAGAAAACTCACGTATGAATCAGTGGCTTTTACAATAGTTCCTTACCTTTCAAAATGAGATAAACAAAGGAAAAAAATAATGCGATCATAGATGCGACGATGACGCAGAGGAGTATTGATAGTACACGGGCGGGCCATTGCCTTCTATCGCTCTTGTATTTCTGCTGTACAGACGACTTTTTTGACATAGAGATACCTTGTTGAGATGTTTCGTGGACAGAAGCCTTCTGAAAGTCTGTTCCGTCAAGTTCACGGCTGTTTGCATCCATGTCTAACCCGTGCGCAAATGCTAGCCTCCGAGCTAAAGGCTCAGCTGCCAACCTGATACCACCGTCGGCCGCTCCAGCGTTGTCAACTCGGGGCATTTTAAAGATGCGCCTAAAGAAAGCTAAACAAATTGAGACGCTAACGTCAAATATCCAGTCACAACACTTTCACACGTCACAACTGCCAACTGACACTAACGAGGACAGGCGACAGCGTTAGCTGCTTAATCTTTGCGCTAACGTTACCTGGAGTTACTGGATGTCATCCAAACGCACCTCAGCAAAAGGTTCAGTATTCTGGACGTGAGAAAAGTACACAACAACGGCTAAGACGTTTAACCTGAGGTGATATTTCTGTATAAATACATTCAAAGAGGAGACACAATTTGTCACGTGTGGAAAAAAACAACCCTTTGAGATTGTCGTAAACTTTGTCCAAACTTTTTAAAACACCGCGGCTTCGGCTTCCGTGTCCGACGGGAAACCCCGCCTGTTAAACTTTTCACCAATCACATTCATAGACATAAGATAAGGCGACAGCACAGTCTTTGGATTTGGGAACTGTCAATCAAAGAAAAAACGCAGAGTGGAATGAGCGCGCATGGCATGGACTTCACAAAAGGCGAATTTAAGATCACACGCTGACCCTGGCACTGACCTTCAAAAAACACGCCTCAGCGTTAGGACGCAAATGCTTTGTCCACAAGTTGTAGAGATCAGTGCCCCTGCAAAGCGCTGCACAGTGCTGCGTATTCTCAAATTCGCCTAAAGACTTCGGAAAACGCAAGGCCACAGTCGGGGCGATGGGGGAGACTGGATCTTTCAGTTTCTTTCCTTTTTTCCCTCTTGATACAAAAATGCTGGGCCTGTTTAATCGCGTACAAGGCTTTCAACAGTGCGAACCTACATAATACAAATCAATTCAGTTTTTTTGACATTATTCTAAAAAGGATAATAAGAAATAATGTGACAGCTTATGCATGGCCCCAAAACAATGTTGTTTCACATTGTGTGCATGTATGTCACTTTTAGGTCATGTTTTCTTTGTCCTAAGTCATCTTGACTTGACTGTTGCAATGACAGAATTACATCCAATAAAAGAATGTTGGTCATAATGTAAGCCCAAAGGCAGAAGAGTCCTGTGAAAATCCTTTAAAAAAGTCCTTAAAATTGGCCTTTGTGTGGGGTTTTTCTTCCCAAAGTTCACAGTCAACACTACCCACACTGAAAGAGCTTGTAATGAACACTGAATCAATGTTTTCCCTCTGTCTCTCAAATTCATGGCATGGTGCCACTCTGTGACTGGAGAGAGAGAGAGAGAGATGTTCAATGAGGTGCCAGCGGGTGCAGGGAATGGTGTTCTCTTTCACAGCATCCAGGCAATGAACTATCCGACACTATGCTCTCAGTCAATGCCTCTGCCCATCGCTGAGTGAGATTGAAGTCTGCGTTTCACACATGTTCGCTTCCATGTGCTTCTCTCCATGTTTCTCCATTCATTCTCCATTATGTTAATCCAATAGGCTGCCTTTCTTTTTCCCATTTCTCATGCTGGCCACCTCAGCGTGCATTCTAGGCTACGCAATATGAGATCCTTTTAATCTAAGTGCTGAACAGCACAATTTCATGTATTTTGCTTTAATGGGTTTTCATGTAAAGGAAAACAAGCTGCTGTTAAGTTACTTTCGGACAGACAAGGTCTAAAAAAAAGATTGGGAAGTCTTTAGTTTCAGAAAGTTCAGTTTGTGTGGTTTCTGATCTATCAAAAATTAGAAGTAGTTCTTATATATATTTTTTTTTCACTATGCAAAGAAACAGAAGAATGACTTTCTATTACATTATAATCACTAAAAATTTATATATTCACACTTTGTTGGCCAGAGGATACTATGCTTGGCACATTATTATTGATATTATCGATTGAGCTTTTTATGTTTATGTGACATAGCGCAGTATTAATAAGTTGAGCAAGAGTAATGGAATTATATTCAGTGCCAGTATTGGGGACAAGGGCATTAGTGGAAACAACACATCATCTCTTTCTATGTCCCTGATGTGCATCCTGAGCGAAAGGCTTTGACTCTGTTCTGTTGTCTGGAGTGCCATTTGGCTAAGGCAAAATATTCTGGTATCAGAGGGCAAGATGGATTTGTTACAAATGCTGGAGAGGTCAGATACTGGCCATTGTCAAATTATTCAATAAGTCTCAGATTAATTAATGAGTCTCAGTTTGGTTTAGACAGAGATAGTCAGGTATTCTTGTCACCATTACCATCTCCCTGTCTGTGGTACTAAAAATTACCATTGACAGATGTAGTGAATATTTGTATTGTAGGCTATATCTCTGATTGTCTCTGATTGTTACATTGTTCATCACCATACCACTGTACTTGGTTGGTTACATTTGTGTGTAAAATTGTACCTTGGGATTCCCCACACTAAACAATTAGGCAACCAGCATTCGTTGCATACTGAAATTCTTACATGTGTTTTTTATTTTCTTCTCTGCCTGGAATATTTCCAGGATGTGTAGGAAGTGGGAACTGAATGGGAAAGAGAGAGGGAGAGAGTGTAAAAAAAGACTGAAAGCAAACGCTCATATATGTCACCATTAACACTGTGGAGTGCATTTTGTTTTGGTCACGATTTCCCCTGGGCAATGTCTGTCCTTACAGTGCTTTTGCAAACAAATGGACTCCTACAGCATGACACCATAAACATGTAGATTCCATCTCAACTTTGCCTCATGCAAGCTTGTTGATTACACAGATTTTTTGTAAGCAAGAGGGCAAAAATAGTCTATTTTGAAATTTCGAAGGTCAAATGCCCACCAAAGGCCTGCTGAAATAAAATCCTAATTTATTCCTCTCTTGCAGATAGCTGGAGTATGTGGTTAGATGCTGGGCATGTCTGCAAGGCTTCCGTCTTGCATAAGAATGGCAGCAGAAAGTGTGTCTGACTGCTGCCGCCTGCTTTGCCTCGTGCTGTGAGGGACATTCAAGGAAATTTGCGCCTGTCAGTTTACATCCGTCACTGTTCAAATGCCCCCGCCGCACATTGCTCCTAGTTCACAGCAAGGCATTCATGGGTTGACTCTTTTGCTGAGAAATCTGCCTGTATCTGCCCAGCTGATTGTGTCTGTCTCTTCACTATAACCCATATCATACATTTCTTGAAAGAAGATGGAGAGCGCACACACACACACACACACACACACACACACACACACACACTGGTTGTTGCTTAGATGATCACACAATGACAACATCCCATTTTTATCACACTCTGACACACAACTTTAAACGACTTTAAATGAGTGCGCTAATAGATCTCAGCTTTGGTAGCCTACCCAGAAGGAAGACATAAAATGCAAATAGCCTGTGACAGATAGCAATGACGACAAAATGCTAATTGAAAGCAGTACCATTAAGACTAACAAGAAGACAACAAAACAGTAATGTGTTGTTCTCTCTGTGCCATTTTGCCCCCTTTTAAAGGCTTGCTTGTTTACCCTCTGCTGATGGCAAATGGCCCCATTAGCCTGTTGCATTCATTCACTAAAAAACCAAAGCAGTGGCTAAACCTCTCCCATTTGAGAATACAGGGTCAGATAAGGTTGCAGCAGCGGCAGCAACCTGTAAAGCCTGACTCTTGTGGAGATGGACGTCTAGCTTAAGTGACAATGTCAGAAAGAAATGCTAGTAAGCAGCTGTCTACACTTCTGCTGCAAACACATTCCAAGCACAAAGGTAGACTATTTTTCTTTCCCGGCTAATGTTGGCAGGGTTGTTTTTTTTTTTCTTTATAGTTTTTTTTCCCTTTTTATATCTGTTGACCTTTGGCTATTTTTGCAGTGCCTCTCTTCTCCTCTTCTCTGCTCCCTTCTCCAGTGCGCTGCTCTGTGAGTAGGATGTATTTCAGTGATTACCGTTCGAGAAGCAGGCCTCCATCAGGACGGATGGCGCCGAAGCGTGCTATGTGGGCTAAAATAAGAATGGATACAAAGGCTTACAAAGGGATAGAGGTGCTGTGGGATATTTGCTCATAATAGACCAGCTTTATTGGCTCACTGTCTCTTTTTATGCCTCCACACACTGTAGATGGGAGGCATACTGTTTTCCACTTGTCCACCCACACACATATGTGTCTGTCCAGAGGCAGTTACCTTTGAAACAGGTTTTGCATTCAAACGCAGAAACATGTCAACCAACTACATATCAAGACAGTTCTGTCCCTCTTGGTTGCCTTGACTTGAATTAAAACCTTGAGTATTCATGTGAGAGACCAAAACGAGGTAGTAAAAATAAATTCTATTCCAAGATAAGACCATCCAATCTGCTGCATCTGAGATAGAAAGTCGAGATTAAATAATAGAAGTTTAGAGTTACAGAGTCAAGAACACATGGGCTATATATGTAATAGCCTACTGCTCAAATTCACCCTTGTGCCATGTCTCCTAAACCTTGACATATTCACTCATACATAAATGTTACATGACATGATTAGGCAGTCATTGGCAAGTGTTCAAAGGTCAATGTCAAATTTTGTCAGAGGCATCATAAGATCATAGCAAGTGAAAGCACACTAGTCAGTGTCTTGTGTTCAGTTCATTTGCATATACATGACATCTTTATGGACAGAAGTAAAAACCATACTGGAACTTATGTCCATTGTGTTCTGTTTTACAAAAAGAGAGGAAAAAGAACAAACAAGAGACTGAAAATGTCTTTCAGCTATGCAACATGAACAGTTATCTTGCGAAGATACCACAATGCTGGTTTAACTCCATAATTGTCAAGTATGACTAGTGACAGAAGAAAAGAGTGGTATGTGACGGCATGCTTGTGCAAACACACACATTTCAGTTTCTTTACATTGAACAGATGTAGCGGTATCCTTTGCTACAGAGATTTAACTCTTGTTTAGGGCTGCCATACCAGAAGAGTCTCAGGACCTGAACACAAGGTGCAGCTCAATTTTGTATATGTTTCATGTCGGGTTTTTTTGCACAAATGTGTGAATCTTTTTTGATTTTTTTATTCAGGTCAGATGTCGGGTGTGCTGGTCTGGGTAGTCTAGTGATGGCTGGTGGGCTCCTCTGGCTATTCCCTTACAGGCAGACTGATCCCCTCCACTTGGTCTGTGAATCATCCTGAGGCTTAAGACCCTTTTCCCTTCCCCAAAGAAGAGGACAGAGCCTTGTGTGCCATGGCTTCACAGGATGCCACAGTTGGCCACCCACCACCTCCCCCCTTGCCTTTTCCCTCCTCCACCAACCTTTTCCACGAGTTGCCTCCTGAGAGCTTGTGACAGTGGCAGTTGTGAGGTCTGCTGGCGTGCTCCCTGTGGCGTGAGGAGCTGTCACCTTGCATTCACCTCCTCCTTAGTTCTGCTCCGTAGACTGATCTCTGTTCTCAGAGAGGGGCATCTGTGTGTGTGTGTGTGTGTGTGTGAGAGAGAGAGAGAGAAAGAGAGAGAGAGGATTAGATTGGATGCCTGTGTATGTGTGTGTGTGTGGCTGTGTGTGTGTATGTGAGAGACTTGGGGGGTAGTTAACACAGCATGAGTTACTGGTGCATTCAACTTCCAGATCAGTACAAGCCCTAGACTTCAATGGTAGCCTGAGATTCCACTCAATTTCTAATCCAGTTTCTAATACTTTGTGTACTACAGAACCCCAAACCATGCAAAAACACTTCATGTATATTCTTAGTAATCCATGGAAAAAATGTGAATGAACAAGGGCCCCACATCAAATAAAGATGAAGGATTATTACAGCCAAACATGATCAAGTGGCTGCCCAGGTAGATAATCCATTATTCCTATCCTACTATCACATTAATCCACTGGAGCTGGCACTTAACCCAATTACTTCACCAGTTACATTAGTTACCTATAACTGCCAATGCATATGAGATTCATACATAGAATAGAGATACTAAATGTATGTGAGATTCGTATACATTATGAACAAATAGGTAATTAAAAATGACTGGATAAGCATTCTGATACTTGCACTTAGCATATTTCAAAACAAAAGAACTGTGGTGGGTTAGTGAGGCTTCATACTTCTAGGATGGTCTTTTTGCGCCATCTAGTGGTAAAGATAATATAAAACAGGCAATCCAAGACTAGATTGTATCTGTATTGTATTGGTGTCAGATCTACTATGTGTTTAATACGATGTAATCTCAGCTAGTATTGTCCCACATCACTCACTGACTTGACAATCAGAACAGAAAAAAGACAGTTAATCTCTTGGGGGATAGTCTCCTATGACCTCATTCTAATTCAGGTCATCTGTAGGCCCAAAACATCACTCACTACTTATTTGAACACAGAGAGATTTAAGCATTTCAGTGCTATTAAATTATAAGTAAGGTGAACATGACATTATAAAAAAAACAACAGGGTCTACACATTATGACTCAAATTATTAAAGTGACAGTATTTGTTATTTTATTTTATGATAGCCATTGAAAGATCAGGGGAACCAGTTTTAGCAGAATAGGAACAAGGTAGAAAAGGAACATGTGCTACTCAGGTGTCCATTCAGGTATTCAGTGGATTAACGTGCAAATGACAGACAAATCTATCACATGTTACAGGAGTATCAAGTGAGAGGTGTGATGATAGGTCAAAGGTCAAAGGTCAGAACGGGAGGATACACTTTTCATACGAGGTTGGTCCAAGGCAGTCTTCACCACAGTGTTAAATAAAATCTACTCATACAACATAACTTATAAAAGCAAACAGGAATCATAAGGGGGAGGACTTGTTAGTTTTGCTCATGTGGGTATTTACAGTATCACAATGGATGTACGATGTAAAAAATAAGATGTTCGACTTTCGTAGCAAAATATATGTACATTTACAAATTGTTTTTTTTTGTTCTTTCACATGATTACTTGCTAATTAAAAAAAAAAGAACTCAACACCACGTTCATTCACGTGAACACAACCAGCAGAAAACAACAGTCAGTGTCACAAATGAAATGCATACTTCTTTTTATCTTTTGCGTTAGTTAGCACACAGGATGGCCATGCCTTCACAGATTCACTCCAGGAGTCTACAACAGTCTTCTCTCTAGAGATTATTATTCCAGTATGTTGACTTGATGCACATCCCTTCCTATTTAAGACAAGAATGCAGATTAATAAGGACGGGTAGAAGTCTGCAAAAAGTGCATGTTTGGCACTCGGCTCGCTCCAGAGTAAAAGGAAAAACTAACGTCATTGATGGGGGGTGGGTTGGGGGGGTGGGGGTGTGTGTGTGTGTGTGTGTGTGGAGAGGGTCGGGGTGAGGGTTGTGGGTGGGATTTGGGAGTCACACTGGAGCGAACAAGTGACAAGTTTATTTTAGTGCCAAGACCCCACCTTAGCTCCATGCCTTGGTATAGATACTGTCTTGGCAAAGGTTTCCCATAAAAACGATGAAAAAAAATAAACAAAACAAATCGTATATTACATCTTCACTGCTTGCTCTTAGTCCAGAAACAGTGCTTTTAAAGTGAGATGTTTAGATGTCCCTCAGAGGGAGTGAAGCACCATTCTCCCATTGCCCTCTCTCCTTCTGATTTTCTTCAGTAGTCTAGGTGGTGACCTCCATATGGAGAGACTGCAGCAACTGATCTTCTAACTTCTTCCTCATACTCCTCCTCAGCCCATCCATACGCCTGTAGGGCTGGCTGCGCAGACCTGCATAGATTCAGGGACACACACACACACACACACACGCACGCACGCACGCACGTACACACACAATAGTAAGAAAACAGTATATTTTCATTAAATAAATCTCAATTAACTTCAATGAAAGCCTGAACTCCATCACAAATTCCAACTTATGGTGCATAATTATGCAGTATACACTTGCAACAATTATTTTAGTCTAACATTATGCCTCACACCACTTTCACTGAAACAGTGTAGGATGTAGATTTCTCATTCTGAAAACAGCATGTTTTACTAATAGAAAAGATCTTGCTCGTGCACCAGACTTCTATTCTGTGTTTCTAAATGCAGTTCAGGCCCTCATTGTCACTGCGACACATGTGGCGTCAGAGGCTGTGAAATGAACAATGAGCAGATGACGTCAGGAGTGGCACGCATGCAGAGATGTCCTTCCCATTCCAACATGCAAACACTCATGCAGCGAGGAGAACAATGTGCCATAAAAGAGGACCACAAGAAGATGGATGGAGGGAGAGAAAGAAAGAGAGGGAGGGAGACAGACAGAGAGAGAGGTATAGTAAGTTTTAGGAGAGGCGGTGATGGCAGAAAGGAAAAGGAAGAGGAGGATAGAAGGAACAATGAGGTGAGAGGGGAGAGAGGTGTGGGGAAATCCACCTTGCTGAGGAAGAGAGTTTTTTTTATTTAATAGTGGAAGTCCTCGTTGTGGGCGGGGTCGCAGAAAAAGCGAGAGCCCCGTTTGGCTGATCGCGCCGTGAACGGGACCGTCTTCAGCACTGCAGCGAGACAACAGCCAATCACAAGACAGAAATAAAACTACTGTTCATTTAAGACACTTCATGAGGCTAGCGGTCCTAGCTAGCAACTATTAAAATAAATATTCACACCTTTCAGAAGTTACAATTTCACTAAAAGAAATAACGTAGCCAAAAAATTGGTTTATTTCACAGATGAACTAAAATGATCTCTGTCTTTTGGTATAAAAACACATTCTCGGAAAGAAAATTGTGTAAACAAAAGATATGATTAAAAGCATTTATCAGCCATGATTTCACCAAGTTTGGAACATTCATCATTTTTCATTTAAAGTTTTCGATGACTGTGTCAATGCAACTAATGAGCCGAGGGTGAAAATTCTACAGGTATTCAGTGATGTCCAGTTTCCAATCAGTACTTCAGTTCAGGTGTAAAATGATAGCAGGAAATAATTATCACAGTTCAAAGGAGCACACATTTTCTCCCTGTAACATCTCACAAACAAGAAATGTGTATGACTATGTGTGGAAATTTTTCAGGTTAGAGAAACACCTTTGAGTGCAATGTGCATCCATGAGTGTGATGTGTTTGCGTGTGTGTGCGCCTGCGTGTATCTGTGTGAGCATTCATGTGTGTAATTCAGCAATGTGACTTTATCGACAGGTATTGAACTGTGGCCTTGTTTGTTTATTTCTGTGTGCGTGCTTCTGTGTGTGTGCGTGTGTGTAGCTGGTGAAGTCCACTGAACTGTACCATACCTGTGATGATGTCCTCGATGGCGCCATCTTTGCCCTCGTAAACGTGCCGACTATCTTTGCCCTGTTTCCGCCTCAGCTCAGCAATCAGCTCCTGCTGCTGTCGCTTGCCCTTGTGAGAAGGTGACTGTTGGAAAAAATACAGGAATAATCTTCAGTCAAAGACTACATCGTGAAAATAAAACATTCAGGCGGACTGACCCATACTGTTGCGACTACCACATCTGTGCATGAGAATTTTTTTAATTTCAATTTTTTAAAATTTCATATGGAAACCAGTAACCAGACTGGCTGGCTGTGTTCAAACTCTCCTTCTCTGCCTTCGACATTTGTGTCCTCCATCTAAACATGGCACTGTCCTGAGGATGATGTTAGAAAAGACAAACACACCTGCTGGTCCTCCTGCTCTTCCATCATGGCCTCCTGTTCTAGAAGTTTCTCCATCATCATCTGCTCCTGTTTCTTTCTCTGCTCGTTCTCCTCATCTGCTTGCTGCACATGAAACATACACACACACACACACACACACACACACAAACATAGATCACAGATATAGATATAGAAAAGAATAGATCAGTGATCAAAGAAACAATTAAAATGCATCCTTTAAAATGCATTAACTCTCTGTCATAAACAGAAAGTGGAAGTACTATTAAATTGACACTTACAAGAACAAATAGCCATACAGAACAAATAGCCATACACCACCAAACCATCACCACCACCAGCAGCAAATAGCATGATGCATTATATATGCAAATGGGAGTGTGTGGGCTGTGTGTGTTATTTGTGTGTGACATTGTGTTTGCGTACCCGGTAAGACTTGACGAAACGCACAAACACAGGGAAGAAGACAGAAGGAGGCATGGTCTTGGCACTCTCTCCAAAGAACTTCACCACCTCATCAAACGCATCCTTCCAATGAGAAAACAGCAATATTATCATCCTGAAGAGAGTAATACTACGCACAGTGGCACAACAGTTCAACACTGAAGACAGCTAGAGTCTTTATTGTCCCACAGGGATAATCTTTTTCACACTTCACTTCATGAAGCACAGTAATAGCAACAATAGCAACAGTTTTGTATCCAAATTTCAATGAGAGCAACAACATGCTACATTTCTACGTTTTTCGAAGCACCCAAAGTGCCTTCCCCCTCACACTCACCTGGGCAATGCGGGCGTCGTCCTGCAGCTTCTTGAGGCGTGCCTCGTTGTGGTGGACGAAGTCTTTGAGGAGCGAGTTGTGTCCGTGCATGCTGTACTCGCGGCGCGTCAGGTCCATGCCCCTCTGCAGTTCTCGCACATCCAGCAGCACGTTCTCCAGAGACACTGGGGACACAAACACATGTCCACGCCCAGCTCAGATTAGTGTCCATTCACATACAGTAGACACATTCTGTTTCTTACCTGAAGTCATTGGCCTGCAATGGTAACCTCCTCTCTGACATCTATGTAACATCTATCTATGAGTTTTCTGGTAACTCATTTCTATGTATTTTACTTGCATGTACTGTAGGTCACATGCTAATGCATCTTTGTGCTAGCAACTGTTCTATTAGTTTTCACTGTTGAAGAGCCATATGCTATCGATATAGAATGATCCATACGTGTACACGTTTAACTAAGATTTATAACTGAAGATTTAATTTGAGAAAGAGATATTTATAGACTTAAATATGAATTATCAGATCATCAATCGTCTTCAGCCAATTGTCTCAAATTCTAAATGAAACTGCTTTTTGCGCAGGAAAATGCGCAAAGAGAGAGAAAGAGAGAGAGAGAATGAAGTAAAGAAAAAAGACAAAAAAAAAAACTTGCTAGTCTCACCAGCAGCAGCTTTCTCCACGTAGTGCAGCTCGTTGTAGAAGGGAGCCACGATGGGGTACTTCTCCTTCACCACATTAGCAATGTAGTGCAGCAGAGTCAGCTTCCTGTCAGTGGACTTAGTCTCCAACAGCTGGAGGAGAGGAGAGAAGAAAAGGGACCATGAGTCTGTCTGACCAGCAGGACTTTAATCAGACAGGACGGTGCTAATACACATGTGTACATACATAACAAATGCAATATGCGCATGGCCTGCAGGCAAAACAGTATAAGTGTATCATATTAAAGTAAATCAGGACAGGTAAATGTTTCAGTAAATCACTGTGTCACTTTTTTACAGTATAGCACAGAAATCCTCTGCAAATAACAACGGTGGCTTTTTTAATGCCATAGGGAGATTCCTAAATGACTTGTGTGGCATCTTAATTTGCCAACAGAATTGGCAGAAGTCTATACCAATGGGGGAATGACCGTATAGTTGTATAGGCCTAAAGATGCTGTTTGGGCGAGGGATGAGGATACCACACGTACAACTGTAGTGTACTCACCAGATCCAGACTCTGTAGTTTGAAGCCGTAGACAGCGCCTCTCTTGCTGCTGTTCATGTAGTTCCCCAGGGCCAGGATGATCTAAGGAAGAGAGTCACACAGCAGACACGGGGATATGAATGCACACCCAAATAGAACAGGACCCCAAAATAACTCGTCAGAGACATGCACAGAGACACACACGCATGACAGAGTTTACCTCCAGTATTTTCTTCAGCTTCTGTGAAGACTTGATGGAAACTGAAGCAGCAATAATGGCATGAAGTTGCTGTGAATACATATTGGAAACAGAATGATCATATTAGTGTAAAAATTCAGACAGTATATTTTATAAAATATTCAGATTTAGGGTTTTATATGTAAAATCCTGTTAGTCTAATCTTGTTAGCTAGTGCCTCTTTTGGCAGTGACAGAGGCAAAGAAGCCCTTGTGTGTGATTGTTGTTCACAATTTAAATTCATCAAAATTTTTTTTACATTTTTACACTTTAGCTTATTGCATTGAGAGTGTGTGATGAGAAAGGAGAACTTTTAGAGGAGACTTTAGATCTCCTCTTCTTCAAGCAACCATGGCTCAAGCTCAAAGTCCTGCCTAACCCCACACCCTGACCGCTTTACTGACTTAACTGGTGTGAATCAGTCAATCATGAAGTTAATTGAAGCCAGTTGTCTTTAAAGGGTTCAGGGCTTACAGCTCAGGAAGGACACTGGAGTCTAGCCCATGTGTAGTCACACCTTTAAGTCCATTCCACAACTCATCTACCCCTACACATCCATTACTCCTCCATCCATTCATCCATCCATCTATCCTCCTTTCCTCCACTCCATCCTCACCGGCGTGAGCATCTGCAGGCTGTCGCTGAAGTTGCCCATGAAGGCCATGATGCTCATGCGCTGGGGCAGACGCTCGATTTTGCTGAAGAGCATCATGAAGCGGTCCTCGTCCGTCAGGCCGTCCAGGGGCCGCCGCTCGCGCTCGTACTGACGCAGCACCTTCACCTCTGCCTCCGTGGGCATGAAACGCATCAGGCACTCCACAAAGTCCACTGGCACCGTACGCAGGTCGAACCTGCACAACCACATACACACGCAGGGACTGTTAACTTCAGTTTGTTCAAGGTCAATGTGGAGCAGGTTAAGGGTGGGTTGATAAAACAACATGGTTAGTCATTGAAAAGTTGATAAAAAAAAAAACATTAGAAAAATATGATAAAACTAACAAAGCTTCAAATGAAAACTTGGTACTCATTTTTGAAGACAGATGATATGCTCAGCATCCAGTAAAATTTTGTTTCAATATTTAATGTAGGACAGTTTCGTTATACTCTGCCCCTAGCAATTTCAACTTAGTTTTGTTAGGAAAAGATTCAGGTGGACTGACACAGGACCTAGGCCAGCATCAAACATCACTCAATAGAGTGTTGATACTGGAATTCAGAAGAAACAGGTCACCTCTTGTGCCATAGGATTTTACAATTAATTAGTATTATGATCAAGATGACGAAGAGGTTTACTTTACCGCTAATATTCATTTCTCCTTTGATTTCAGTATATTTTGTAGTTCATGCAAAACCTTCTCACCAAAGTCATACTCATACCCATTTTTCATGAACACAAATGAAATATTTATGAGGAATATTTTCATTCCCACTGGCCCCCAAGGGTTCCATTGCCTTCATCAACTGCAGAGTTCTCCTGGAACATGTACAGTATATTTGCAGCAGTACTTTTCTGTGGGCAAGATGGTGCTAATTTCAAGCTGTCTGAAAGCCTGATAAATGAGTTTCCAGGGAGGCAGTAGGGCTAGTTTGCATTCTGACCAGAGGTTTGTGTTCTGTGTAGACTCCATGGAGGCAGAGGACAGAGGAGCCGGAGAGAATACCCCGTTGGCATGGTAACCCAAGGTGAACACAGAATGGAGTTCTTTCAGAGTTTTCCCTCACTTGCTTTCAAGTTTGGGAAACCTTGACTTTAACCTCAACAGTGAACAAAACCCACAAAAGAACTGTGAAAGTTTAAAAATCCCCGAGCCTACAACGACCAAGACCAAACATAAAAAAGCTCTCTATGAAAGAACTACAAAAAAGAGCGTGTCAGCAAATGAATTAAACTTACTTTGCCTTAAAATATTGTCAAGAGTCGTGACTAGCAGCTAAACCCACCTATGGTTTAGTTGACACGATGTGACTACACAAGGCCATTACAAAAAGATGAATTTTCAATGTGCAGGCAGTACTCACGTGTGGATGGCCTTGCAGATCTCCTCTGGACTCTTGCCAGCTTTGCGTAGGGTGATAGCCAGGTTCTTGGCCCGGTTGGCCTCCAGCAGGGACACCTTGTTGGGGCCCTTCTGCGGGGCCTTCTGCTTGCTCAAGGTCATGTCCACCGCAGGACCCTGGGCCTTGGTCTTGAACATTTCCTCAAACTCGTCCACGTTCAGGTCCTGGAAGGGCCAAGCAATGTAATAAAATTCACTATATTGTCAGCAAAGAATGCCTTTTCATAAGTCAAGTAATCTATTGCAGTTTATTTATTATTCACTGAGGTAATTTCAAGTGAATGTATGTCTAGCACATTTCAGACTCTTGCCCTAGGGAGCCCTCAGTCTTCAGAAGCAGATACACAGGGGAAGACAAAACTGACTTTTTTATTAGGCATGTAAACATGTTGCTGTCGTGTTTATTTTCTGCGGCTGTTTATCATTGTGATGATTTGATTGTGATGAGGCAGCTCCACACTTGCACAGACAGCTAGCTGACAGTGACAGATGGAGATATGGATTGACAGACATACTGCATCCGCTTGCACAAAGGTCATTCCGAACACAACTATAATTTCTCGTACCTCTAGAATGCGCTCATCGTCAATCTCATTGAAGACGGTGCCGTTGATTTGGTTGGGTTTAAGGGCGACCCAGTTGAACACTGGCATACGGAACTTAGTCTTGATGGGCTTCTTGATCTTAACGGCTATGAATTAGAATCAGAATTAGACACGTCAGAATCACAATCAGATCAGAATCTCATCATAGACATCCCATAAACATTCAAAACGTCAGCTTAAATCACACGAGACGATAATATCAATTTAAAAAGGACTCGTCAGAGATAGTTTGGAATGGAGGGAGATCTCCAAGGAGATCGTTCACAAACAGCGTGAAGAGATGACATGGAGTCAAATGGAAGACGGACACAAGCACCATCACTACACATTGACAGAGGGAGAAAAAGGACGGAAAATGAGCAGAAAGGAAACCTACAGAAGAGCTTGATGGGTCCATCTTTGTGGGCAGAAGCAGACAGAAGCAAAGGTTTAAAGAGGAGAAATCAGAAAACAAGAAAAAGCATACTGTAATCCATGCCGTAATCCATACTGTAATTGCTCAAGGACATAAGGCATTTGCAGCAGGTTAAGCAAAGCTCTCTGAAGAAATTGTTGAACGTGACAAAATTGGCAAGGACTGTATCACAATGAGCCTTCGGCCTATGTGTGGAACCATTAAGGCTACATCAGACTTCATGAAAAAAAAAAGACCCAAACCCTCAGCTAATCAGAATTCAGTGAGAAATTCAAAATGGCCGTTTCAGATAATAAACGTGTTTGCTACATAGAATATTCACATTACTCTGGTGAAAAAAACCAGTCCTTGTCTCTGGTAGAAGTAGCACTGAGAGTGACGAACCTGTGAGCCCAGAGTTAAAGATGACCGTGGGGGAGCCACAGCCAGGCAGAGGGGGGGCAATGGGGGGAGGAGGAGGAGGCAGAGGAGCAGAGATCTCCACATGGCCAGAGAGAGGTGGAGGAGGGGGAGGAGGAGGAGGAGGGGGTGGTGGAGGAGCTGCAGCAGCACCTGCTGATGGTCCGTTTGGAACTGAAGCAAGACAGAGAGAGAGGGATAGAGACAGGGAGAGAGAGAGAGAGAGAGAGAAGAGAATGTTTTGTTTATTATGAAAGGCAGCAGTTTCACTCTTCAATTTGTACTTTCCTTAAAACTTCAAAGTTAACAGAAATTGGTCAGATAAAGTACACACTACGGATGCAATCTGTCAAAAAATATCATATAACCCATCAAGAATATCAATCAGAGTACCTTCTGCCATGTCCATGACTTACATCATTACTGGTTGCTTGATGCATATTTGTGATTTGATACTTGAACTTGTCTGTGCATTATGAAATCCATCAGTTCATCCACACACTCTCTTTCACACACACCCTTAACCCCCACACCCACACACACATACACACACAACAGTCACTTACCAATTTGCCCATATGAGGGTATGGACATTCCCCCAGAGCCAGGCATGGGTGGAGGTGGTGGTGGTGGTGGGGGAGGTGGAGGAGGGCCAGGGGTCACCCGGCCTCCTAGAGTACCCTGTGACAGTCCTGCACCCTGACCACCACCAATACCACATGCCCCTAATCCAGAAATTTCTGGCACTGGAGAGGTCATGAGTGCGTGCAGGGGCGGTGGCGGGGAGGGGAGGAGGGTGGTGGAGGTCATGCCGATGCCGGCGCCAGCCGAGGTGGCGGCGCAGGCAGGCAAGGAGGAGGTGGAGGAGGTGGAGGCACCCCCCTCGCTGCCGCTGGAGTCGCCCCCTTCGCCGTCGCCCTCGCCCCGCTGGGTGATCTGCAGGCTGCTGCGGCGCTCCAGCTCCGTCAGCTTCTTCTCCAGCGACTCTGCCGCTGGATGGCCTCGTCCTTCTCCCGCACCATCCGCCTCAGCGTGTGCACCTGGGAGCTGGCGTCCCGGTAAACCGCCTGTGGACACGGAGCATCGCAAGGGGCGCATATGGGCATGGGGTGGACAGAAAAAGAATGGAGATGGTTAGAGGTGACTTTGTTGTGGGACTCCAAGTGGATGACAATGTTAATTCAGAAATAGAGTTTCTACTGACTGACTACTACTGGGTGCCATTTTTGAGGCTACTACGTTAGCCTGAGAGAACCCAGATGGGTGTTTATACATTTGTATTTGCTCGGCAGGTTCATAAAGCCAATCTTGGAATCACCAAAAATATCACAGAATTTGGGGTATGGTAGGGTGGTGGTGGCATAGCAGTTAAGGAACCTGGCTAACATGCTAGTAGTCTGGAAATTGTGGGTTCGAATTTCAACTGCCACCATTGTGCCCTTGAGAAAGGTACTTAACCCTAAGTTGCTCTAGTTGACAAATGTAAGTCGTTTTGGATAAAAGTGTCTGCTAAATGCATAAATGTAAATGGCTTGGGGGAGCTTTGTACATTGACAGACAGAGGCAAAGCTAGTGGTTACACTGCTGGTGTGCTTCCGATACCTTGAAAAGCATTTGGTAAGAGATTTGAGTAATGTCATTTCAATTTCATTTCCATACTGGTTACCCTGCCTTTGGAAAATGGAGATGAACGAGAGATTTCCAGACCGAATCTTAGAGAATCAGTCTGGTGTCATCCAGGCTAGCTTAAATACACAAACAGATAAACAAAAGAATGGAGGGACTATGATCTGTGCCTGTTGTCTTTTTTGACGATACAGACTATTTAAGTGTGGAAAATGTGTGGAAAATGTTCCCAGTCTCAGATTATGAAGAATAGTGGTAAGATAATGAGCTGCAGACATCACTGCTCAGCTGACAGCAGCATTTACACAAAAATCACTGGTGTAGGCTATATGTCTCAATGTAAGTGTGTGTGTGTGTGTGTGTGTGTGTGTACATGTATCTACATGTGTATGTGTGTGTGTGCCTCAGTGTGTGTGTGTTTGCATGTGTCTGTGTTCATTCTGTTAGACGACTCACTCGTGTAGACTCCAGCTCCTTGTTCTTCTGCATCAGCTGTTTCTCCAGTTCCACAATCTTGGACATGGCCTCATTTTCAGTGTCCAGAAGCTTATCGGTCAGCTGCAGGACAGAGTATTCAACAGTTAGGAGTGCATCCAACAGCCTGCTAATTTGGAAAAGGAATCTTGCCCAGATTCAAATGTTAAGTGTTCCCATTATCCAGAAGAGAGGAAGAAAGTATTGCAAAATCATTAGAAACTTGCAAACCTAATTGCTATTAAGAGTAATTACTTGTTTTACAAAGACAGGGCTTTCTGTAGTAAATGTACATCCAAACAAACAAACCCTAAAGCTGCTTTCACACTTCCCCAACAAACACCAAGAAACTCAAACATTCTACAACTTTGGAAACTTTTTTGTAGTCTTTAGAATGTTCAGAATAAAGTTCCAGATTGTAACTGAAAAGACTGACTTTAGAATTGTCAAACCCACACAATCACAATCACATTACATCCTACAATCACAGACTGACAGTCCACACTGACCCAGCTGTTTATGTTCACTGGAGTTTGTTAGGGAAGAGTAGAAGCAGAATGCACAAGAAATCAGAATCTACTTGCACTTGGACTTGGAAAATTAAATAATAATAATAATAATAATAATAATAATAAACAATATATGAAAGGACAACGTGAGGTTCAGACCTGAGACACGTTTTCCTCCAGCTCTTCAACGCGTTCCAGCGCTGCATTCTTGGTCTCTGCGTCTTCTAGAAGCGTGCCTACGTCAAACAGGTTGTCCAGGTAAGCCTGGATTTGTACCTGCAACTTATCACTCTCTGTGTGCTTCAGCCTCTGCAGGGATAGAGAGAGGACAAAGAGAGAGGGAGAGGAGGAGGAGAGAGAGGGAGTAAAAGGTTAGAGGGAAAAAGAGATGACAATAAGAAAATGGCATGAAAGCACACAGTAGTCATTCTATAGAGAATTATTATAGACTGTAATAAAAGGATGTCATTTGCACTTACAAATACATTGTTTTTTGCTGAAGTAAGGCAGATTCACTGATGATGTCAATATGAATGTTTCTTACCTCTAGATACTCGTCCAGAGCAAGCTTAGTGAAGTCATACTGAAGGTGTACCCTGAAGTTCATGTCCTCTACTGAGTGGACAACTATGTTGATGAACTGCATGCAGGCAACCTGTGTGAAGATTGAAATAGGCGTTTTAAATGGTGTGGTCAGGATGAGACAAGCAATACCATAGGCCAAGCACTCCATTACATTAATGAAGCCAATTCATATATTTATTAATGATGGTATTACCTTAGAGGAATGATTAAAACCACAAAAAAATTTTAAAAAAAATTTTATTTCAAGCCATTCTGAAAACTTACCATGAAGTCAATGTTGTTGTCCTCATTCTTAAAATGTTCCATCAGTTTCTCAAATCTCTGTGACTCTGAGCATACCTGTGAGAAGGAGAGAATGTCAATATGAATCTGACACTGCATTATTCTACCATACAAAGCTGTTGTCTGATTTTTGAGGATAATTTTTGGCAATAAAACTTGCATCACACCATTTTATCAGTTAGTGATCACCAATAGTGATCACATGCTATGTATTACTACACAGCCTGTTTCTGACTCATTAGTGGTCAGCTGCTGTTTCCTGTGGGGAAGCTAGGCGTGTTGAGTCCACTCGCTTACCTCCTTGAAGTGGTCAAAGGCAGCCAGGATTATCTCATGACCCCCGCGGACCAGACACACAGCAGCAAGCAGCTCCAGCACCAGGGCCTTAGTCCTGACCACAAGAAGGAGAGAGATCCAGATCGAGATAGAGAGTCAGAGAGAGAGAGAGGTTTGTGGTCAGACTCAGAGAAAGAGGGGAAGTGTGTGGTGTGTGGAGTGTGTGTGTATGTGTGTGTGGAGATTAAGGAGAGAGAAGTGAATAATTTTGAGGTTTTGAGGAATGTTGAGGTTGAAAAAATACAAGTACAAATGTTTCCTGACCAAGACCAACACTGGGGACCCTGCTGTCACTCTAAAAGACATCCACTGTTAAATACCCCTGGACAGGGCTCTACTTTACTCCCCTCCCAGCATCCTATATGTGGGTGGAGTCACCAGTAATCTTATCTTTAACATAGTTAATGGTCTGAATGATGTGGGATTAAAACTGCATTTGGCGATACTTGATCTGTGAATGAGTGGCAATCTGCCAGGTCCTCCCTTGGAAAGGTTATTTCAGAGGGCAGTAATGGGTTGGAACGGCTTTGCGAAGGGAAGCTTATCGCCGAGACGCTGGATGAGTGATGGACTCTGATGTTGCACTGTTTGTGGATCACTTTCATCAGGCCGGCTGTCGATGGGCAATCTGCCAGAGATTAGTGTGTGTGTGTGTGGTGTGTGTGTGGATGTCAGTGTGAACAGGGAAGGGAGTCTCATGTCTTTAATCAGATGGTGAGGTGAGACGAGCACTTGACTGCAGGACAGATAAGAGAAAATCCCTCATCAGCCCAATGCACAAGAGAACATCAGTGGGGCTACTTAACAGATAAAGTGAGGGACTAATAAGAACATTGTGTGTGTGTGTGTGTGAGAGAGAGAGAGTGTGTGTGTGAGAGAGAGAGAGAGAGTGTGTGTGTGTGTGAGAGAGAGAGAGAGAGAGAGTGTGTGTGTGTGTGTGTGTGTGAGAGAGAGAGAGAGAGAGAGAGTGTGTGTGTGTGTGTGTGTGTGTGTGTGAGAGAGAGAGAGTGTGTGTGTGTGTGTGAGAGAGAGAGAGAGAGAGAGTGTGTGTGTGTGTGTGTGTGTGTGAGAGAGAGAGAGAGAGTGTGTGTGTGTGTGCTTACCTGGGGTTTTTATTGTTGAGGCTCAGAGCAATTTCATTCACAGCATGTGGATGGGACATGACCATATTAAAGCCATACTAGTGAGAGAAGGATGGATTAAGAACTGAACAGAAGCGCACAGAGAACAATAAAAGCTGATAAACTGTGTTATTAGTGCAACACCAAATGGACAAAAAAATGGTCAAAAAATAATCTACATTCTAAAACAGACATCT
>PYXC01001263.1:975000-1065000 GCA_015244755.2 Tenualosa ilisha | reverse complement strand
TACTGGGAGGCCCCAAAACCCATCTCCCTCCCTAAATCACTCATTCCAGTCTAATAACTGACCAGGGCTTGACACAGCCAGAGGAGTCTCTGATCTGTTGTACTTAGATTAAGGCAGCGCCCCACTGGCAAGGAAATTCAGTGCTACCCCATTTTGGGTGGTGGGGTACTCAAGGGGTACATCTTAAGGAGTTTGAGCCACAGAGCTAATCTCGATTAGATCACATAGGACTGATGTCTGCCAGGGATTATGGGTCCCACATTATGTCTTCCACAGAAATGTGGATGCTAATTCTGCTTTGACATTTGTGTGCCACCTTCACTCCCCATCTGGCAACAATAGCTGTACATAACAGAGCATATCATTCAGGCCCATCTCCTGCCTACATATCACCCGTCTCTTTCAGTTTACATTGTGGCAATACAATGATTCGCTGCAGCTCCATGGTCGCAAACGATGTCACAGTCTATTGTGTCCACGGATGGTCAAACTTGTTGCTGAAAAGATACATGCATCCTAGCTACGTCACGGATGATACAGTCAACTCGAGCCATCGAGGCCATTTAAATGCACGGTGCTACTCACAGTCCATGTGGTTGAATGGCGCAGCCATTGCTACCCTACTGTGTGATTCATTTAAATGGGAGACATGAGGGATGCTTTGCCTCACCTCAGAGTAAAGCTTTTTGATTATAATGTACAAATGTATTTTTTTTCTGTCCAGTGAAAGCCTATAAGAATAAAGCCACCACTCATAAACAGGCACATGAATAAAAAGGGGGCCAGGCAAAGTGAGGCGTCTAATTAGCCGCTATCACACGCAGCAGCAAACATCATCAAAGCAGGCTGGGACTTCGACACACAATAGATAGGCGCTAACGCTAGCGTCGGGAGTCTGTAACCCAAACAAGAGCCCTGACTCTGGGATAAATTACGCGTGGTGGGTAGATTTCAAGAAAGCAACGCAGCGCGTCAAAATTAGATTTTTTTTACCAAGGCAATTGCGAATCTCTCCTCCAATTCTGCAGGGTCTGGCATGGGTAGTTTGGGGGGCTTGTTCCTCGCCCTGAAGTCTGTGAGCTGAGCATCCATACTCTCCGCGTTCCCCATGTTATTGTCTGCTGTTTTCCTCAGTAACAGACAGAAACACGTTTTTCCCACCGATTCCTCCAGAAAATACAAGTCGAGTGGAGCTATCCACGCTGAATGAATGCCACAATCACATTAAAGTCTGGTCACTTCCCACGGATGCGAAATCAGAAACATGCAGAACGTGATATCCGATGCGTGACTCCCACAAAAGCCCTACTACATTGTTAATCCGTGATTTTTCTGGGTCTCTCCATTCATCTTTCCACGGGGGAACAATGCACAGGTTCACAGCGGATCACCACCGCATCCTTACCCGTATCGCGCACAATAAATGCTCCACTCCCAGTTTGCGCTATTTGCGATAGTGTGCATGATTCACATACGGCAGTGCGCGATTGTGTGTGGCGAGCTGGCTAGTTAATCCTGCCTGTGGCTACAACAGACGGAGTTCGACATCCACACATTAAACAGCAAAGTCTCCATTCAGTACCCGACACAATGAACCCTTTCAGCCTAGAACCCCCGCTGGGGCGTGCCAAAAGCCGCGATGGATAGGCGAAGGAGGCAATGTTTTGTTCTGTTGCATGCCGGGAATCGGAGTCTTCGGAAGACCGTTATGCCAATCTCTGGGTTTCAAGTCGGTTTTAACCAGTATCAGCTCTCAGTGATAGCCTACTAAACCGTCGTATGCAAAATCAATGTAACTGTGTATGACAGATGCTGTCTCATCCTCACCCCCCAGCACACTCATGCTTAACGTGAGAGGCTTCATGACACGCGCCAGTCATTTTTACATGTAAGACTAGAAATTACCTTTCACGTGGGCCAATAACCACGTCACTCAGTGGGCAAATTTTGAATTAAATTCAGCTTTCTGTGTGGGACATTCATTGTTTTTTTTCTATGTGTTAAATTATGCATCGAGTAGTTGTGAGTTTGACACGTCTAAGCATCGCTAGCGTGGACAACAAAGAAAGAAAAGAGGTCAATCCAATAAAGTGTGAGAAATTGTGCCAAGCGGGCCGCATTGAGCTAAGTCTGACACCTAGTGGAGAAAACCATTCATAGCTGAGAGGCAAAGTGCAATAAAGGACAAGAAACACCAAACTCAGAAACGTTCAGGTTTAATCACGTGGACAGTGCTTCAGTTAATCTTAAATATGAAACAATATAACAGGTTCATTTTTATGTGAGAGAAATGTTGCACAAATTACTTTTTTTTTGTAACCCAATGGTATTAAGCCTTAGACCTACTCTATGATGTAGTTATTAATAGCAATAGGAACAGACGCTTGACAACTAATGTTTATTTGAATAGGTAAACAATCGTTTATTACTTATTCATTATTAGAGAGTATGCTAGGCTTCATGAGTGCACTCAGCATGACTGAGCAGTCCTGTACAAACAAATGAATAAAACATGAGTTTTGCTCACCTATTGGTTTCCTATTGAATTCTCTCAGCCAAACTCAAATCTATTCTACGGGAAATAACCTGGCCTTGCTAACATGCAAAAGAACCAGCGGACAGAAATTATGAAAAATACATCCAAACGGAGTGTGTATTCTTCTGCACCATTCAGGGTGTAAGAGACTGATGATATTCAACAGACTTAAGTGCCAAAGCAAAAGCAAGGAAACAAACACATAATCAGATTTGTGATATTCACACAGAATAGCAAAACCCAATGCTGACCTTCCTGTGAAACAATCCATCACGTCACAAATAAGTCTAACTGAAATGTTTACTTCTTAATACAGATACTAATTCAAATAAAACAAACAAAACTCTCACTGTTGGTTATGACTGGGATGAGCCAGTTTATGCCAAACACGTAAGAGCGTTTGATTATTTTATACAGTGACGTCTCCAGGCACTTCTAAATAACATTCACACACCCATTGCAAACACCAAGCTCATTTCTGAATATTGTATAAACTCTACTATATTCTACTGTTTTTCAGTAGATGAGGCAAGTTGGTCATGCCTGAATATTACATGCAAAGAACAAGTGAATGAAAGGAGACATCAAATACAGGCCCAAAGATTTAAACTTGTTACATGGTATATAAGAACACCAGGTTAAATTGTTGAAAATTATGTGTAATGGACATCTTAGAGGTTATTTTTTTAAATGATCTCTCCTGACATTCCTCATATTTTCTAATACATAAACATATAGACTGAATGCATGCATGCATGTTAAATCTGTTTAAATCATTACAACAACAGACAGATGAATTACTGGTTGTTAGACCAACAAGGCAGTGAAAGGAATGTCTAGTCTTGGAAAAAACAAACAAACATTTAATTGATCAATCAGTCACCCGATCAAACTGCTTGTCAACTAATCAATCAAGCAACCAACCAATCAATGTTCTTAAGTAAGAAAGAGCAAAAAAGTGCACAAACGTTAAAGAAGGCAGGTGTCTGCAGTAAGAGCACAGTAAAAGTAAGAGCATTAAGTTGTGAGGGAATCATCACTCCTTTTAGTGTCCACATCTCATTGTCTTCTCACTCTTCTCCTCTTCCTCCATCTCTTTATTCCTCCTCCTCTTCCTCTCCTTCTCCCTCTTCCTCTCCACCCTCTCCCTCCTCTCCTTCCTCCTGCATGAACTCCACCATAAGCTCTGCTGTGCAGCTGGCCTCCCCGAGGCTGTTGACGGCCTTGCATGTGTACTTGGCATCGTCGTCCGGGCAGACCTCCGAAATGACCAGGCTGCAGTGGCCATCCTCCTCGTAGTCGATCTGGAAGTGGCGGGTCTCCTTGATGGGCTGGTCGTCCTTGTACCACACCACATCTGGGTCCGGATAACCTGGGTCCACACGGACAGTCAAAAGAAGAGAGTGGCAGAGGAAGAGAGAAATACGGCAACACAAAGGTTAGCTTGATTTGTCATGCTAATAAAGTATTTATACTGGAACTGAGTCTTAATAAAATGTAATTTTAATAATATGACTGGTATGTCTTTTTTACTACCCTACTCTACCAGTTCAGCTACCCTAACAGTACTTTGGCATCTCTGAGGTAACTGGCATCTATAATGCATCTGGGGAGTATTGTCAGTAGGTAGGTAACTATCAGGTAAACTAGCAGGCAATCTCACCCTCTATCTTGCAGTCGAATCGAGCAGCACTGCCCTCCACTACCTCGACGTCACAGATGACTTTGCTGAAGGTGGGAGCTGCTGGAGGTCGAGACTCATCCTCCAGACACTCCATGAATGGAGATGGGGCATCTTCTACACACACACATACAAACACACACACACACACACACACACACACACACACATGCACACAAACACAAACATACAGAAACGGATGGATACCCGCATGCATGTATATGCAGATAAAAAAACACATGCGTATACATGCTTGGACCCATGCGCGTTTATACACAGACACGCACACACACACAAACACAAACACACACACACACACACACACACACACACACACACAATCACACACACACAAATTATGTTTACATATACATACAAATAAACAAACACACACATTTTAGCATGGACACAAAACTTTTTACAAACAACTGCACACAAACACATAAATAAAATCAATCACAACAAACCGTCAGTGGGTGATTTCTTTGGCCCAACTCCGCCCAGCATCCCCATGGAGTGGAATCTGGAGATGGCACGTACAGCATTTCCTGTTTTCTTTACCAGGGAAAAACACACTTACATGACCCACATAGCTAGGAAAGGACATGCTTTTGAAAGTGAACATACTAATTTCTCTACAGAGATAAGAAGTGATTCAAACGATAACGATATAAAGAGTGAAAGATACAACAGAAAGTTGAGAGTTGTTGTAAAGTAAAGCAGTAAAGAGGTCCTCGCCCTAACCTGCCACTTGCGCCTCAAGATGTACTTCTTCAGCGCTTCTTTGGAGAGCTGCTTGGCCTCCATTTTGGCTGTATCCTGTTTCAGCCATTTGTGTTCCAGACACTGTGGACAGGTCAGACGAGCCCTGCGGAGATGAGACTTATCGGTAATTAATGTGCAGAGGAAGGAGAGGGAGTCCTATAATTACAATGGGACTCCACTGGGACTATGGAAGAATGGAACTGTGAAAGGGAAATTGAGCCAGAGGAATATGGATTCAGTTCTACTATCCGTCACATAGAAAAATAAGAGATAATGTCTGGATTTTCAAGACTAATCAAACTTAACACCTAATATCTGTAGCTATTACTAAAGGTGTCCTTGGTGGAAAAGAAGTGTACTTATGGTGCTAAAGTATACTAATTAAGCACATACTTTATAATATGCACTTCATGTATATGAAGCACACATTATATTATAATATATAATATAATTCATATATAAAAATATTAAATATTATTTAGCTATATATAATACTGCTTTCATATATTATAAAATTTGAACAACATTTTCTATTCAAGTGTTTAGCTTTCTGACAACCCAAGTGAGACTTACTTGTACTAATTGCCATGCCAGTGTCCCTGGAGAAACTCAGGATTAGACAAAATGTCCAAGAGCCCAATGACAACAAACAGGGATTGAACCAGTGACTTCTTTCACAGTTACTATGTGCTAGCCTAGTTCTTTAGCAACTGCAGCACCACACATCTCTGCCTTGGCTTATAGTACACCTACACTCTCTATGGCATAAATGTAAAAATGTGCTAAAATACAATAAAAGTGCATGATACTAAAATACATTAACTTGAAAGCTTACTTAATTATCTATTTCCCCTAAAAGTGAATGGAGAGAACAAAATAGTACACTAAAGTAATGCTTGAAAAATGCTGCTTTAAAGTTGACTTTTCCAGAGTACATTAAAATGTACTTAAGCTGTACTTAATATTTTCCACAATCCTGTCCTGCTTACCTCATATTTTTCTTCAGGAGACTGTTGATGAAGTCTTTACACTCAGCTGAGATCTCATCAAAGG
The DNA here is from genome assembly GCA_015244755.2 of Tenualosa ilisha. Lineage (NCBI taxonomy): Eukaryota > Metazoa > Chordata > Actinopteri > Clupeiformes > Clupeidae > Tenualosa > Tenualosa ilisha. The sequence continues at coordinate 1,058,965 of PYXC01001263.1, read as the reverse complement.
CATCATCCTCAAAATCCCAGGTGCAGGAGGTGACATTGGCCAGTGTTTCGTTATCATTGTCGCCCATGAAAGGTGACAGACCGCTGACCCTGGTATAGGGAAGTAGCAGAGAGCCACCAATGTCAGATTTGCTTTACATTTATTGTTATGCTGTACATTCACATGGATTTGTATTCATACTGTCGTCTCTAATTCTTTACTGAGATGGTTATCTTTATTCTGTTCTCACAGTTCTCTGTTTATAAATGGAAAGTTTTTAAAATCTCAATCCACTGTCCTCATTGCTGTTCTGACTCATAAAGTGATTGATGGAACTGCTCTGTTAATATGAGTTGGAAAGTGCGCTACTCTGTGGGGCACCAAAAGAAATCTTCTCAATATTTTAACAAGAGTGTCTGAAAAGTGCACCCCGAAAAAAAACGCAGTGTGTTAGAGCCTTAGCCGTGGGGCACTTACAGAATGTAGCAGATGACCCCGATGCTCCACATATCCGTGGAGTAGCCAATCTCCTCATAATTGATCACCTCAGGAGCCACAAACTCAGGTGTTCCGAACAAAACCTTCAGTCCACCAGAATTCTCTGCGAAAATATGAAAAACAGGCTTTCAGATAGCCTGGATAAAACCCCTCTGCACCTGCAGAGTGAATTCAGATTTGTAAGCAGGCATGTCTGGGTTCACCTCGACTGGCTCTCAAGTGCATTTTGGGGAAACATGTTTTGAAAAAATATGTACAATGATTAGGTTGTGACAGTTAGCATTGTCTATTTTTGTTAGACTTGTCCAGTATCTGGGTATATGGCGGGCCTAATAGATTACCTAGCCGCCTGGCAAGGCCGAAGTCAATAAGTTTGATCTTGCTTCCTGTCTTGTTGATGCACATGATGTTCTCTGGCTTGAGGTCCAGGTGGACGATGCCCTGCTTGTGGATGAAGGCCACGCCATCAATAATTTGGAGCATGTACTTGATCACCTCTCTCTCGCTCAGCTCAAAGTCCTCATCCACGATGCGATCAAACAGCTCGCCACCGGAGATTCTGAGCCACAGTGACATTATCAATTAGGGACATTACTAATGTTTGTGGGATGGCATTCAAATATCTGATGTAACTGCAAGACAGAGGGAGTGTTAATCTCCTAGGGAAGCAATGAGACTGAATTGTACATTGGATTGGTAGCAAAGAAAACCATGACTGCAGCACATAGACTACTGCATAGGACTGTGTGGGGCATAGACCCAGAACTGCTCAATACTGTTTATCACCATTTTCCACTAAGAGACCATCTGAAATATTTCTCTTCCTGGAGCAGTAAACAAATCCTATGCTCGACGAGATTTGGATCTGTGCTTTTTTCCATCAGGACTGCCAAGAGAAGGGAAAGTGCTTCTGCTCTCTCTCTCTCTCTATTTCCCCTTGCATGTCCATTCTCATTCTTGGCTCTATATAAGGACATGTGACAGACACTTGGCCAATCAAATGCAGAGGGAACTGGCATTGTGTTCTCTCCTATAAAAAGCTCAAATAAGTGAAATAATGAGGCACCTAGTGGGCTGGGTGTGTATGTGTAAGTGTATGTGGGTGTTTGTACATGTGAACATATTTATGTGATGCTTCTGAAAGAAGAACACAAAACAGTCTAACTCCTTTTACCTAACAACCCATTTCAGTCAGACAAAGCAAGCTTAGCTTGACAAAATTTGATCGTCCCGGTTCCAAAATAAGATGGCCTCATGCGATAACCAGTCAGCAGTTCAGAGCATAAATGCAATAATGCACTATTAAATTATCCAAAAATTTGTAACAACCTCAGCACCAAAGAGGAGCAGCACAACACTCACAGCTCCATGACCATGACCATGTCGGACTTGCCCTCGAAGGCATCCACACACTGCACCAGCTTCGGGTGATGCAGGCTGTTCATGATGCCGATCTCCTGACGGACGTTCTCCTTCTCCTTAGCAGAGAAGGCCTTGATGAACTTCCCAGCCCACACTTTTTTTGTTGACTTTTCAACCAGTTTAAACACCTGTCCGAATTTACCACTGTAGGATTCAACAAAGGAGAGAGTGTTTGGACAATTCTGTAGCTTTCTGCACTTTGAAGATAACATGGAAGATAAATGGATTTGGAAATAAGTTATACAATAAAATAAATTTGTATTTTCACTGAAATTGTCATGATCAATATCATTGAGATAGAGAGAGAGAGAGGGAGAGAGAGAGAGACCACTCACGTTCCCAATCTGTCCTCCACATCATAGAGCTCCTTGACGCTGCAGTCCTTCTTCACAACCACATCTCTGTATTCCTGCTCTTTCTCTGCATCAGCAGTTGAAAGAGCAAAAAAAAGTCAAAATAGTGCCAAAGCATTCAGGGCATTACTGAATCATGGAGAGATTCCCATCAAGTAGTTCTGTCTTCCCACGAGGGACAATGACTTGAGTGACTTCAGGGTTCATTTCCCAGGCTTTACAGATATGGTAATGATACACGACTAATGGCTGAAGGGGAGACAAGATTTCAATGAAAACTCACCATCATCGTCATCGGCAGCCTCAACTTCTTCCTTCGTCTCTGAGAGTGGATAGTCAGACAGGCGAACAGAAAGACAGGTGCATAGATAGTAAGATAGATAGATAGCGAAAAAGAGAAAGATAAAACATTTATTAGACACCTTGTGGTTGTAATACTGTTAAGTGTCCATTAGAGGTCTCTCTTTCTTACCTTTCACCACCGCCACTCCCGCAGTAACAGGCTCAGATTCAGCACTTGGCTCCCCTGCTCCATACATATTGACAGCACGCACTCTGAACTTGTACTGCCTGTCCTGGAGCAGGTTCTGGACAGAATACGAGGTGCTGTTGCAGGAGGCCAACTCTGTCCATTTCTTGTCCACTGAGTTCCAGATCTCCAGGTTGTAGGACTGCACGATGCTTCCGCCATCATATGTGGGGCCGTACCACGAAAGGGTGAGGGAGGATTCACGGATGTCGGTGGCAGCTGGGACACGAGCTGGCGGATCAGGCTTGTCTACGGGGAGAGTGGTTTAAATTATGTTGAGATTAAAATCAGGTCGTCATTTTTCTTTTTCAAATTAAAAATGGACAATATGAATGAACCCTAATCACTTATCACTATCTTTATGCAGGTAATTGAAAAGTCATAGTAAGTCTAATTAAGGTATTCATTCACTTCATAGTATTTTAACATGATGGGCTTCACACATTTATCAGTTTACAGTCTTGTGAATCTCCATGCGCTGCAAAAGGACAAGATCATGACTAGACAAAGTCTACAAACTGAGAAGAAAACAATACAGAGACTAGGTTCCACATTCCACAGGCCAAGACCAAACTCATGAATCATCCCTTATGTGCATTTAGCCATCCCATAATTCCCACAGTCATAGTATACACTTTATGACAGAATATATCCATAAGAATATGATCTAAAGGTATGATCAAAGGTCTGAGAACAGCTGCAAATGAATTAGGATTTATTGTTAGCATAGAGAGGCTGGTATTTTTTTTTTCCTCTGCTTTGAAGCGCCATCTATGGTAACCCAAGACAGACTCCAGTGAGACTGTAAAAGGGAGCAGCTTGTCTATCAGCAACACGTTTACAACCACGATCCAATAAACAAACTGGCAACGGTGTGGATGATGTAGTTACTAAGGTCTGCCTGCTGTGAGGCAATTATCACTGTAATAAAAACAGTAAGCCTCGAGGTCATGGCAAAGGAATCAGACAGGTTGCCACCGCAAGAAACACAGAAAGCTACCTCTAAAGGTACGGGAATCAAAACTATAAACAGTACAGTGGCTGCAATTGCAGATTACATCAGTACGATTTCTGAGAAAGGTGGTGGGTGTACATTTATGCATTTAGCAGACGCTTTTATCCAAAGCAACTTACATTTGTCAACTATCAATTGTTTTAGGCCAGTCTGCCCTAGGGTTAGGGTTAGGGTTAAGTGCCTTGCTCAGAGGCACACTGGTGGCAGCAGGGATTCGAACCTACAACTTTTCAGGCTGCTTGCACGGTAGCCAGGTTTAGGGAGCACATGTTAGCCATTAGCACATAAGTAAATGTATGTGTGTGTATTAGTGTTCAAAGGGGTCTCTATGAAACATCATTACACATGTATTAGACATTTATTAAAAAATTTAATTTCTTATTCTTACTGAATAGTTTTTCTTATCATTGGTTAATTGTTACTGCAGCTAAGCTGGACTATAATGACTGCTATACTGTAGCAATCAAAATTGCTTCCCAGTACTCTGTCTTAATATGTTACTCTTCTGTCATTGTAAGCAACATATTTTGGCATTCATGTCATATTACGTGGTCTCTAAAGTGTTACCAAAACTTGAAATGAAACTTTTACACACTATACTGGCCTTTTTTGTTTATGTACTGTATATGTGTGCATGTGGAGTGAGTGAGTGTGTGTGTGTGTGTGTGTGTGTGTGTGTGTGTGTTGTGCTTGCGTGTGTGACAGTCTGTGAGCATGAGACATACCTACGACAGCAAGGTTTACAGAGGCCTGTTTGGTGCCAGACTTGTTCTGCAGCTCCAAGGTGTAGCAGCCGCTGTGGTCCTGATCGGTTGCAGCAATGGTCAGCTGACTGCTGTTCTCTGTGGTCTCTATGGTGATGCCCCCACTTCCTGACTGGATCTGAAGCAGCAAAGACCCCAAGGTTAGTCTCACAACCTCCCAGTCACCTTTTGAGTACCTCACCAAAACCTTGATCTCCCATTAAACCAATCTCTTGAGGAGATTTGGTGTCTGAGCATCTTGTTCTCACAAACTAAACATCATGTCAGACATCAAAGGCACATAAAGGTAGATTAAAAAATGTCTTGAGACATGTTTTAATCAAATAAGTAAAATGAATTTTGTGGTGAGTTTGGTGTGTCTCCCTAGTCATTATGATGCTCAAGATAGAACATTTCATTATAAGGTGATGGAAAACAAGATGTTAAGTGTAACTCCCTGGGCATGTATTTGTTCCTGCAGCATGCTATGCACATGGTTACCCTGCTGTGGAAATCATGCAATGAGATCGGACTATAATAACAATATTTACTCATATATCAATATTTATTAATTTACTCATTCATTCATTTATTCAATATCTACTCATTGATCAATGTCATATGCTTGAATGTAAAATTCTTCTACATGGTATTAAATTAGTAATATTGTTTTGGCTAATCAATTAGCTGAATAAATGAATGTCATAGAACAGAACCAGAACCATGAACCAGATTTGCCAATATCGGACCACCGGGCATGCCACTTCTGTCCCGCGTGGGCCACCGTCGCCACATTAAAAAAATACCATATATGGTGAAATAGCGGTAACCCACCAGTGGACTGCTTGAGCAAAACTGATGGGCAAAACACCAGTGGACTGCGAACCAAATTCAAAATTGATAAAAATGAAGCCCAAGCCCAAGCCCAAGTTTACAAGCTCAGTTACAACCTTACATTTTCATTATGGATTGAAACGGTCTGTTTTGGCTAAATGATGCCCTCTGTAGCAATCACAGGCAAACTATAGTCAATAGTGATAGCTGATGTCACATTAGGGCTTTCCTCAAATTTGCCTATTTTTTAGTGGCTGTTTCTAAATCCAAGATTTATGAAGTAGGGCACAACTGTGTTTCATGCTCATGACAGCTCATGACGGCCATGCACAACCTCTCCTAATTCAACAAAGCAAAAGTAAAAGTGTTTTTCCATTCTATGTCCTCTTTAACATTTTGCTCTGCGCATGATAGAACCCCTTCATCTACAGGTAGGATCAGCAATATAATTTTTTGAAGCTAGAGTTGGGCCTGAGAAAACTAATATCCCACTGGGTTATTATATGCGGTCAGACTGGTGCTAGCTTCACAGTTTCAGTAACCAGTGCCCGTGTGTGTGTGTGTGTATAATACGTACTGCATATAGTTCATAAAGATATTCAGTTGTCTTTCAAATTATTTTAGCTCCTCTAGAATCCTGAGCCATTTATCTGTCTGTCTGTCTGTCTGTCTGTCTGTCTGTTTTCTCCTTACTGGCTTCTTGAACTTCATCCAGGTGCAGGTAATGGGTGTGGCTCCAGTAAAGTTGCACAGCAGGTCCACCTTCTTTCCAGCTAGGATCTTCTGGTCGCTAGGGAACTGGACAATCTGAGGACCAGAGCCTAAAAGAGGACAACAGGAGAGAAGGAGGGGAGGAGAGGGTCATGTTGAAGTCTGGAAAAGACACACTCACATACACACACACTGAGACGTACACACCTTGACATACATCCCACACACCCAGGCACACACACTCAAACACATACACATCGGTGCTGAAAAATTCAACCCAAAACATATACACATACAGTCCCTACACTCCAATACACATATACTTACACCTAAACACACACACATCCACACAAAGACACTAAAACATACACACATATATACCTCAACAAACATGCCATACACTGACGCACACACACTCATACACACACTTACTTGTGCTGAAAAATTAAAATACACATATATTTACACACACACACAGACACACACACACACACACACACACACATGTATATGCAAGAAATACGAGAAGAACAGTGCAACCAGCTGTTAAGGCAGTGTGGCAGTGTATAAAAACATCCTAAGCCACACTGCCAATGGAAAGCATCCCTTTATTTATACAAGAGATAAGTGGAGCTCACAGACAGCACAACAGGAGAACGGAGCCTGTGTTTGAACTGATGGACTGCAGGCTTTTTTGCTGGTGTTAATTGAACGGCACCAATGAGGGAAGACTTACCCTGTTTGGTGGGAGATTTGGGGGGCTTGTTTCCTCTTTATAAGGGCCTCATCTACAGACATACAGTAGAAGGTACAGAAAATATCAACATTTCAGGCAGCTGTAGTAAATGTGCTATAATTGTGGTAATACCAAGACTAAAAAGTTGTGAAAAAAGTTGTGCATCTGGGAATGGGCTAGTAGTTGTAATTGGATGAAGTTGAAGAGTAGTTTACTATAAATATAGACTGATTAACTGAAACTCACGAGCCAGACACACACACACACACACACACACACACACACACTCGTAGTTTTGTAATGTACATGAGCATTAATGGACTGTAACTGTAGGGGACAGATGTATTTATACATGTGAATGATGTGGGTGTATGGGAGACAGCGAGCAGAGGCTCCAGAGAAGGGAAGGGAAGCTCTCTCCCTACCGCGTCTCAGACCGAGGGCCTGCCTCGTGGACGCTGGATGCTGGAATTCCCCTTTTATGGACATGCTATAAATAGACCCCCAAAAAGGATCCAGGAAATGTCCTGCTCTCTCTCTCTCACTCTCTCTCTCTCTCTCTCTCTCCATCTTTTTTTCCCACTCTGTCACTTTCCCATCTTCACTGCACCTCCCCCCCTCACTCCATCTTTCTCTCCCCTATTCTCTCCTCTGTATTTATTCTAGCAGTTGATAGCCGTCATGAAACAATGCAGCGACGGATAAACCCTAAGCCGTCTCTCTCTCTCTCTCTCTCTCTCTCTCTCTCTCTCTCTCTTTCTCTCCAGACTCTAGTGAGGAGGCTCTGCCTCTGCTCCTCGGGTGCTTGAGTGCTGGGCCATTTTAGGCCATTTTCCTCCCCACTCCCCCTAGTCAATGCCAGCCTCCTCCTCCTCTTCCTCCTCCTCCTCCTCTCTGAGTTATGGTCTTCCTCCTCTCCTGCTCTCTCTTGCACTGTTTTGATTTCCAGCTCATGAAAGAGCAGCACTCATTTTTCTTTCTCTCCTCCTCTCCTCTCCCCTCACGTGTTGACACTGTTGTGCCTATGAAACCCTAGATGTTCCTTTGTGGTGTGTGGGAGTCATGGGTCTATCGGATAAAACTGGTGGTCAATTTTCCAAAATCCCCCCATCCCCCCCCCCCCCCGCCCAAACACAGACACACACACACACACACACACACACACACCCTTGCTGTTACTGTGACCCGTTAATACTTTTGGATTAAAATTTTGGACATCGTGCAATGATACTGAGTGAGGGCTATGGACAAACAGACATAGAGACCACCACCACCACTCACAGATTTTATACCACAACCACTCCCAATACAAACACCCAACCCAATCCGGCTCATGCCAGCTACGGTGACACAGAGAGTCCAAAATACTGCCACAAATCCCAGCCACTGGGAACTCAGCACAGAATGCCACTCAGAATCCTGGCTCAAGCTCTCAGGTGACAGATTTTTATTTGGACTGTCTGCCCTGGTCCTGAACATAAACTCCCCTCAGCTGACTAACAACACAGACGCGCTCTTTGAGTAAGGTGGCTCACATGATCCCAAAGGCTCATGGGATTGTAGTCCATTAGCAAACAAACAGCCTGCACCGGTGATCAGATAACTCACTCAGGAAGTAAAGTAGGGTTGTGGGCTAGAGCACATGTCTTCAGAGATGTGTCAGGAGTAGCCCCTGTGTTCTGAAGGCTCTCAGCCTCACCTCTAACTTTTGGAGCATAAAATCCTGAAATCTCAGGGACCTCTCTATTCATCAGACAGCCTGAGGGGAAGGCCGAGCTCTGAAGCCCACACAAATCCATCCATATACAGACTGCGGCCCTCCTAAAATTGAAATACTGAGCAAAAGCCTTTGAACAGAGAGAGAGAGAGAGAGAGAGAGAGAGTGTATGTGTGTGCATAGAGGTGTGTCTGATAGTAGAGTCAGCTAATCCCCCCTTCCATAATCCCACCCAGACACCCTTTAAATTATGCCTCATGGCGTAGAGAGATTAACCAGACTGGAGACTGTTCAGCCATCGAGAATTTACCGTGCAGAAAATCTTTCCATGAATGAAAGGAAGCTCAGGTTTTGCCTGATAACATGGAGCTAGAGTTTGTCTTGATGTAGCATTTGTTATACACACATGAGACTGTTGATTGGCTAGTGCTACGATAAATTAATTCAAGGACTGTGATGTCATGCATGCTGAACAACTCATTCACAGGTAGTTTCCTTTTATGGAAAAGAATAGAATTTTGTGGAGACAGAACATTGTGCGAAGACTCACTCTCTGTTGTGGGAGTAGACTTCTTGTCGCTGGGGACGTCTGTGGGTTCTAGATGACATAAACGAATAAAAAGACAAATGTGAGGTGGATCAGGAAAAGATCAGACTGCTTTGCAAGACTGCAAGGTTGCATTGCCAAACTCTCTTGCCCAGACGCTGGATATCAAACTGAAACGTTCACTGGCCTTATACGGGAGAGTTTCTCCGAGGAAGGGGGGGAGGGAGGGTGTGGTGGTGGTGGTGGTTCTGGAGAGACTCACCAGAGACCATGACTTTGCAGGAGCACTCTGCTTTCCCGGCTGCATTCTCTGCTTTACACATGTAGCGGCCAGCATCCTCTGGCAAGGCCTTGTCTATGGTCAGAGAACACTTGCCTCCTGAAACGGAAACAGTCACAGCACAACATATTTTAGTGAATTCCTCTGGGAATAGTCCAAAGGCAAGCAACATATCAGAATAACATAACATATGCTGAGCCCAAGATTGATGAACTTGGTCCTTGTAAACTCTAAATTTTACCAAACCATATTGATCACTGACTAAAGATAATGCCAGCAAGAACCATCAGAGGATCCCTGTAGCTTATGATATGTCAGTCATTGAGGTAAAGTACACGCCAGAGGCAGGACCTCTGGTTTGCAGCAATCTCATTGGCTCCAGTGTTGCAGGAAGCTGAGAACTCTAGTTCAGATTACAACAGCCATTAGCATCACATCTGATTCATATAAATGCAACAACCTTTATTATTTACTGCTGTGGCACCCTCACCCTGCCATAGCAATCAGTAAAAACAGACAAGACCCAAGTGCTGGCAGATGCTAAACAGTTCCTCCTTCAGAAATCCCACGGCCCCATGTCCACTTAGCCTTTGACTGGACTTATGTGTCCTTCCAGGAGACCCCTTGAGCCCTTGAATGTCTTAAGAGGCTTCCCTGCGTGCGCTAGAATGTGGCCAAACAATGCGTCAGTCTTTCTTGATGGTGTGTTGTGGCATATAAGAGTGTCCTTTCCCTGCTCTCTAGTGAGTGATAGGACAAAGTGGACCCAAACACAAGCACTCTCTCACGAAGAGCGGTGGAGTCCCAGTGACATGGGTGCTCTGTTTGGTTATTGTTGTCACCACACTTCATGGGGAAGTGTTTGATGGGGGGCTATTATTGTAACTGACACAGTCTGACAGATGCAGACAGGAAGGCCACTAATCCCACTCATTTGTTCGCCTGCTTGGTGAAACCTTCCTGCTTGTACCTCACATTACGCAATTTAATCAGTGTTATTATTGAAACTATCTTCCTCCTCCTCATAATCATCATCATCATCATTATCATCATTTATAGACAGATAATTGAGAGTCTGCTTTGAGATTTGAGTGTGTATGTTATAGCTAGTATCAAGGACGTGAGCTTGCCAGTTATTGGATATGTATAGCATATGCCCGACTGAACACTAATCCCAAGGATTAAATAGGGATTCCCCGTTACCTTAAAAATCAGGGGATCCTCTGCTGATATTCCAGAACTTTCTAATTGTATCAGTCACAGACGAGCCAAAGCCTTCTCTGTCAGCAAGGGGTGGTAAGGAAGGCTGAGAATGTTATGTCTGTTCTTCTTTATGTGTGTGTGTATATGTGTGTGTGTGTGTGTGTGTGTTGGGTGTGAGAGAAAGAGTGTGAGTATATCTGTGTGTGTGTGTGTGTGCACATGTCTGTGTGTGTGTCTGTGTATATGTATGTGTGTGTGTGTATGTCTGTGCACGAGTATGTGTGCACACAAACTGTGTGCATGTGCTTGTATAAGGATGTGTGCTGGTGATTCTGTAACTCCTGGTTTGGATCGAATGACCCTAGTGTATGAGCTCGAAGTGCTGAAATAACAACTCCAACTGGCAAGCACCCGCTCACTGCTTTCGTCCATAGAAAAACAATCCCTTTGACAACAAACCCTGCTCCTCAACCGAGGATAAAATCCACTACTACTGATATTATGTCAAAGTTCACTGCCTCCCACTGTCCAAAGGAACAGTTAAAACCCACCAGCTTCTACATGACAGACCCCAGCGCATAGAGAGCCCCTGGGAACCACCCACAGGGAAATGTTACGCAACTTCAAATTGCTCCATTTAAGTGCTTCACGGCAACAGCAGGCAACAAGCTTATCACAGTAGGATTTCCTGTGTTTGAGCAAATTCCTCTCAATGCCATACAAATTGCCCTTGGAAAGAACATGGTACTATGACTTTGCGTATTTTGATAAAACAACAACAACAGCAACAACAAAGAGCAAAGCAAACCAAAGCAAAAATACTTGATAGTAAATGATTAATCTGATGGTGAATGATGAATTCAATTTTGACTCTGATTTTGCTGCTTGAATGATAGGAGCACTCACCGTCCTGAGATAGCACAATGAATTTGGATGGCTTGATGATTTTGCCGTCTAATGACCAGGTGATAGTGGCCGTGGGGTCAGAGGTCACCTCACACTGCAGGTGTAACCGCTCACCCTCAGCCACAGTGATGTCGCTGGGCGTCTGACTGAAGTTGGGCTGTTTCCCACCAGGGGCTGGCTTTTTCTCTGGTGCACTGGCCGGCTTCTTGTCCTTGCCTGCGTCCGCGGCACTCGGCTTCTTTTCTGGGGCCGCCGCCGGCTTCTTCTCCGGTGCTGCCACCTCCTTCTTCTCTAGTTTCTTCTCCCCTAGAACACCATTGATGCCGTTCTGCTTGTCCTTTCCTATGGGGGCTTTGGGCGCAGGGCTCTGGTCCTTGGGGGCATCAGCACCTGGCTTCTTCAGCAGGGACCTGAAGTCCGTGGCACCACCGCTGGCTCCGGCTCCAGGACCCGTTTTGGGCGAGTCGCCCCCTTTCTTCCCCAGCACCGACCTGAAGTCCATCTTCTGGGGTGCTGCAGCCTTGGGTTCCGGGCTGGGCCTTGGCCCTGACTTCTTCAGCTGGGCCTTGAAGTCCATACTCATGGTTGCGACTCTGTGCTCCTGGTCCCGACAGATGTCCTGTGTTTGGTGGCGAAGGTGTGGTGGTGGTACTCTGGAGGTGTTTACCTCTACCTTGGCGACACTGTGGCGTTTGAGCAGCGAGCGGAAGTCCCACTGCTCGGGCTGGCGCTCACGAACCTGCTCTTCGCTGTGCTCCCTGGTATGCACGCGCCTCCTGAGCAGAGGCCTTGGGCTATCACTGTCCTGGTGCCCTGGAGCTGGTGGCTGGAGGGGGCTGGAGTCTGCCTGCTGCTTAGAGTCCCTCTGCTGTCCCTGCTGCTGGGGCTGGGGCTGGGGAGACTGTGGCTGGGGCTGACTGGAGGTCCTGCTCCCTCTGCAGCTCTCAGGCTCACTGACTCTCACGGTCCTGTCCGCGAGTCCAACTCCCACCAAACCCCCCTGGAGCTGAGAGAGGGAGGGGGGAGGGAGAAGAGACGGAGAGAGAGAGAGAGAGAGAGAGATGAGACAGAACACAGGGAGGAGGGAGCGATTGAGTGATAGAGGGAGAGTCAATGGGAGGGTCAGAGAAAAGGAGAGGTAGGCAGACAGAGAAAGAGAGAGAAAGAGAGAGTGAGAGAGAGAGAGACAAAGAGGGAGTAGGAGAGAAAGAAAGAAAGAGAGCGAGGGAGAAAAAAGAGCAAGACACAGAGTAGAGGAGGGAGGGAGAGAAAAAGGGATTGTTTAAAACCTCGGTCCTCTATTCTATAATAGGTTAATTGGAGACAGGGACACATATCACGGCTGCATGGCATCACTGGTGACTCCCGTGGCCTTATTTGGGAAACACGTCCAGACTGCAGGCCTTCGGCTCGGGCTTCGGAAAGGGGACTGCACCGCGGGCCAGGACTGGTTCAGGGACAAGCGGAGGTCAGCAAGGAAAAAGGGGAGAGGAGGGGGGTGTCCCACAGGACAAGTCCAGGGGTAAAGGGGACTGGCCGTGAGGGGACACTCACAGAAGGGGTGGGCCTCTGCTGCAAGGATCTGGCACTTGGTGGATGGACAGTGTGACCATACAGCTGGACCAGCCAACAGAGTTCCTGTCGAGGATAGAGATGGAGAGGAATGAAAAAGATGAAAAAATGGAGGAAAGAGAAAAAAAACAGAAAGAGGGTTTGTTGTTGAGGGTGGGGAAGGAGGAAGGGATACTGAGAAAGTGCATAAGAGAGGGGGAGAGAGGGAGGGAGTGAGAATGGGAGAGAGAAAGTGAAGAAGGGAGAAAGGATCGGAGGTTTCTTAACGTTTTAAGTCCCCTTCTTCCTAGACTTGGACTGAAACCAGCATGAAAAGAGTTCTGGATTTTCTGTGGGTGTTTATTTGGACGTGCCTAACCTTTTGACCTCTCAGTCACAGTCCCTTATTGGCCCGTCTCACACAGGCATCCTACCAATCAGAGCTAAGTCGCATGTCTCCCCACAGTTTATGTTAAAATGTTACATGTGCTTCCTTATATGGAAATAAACATCTCTGTTATTCCCCCAGCCGGTATCTGTACGACCGTGTGTGTGTGTGTGCATGTGTGCGTGCCTGTGCGTGCGTGCCTGTGTGTGTGTGTGTGTGTGTACGTGTGTGTATACAGGAGAGTTAGGGGAGGCTACAACACAAGTGTCTCACTCAGATTTAATAGCTTGGCACTGTTGTTCCTTGCTAACAGTAAGTGATTTTCCAAGGGGAAAAACAACCAAAAAAATAACACAGTTAATTTCCCATATGAGTTGGAGGGATTTTGTGTGTTCCACCAATAACAATAAACATGGATTAGATTAAATTAAGCATAGCATAACCCAGCCAAGTCTTATGCTGTCAGAACAGGGGCTTTTAATCAACTTATTGTGATAAAGTAAATTGGGACAAACGTGTCACGAGTACAGTAACTCCCCTTGCACCAAGATGAATGTAAAAAGTTTGTAGTCTCCTTCGCATATACCACTGGTTAAATACTGTTGCATATGCAGTACTTATTGAAAAGGGTTAGGTAACAAAATAAGCTTCATGGGACAATTTGAATGGCCTGGTCTGACATAGCTGCAGCTGTAGAGCCCCTAGCTATGTACCTGAGTCTGATATGATACTCTCCTGCATGGTGCGGTGCCACCTTCCTGATTAGGAGTGAGATAATGTTCCTCTTCTCCATGAGCCTCACGTCCCCCCTGGATGTGAGGCTCATGTTGTCCTTCATCCAGCCAAACTCAGGGAAGGGATCTCCAGCGATGGCGCAGGAGATGAGGACATCCTGCCCCAGGACCGCCGTCACCATCGGCTTGGGCCGGATGATGAACCATGGCCGCGTGCCACCCGCAGGCTCTGGAACACAGTAGAGTCCCCTTAGAGGGTCAGTGACTCAGAGAACGGAATCTCAAAACCAGTGGCATGAGTTTTCTGGTTTTTTTTTTTAATTTACTGATCCAGGGATTCCCTTGTTAGTGACGGGGGGCTTTCTGCTCGGCTTCAATAAGCATGGTCTGATAGTCATGGTCATTGCACTAGCTCGCGCTGAGAGTGAGAGCGAGGGGTGTCGGACGGTCTTCACTCGTGCGTCAGAGCAGCTCTGTGAGACGATGGGGAGCTTCATCAGCATTAGCGGGGCTGAAACATTAACCAGACCCACACCAGAGGCAAATACAGGCAGAGGACGGCTCATTCCTCACTGTCCTTTATGTACACACTCTCAGTCAGTTATGCAAAGACACTCAGACGTGCAGCAGTCTCCTGGCTTGGGCCGACCATAAAAATCACGTAGCTCATTCACGTGCCTTTTCAGGTGCTCACGGAGGACAGTATTGCCCATGTCTCCTCGCTACTGGTCTTTTGCATAGAATTCCACTTTTATCTTTTGGCTGACTTCAGTGTAAGTGACTGGAAATTGATGGGAAGTTGAGGAAACAAAACAAACAAGCTCTACATCTGTGGCACAGTACAGTAGCACTTTATTCATGTATTCATGCTTTGCGATTTTGAGTAATTTACACAAATACGTGTTACCTTGCACTTTAAGTTTTGCTTCAGTCCTTACAATCCCTTTATGGTTCCAGGCCACGAAGATGTACTTCCCCGAATCCTCTGGGAAGACATCCCAAATGCACAGTTGGCATTCATTCCCACTTCGTCTGAAGTTAAAGTCCTCTGACTCCGAGATCTCTTTCCCATCATGCAACCAGAAGACACTGGGCTCAGGATCACCTAAAAGATGCATTTTAAGTCTATGTGTTAACGGTGTATTTACAGGCTATATGTCTTTTTTGACTCTTTATGAAACACACCATCAACTAAAACATATTTCTCAGGGGTCCTAAAACAGTCATACTTTCACAAACTCAAAGGGTGTATAAGTGTGTGCTAGAGAAAACAGTCACTGGCAGTGTTGGCAATGAACCCATGTTTCTTTGTGGCCAGCTATAACAGGCAAAATGAGGAGCAACTGACTGCACCAGGCATGAATGGAATGTCCCGGAACAGAGAAGAGGTGGAGCACAGCCTGTTAACCTGTTAAGTCTGATTACAGCTGGATGGTGGGCAAGTATAAAACAATAGTGGAATTGTGTGTGTGTGTGTGTGTGTGTGTGTGTGTATGTTTTCTTCATGTGTGCATCAAGATAAAGAGAGGTAATTTTGAGTTTGAATGTGTGTGTGTGAGTCTACCTTGGGTTGGCTCTACTACACTCCATCATATACAATACCATCACAGTGTTTAATATCAAAAGTCAAAATATAATATCCTGTGAATATGAATACTTTTTGTCCTATGTTGCTCATGTAAACCTCAAACTGACCAGTTACGTTTACAGTCATCCTCACAAGAGTGCCGTCCATCACTGTTTGATCCTCCAGGCTTCTCAGCAGGACAGGAGCACCTGCAGTTCTGGATCTGCCACCAGGTGGCGCAGTCACAGTCTCAGATCCACTAAGGATTTTTGAGTGATCTAAAGAAAGCCACGAACTAGTAAGTTAAGTCCTCTCAGTTTAGAAGAAAATATAAACCAGGTGATGGCCACGTGATGTTGGATGCAATTTTTTGGAACAAAAATTGAAGCTCTCTATTAAAATATGAATAAATGTTCTTTTGTGGTTTAATTTGTGGTTTAGTTTGTATCCATGTAAGTGATGGTACACATATGGAGACAATCAAGAACGCTAAGTACATGTGTGTGTGTTAGAGTGTGTTTGTTTATCTGTAATGTTCCATGGTGGGCCTGACGGTGCATGCCGTCGCCTGGGCGTTAGGGCAGAGTGAATCCCTGGAGCAGAGGTGGCTTGCGGAGGGATCATGTTTATACAACATGCTGTGTGGTCGCTCCTCCTTTGACACGAAACCATATAAGTCCAAGCCAAGGCTCGGACCCCCAGATTGATCAAGTGTGTTTCCAGAATGCTCTCCTTCCCACCTCTGCTGTCTATCTGAGGTGTGGTGGCCAACTACGGTTTACTGTCAGGGTTGCTCCGTGTGGTGAAAAAGCAAGAGCATTGTAAAAGAATAATGTAATGTAGAATCAGTTTTGGAGAATTCACATTAGCATGTGAAATAAGCTTATATACAAGGCTACTGTGTTCTGTTAAAATGTATGAATTTTGTCTATGGATGTAAATGTTTAAGAAGCAATGACTAGCACTCTTAAGGCTTCTACACACACACTGAGTGCACTTTCCATGGACATAAAAGTGATTATTGAAATGTATTTACTGAAATAAAAAGTGATTAATTCAATTTTCTTTCCATGGAAATAAAGGTGATCATCAGATGAAGATAAAACTATAGGTGAAACTAAACTTGGTGATGGAGGACATCTAGTGGTCAAACTGATTTTCTGATTTTGACATGATGTATTTAAAATGACCAAAGCTAACATACCATATGTTTATCACAATAAATAATAATAAACAGCATCACAAGAACACAGTGATATGAAACGCAGAACTTCTGTTTAGCGACAGAAGAGATTTTACCTGCCATATGGGTTAAAAAGAAGTTTATGAATTCCCATTCTCTTACCATGATAGTGCACTTTGTTTTTGGGGCTCCCTTCAGTCATCTGGACAAATGCTGTCATCTAGATTTGCTTGTCTTCTCAGAGACGGCAGAAAACACAATACATTAGCATTAATTAACATCTGTACTCTTTACCACATAGCAAGGATTAGTACACAAACAAGGTAATGGTAACATTCAACAAAGCCTAGAGTGAGAAATCCTCAAGAATTATGAATGGTTTAATATATTACACAAAGTTACCATTTCTTTTTACTTGGTAATGATTCAATTCTGAAAAATACTGAGCTCCTTCTGTCCTCACAGGAAAATTGCCGAAATTGATTGTTATGATTGTTTAAAGACAAAACACTTCCCAATCACTTAGGTCTGTTCAAACCATATAAAAGCTGTTGTAAACAAAGGTTAAATAGACCTTTCAAAAAGGCAAACTTAGAGCTACGTACCTTGCTCTGCTGCAGAATGATGTATCTCAAAAATTATATGGCCACTGTCAATCAGCTGTGGGGTTAAGATGACTGAAACGACAGATATGGCTTAGACAGATACTGCTCCCTTTAGGATTCCGTACAAATGTTCTTTTCTATAGATGATGTTTTTCTGAAACATCTATGGCTGAGCTGATGGTATACAAATACAAGACACCTGTAGGTTCTCACATATGAGGCAGCCTTACAAATGTTTGAGAGAAAAGAAAACGTAGGGAGGAGAAGATGGGAATGTGAGCAAGTTCACATAAAGTATTTTGCATAGAAATTCTCTTTGTGCACAGTTCCTATCGTTTTACACCAAGATCAGGTAAACATTTCAGGTGGACAAAAAAGACCTCTATGTGCTTCAAAGAGGCCATTCAGTCATGAAAGATCCTGTGCAAAATATTATTCTTAGGGATGCAAGGCTGTGGAAATCCATAGAAAAACAGACCATAGCATGAATATGAGCTCAGTTGAAGTACAGAAACAATCGTCTGAGTCAAACAAAATCTTTGCTGCAAAGTTGCTGCTTTGCATGACATTTAGGTTGTTGGTTCATCTGAATTGACTGCTGATGCATTGTGAAGTTTCTTATTTATACTTTTTAAACAGAACGTCATGTTATCCTCAAAATAATTGTACTTAGATTTTTATTTTTGTTATGGTGGAGTTACTTAAATTATGAACATTCCTAAAAAAAACATGCATATAGTCAACAAATCCAATTATGATAAGATGGTCACAGCACCATCTTCTGTCCATTTTTTTTATTCTATCAGAGAGCTCTGAGGGTTAGCTGTAGATTGTGTATCTTCCAATTAGTAACTGCAGAGTTAATGCCATTAGTAATGAGTCTAAAAATAGTGAAATTGATTTACCTATGTGTCTATAGCTTACTGCACTTTGTATGGTGTTAATTCACAATGTCTGCTCAGAAAGAGAAGTTCAAATAACGAGTGTTGGAGAACAGAGTTTGACTTTGTATCAGTGGCACTATTTCTTTTACCCTTTTAACCTTTTTTTGACCTTTTTTACTTTTAAGGGAAGTATTTCATGACGCACACATATGAGTTAAGGTGAGTAAAAATGGTTCTTTGTCATGAAAAATCCTGTGTGGAATATTATTCTTAGCTATCTAGGAGGAGTGAAAAAGAGTACTATGAGTACTAAGACCGCATTACCTGTGTCCCCACCAACATATATTCTCGGCTGTCACAAGTAGACTTGCAGAACCAGTTCTTCATACAGATATGTTATGATAAAACAGTACTGATAGGCAGTTCATGTCATTTGGATAAACATCATCAAATCTGGTTTGTTGAGTCATACAGTTGTGAGTTGAAGAATTCTCTTAATGGCAATTTCATAAGCATTTTGTTTGTTTCGTGAACTTGTCACAAAGTAGGCCCTACATTTTAGTTTTCCTTCATTGTCTCTTGTGGATTATAGGTATGTTCAGTGTTGCTAGATGTATTAATTAATTACAGCAATTTGTACAATAATTTTGACCCCTGTACGATCAATAAAGAAAAAAACTGGGGGGAACATTTCAGAATATTCATTTGTTCTTTCATTGTACCCCGCATTTAAAGAATGCTACAATACCACTCTGACCCTTCCAGCATCATTAGCAGGCTACCTTTGGGCTACCAGGCACGCCTTTAGCTCAAAGTTATGGACTGTTTTGTGACATTTCCCTTGCTTCAGTGACTTGTGGGTTTGCCACGGGTTGCATGTTTATTGAATAAAGCTTTGATTATCATTCGTTTGGGAGGCTTTTAGAAGCGAACTGAGTAGAATGAGAAAGTAAAGGGAAAAGCAAGTTAGGCTGAATAGTTTGGAAAAGCCAGTGTTTACGTAATTGTTTGAAAAATAGCTACTACGTATTTTAGATGTTTGATTTGTGTGTGATAATCTTCCTTCAATAACAATAGTTTTGAGCCTTTACAATACTTATACATTTCAGTCTGGAAACACTGGGTATCTTACCTTCTTGCTTGGCGATAAAATCTCAGGATTATCATGACAAGGTTGGTTATCATGACTTTGGTTTATCCAAAGATGTCTACAGTTGTACTTTTTCATTTTCAGTTCACTTGCATACAGGCAAAATGACGAATAATGTTGAACTGGTTTAGCATACCGGGGAACATTCCAGTGGTTTTGCCGTAACAACACATACCAATATTCTAGCTGAAATTTGACACTGTCACAATCAAATGCTATCTATCTTTACTTTGTCAAGACCTCCAAACAGCTAAGTAACACAACAAAATGATAAAGGGTTACTTTTTCTTTACTTATATGACTTGTGAAAAAGTAAATTATATAAATTTTTATGTCAATACTCCGCGTCGGGGCCTTATCACCACCTCGAACGTGCACTATTAACCAATATATGCACACCGTGTCGTTCATTAACCCTTACATAGAACATTGCTTGATGAAGGAATAGTAGAAAAATACGGATGGCAGTTGGCTATCTAGATCAGCCTACTGATACAGCCTACCAAGCTGGTCTACTAAATCATGAGCGCATGAACCCCCCTCCCCTGCCCCGGCCACGGCCACGGCCACACACACACCCCAACACCACACACCACACACACACGCATAAATCCATGACACCTTCAAAGCACCGATACATAAGCGGTACAAGTATGTAATCTAGGACCAACTTCATATGTTTGTTAATCATTAATTGAAAATGGGGGGCTATAGTCTATAGGCTATAGTCGTGTATTGTCACAACTTCCCAATGTTCCCGCTGTTATCTTTACTTGGAAGTATTAATCTTTTACTAAGTTTTTACTTTCACTTTCAGTGCTGTCAGTGGCGCTTTTAACAAACCATGGCAAGACCGTCGTCGAAAAAGAGCATTTTCTGCTTTATTTTCATCTTTTACGGTAAGACCTGTGCTTGACACATCTAACAAATAATAACACATATTACAAATAGACTGTTATGTGTAGTGTGAAGTTTTATTTGCTAAGCTCATTTGACGACAGAGGTCATACAGAACCAATTCAGTCGAATAGGCGTATAGCAATATTTCGTTTTCATTGGCGAATTGGCGCATAGGTCCGAGCAAAAGTTCATTTCACTCAGTCGTACCGTCAGAGTGTAATGAATTATGTATAAATGCTGTTTAAAGAATACTTTTCATCGTCGCTCTGTATCATTGTATGTGGTAGATTAGGCTACACCCCATCCTTCCACAGAGACAGGAGAGGTCAGAGCTAATAAAAGGTTTAATCAAAGTCAATCATTAGGGTATTGCCTTATTGTGTCAAAACTGAACATGTCACATTTGATTTCAGTAGTATTATATAATGTTAAATATTGTAGTGCATCTGGATAGATGTGAGGAATACTGTAAAACATAGTCTGCAACAACTTGTCAAGCTTTTTAAATGCTGTGTTACATCCTTTCCACGTGACTGTAATTTTACATGTTTTTGGATATATTATCTCTTCATCATATATATCCCATGTTTATACATAAATTGTATCATCTCTTTAGTATGCCTGCAACACTCACTATCTTTAACACACACATGGTTTGGTTCAAAACTTATGGAGATGAGGGCTGGTTCACTAGATAGCACCAAGGTTAAAAAAAATGAACAGACCAGTTCAACAACATGTTTTGTTTATAGTGAAAAAATTACCCTGTGCTCAGTGTGCAACAATCTTAATTTCATATGTATTACGCAATCTTGTTGGTGCATGACTGTGTACCTTTCATTGGGCACTGTCTTCAATTTTTGATACATTTAAATGTAAAGCCATCTGATACAGATATATGCCAAGGTCAATTGTTATAATGTACAAGGGGGATTTCTATTGAACACTAAATCCTTTTCTCCTCTCCTGAATAATAGTTGACGCTTATGCAGATACTATAAATCAGTCAGAATAGGTTAGCTTAATTTTCCCCAACCACCCCCACTCAATAGTAAAACACTTGTCAGCTCCTGCATTGAAGCATTTCCATTTTGACCCATGCTGAGCCCGTGTCATGACCCAGTACAGACTCTGCTCATGTTGCAATGCTGAAGTAGCCCCAGCAGCACACTGAATTGAGAGAGACAGATTTACATTTAGCAGAAGCTTACATTTGTCAACTATCAACTTGACGACTTACATTTGTCAACTATCAACTACATCAGGGCCAGTCTCCCCTAGAGCAACTTAGGGTTAAGTGCCTTGCACGACAGTGGCAGCTGGGATTTGAACCTACAATTTCCAGGGTACTACAACCCCTGGCAAAAAGTATGGAATCACCAGTCTTGGATGAGCACTCATTCAGACGTTTCATTCTGTAGAACAAACTCAGATCACAAACATGATACAATAATGAAGTCATTCCAAAGTGCAACTTCTTGGCCTTCAGAAACACAAAAAGAAATAAAGAAAAAACATTGTGGTAGTTAGTAAATGTTATTTTTACAGACCAAGCAGAAAAATTATGGAATCACTCAATTCTGAGGAAAAAAATATGGAATCACTCAATTCTGAGGAAAAAAATATGGAATCACTCAATTTGGAGGTAGAAAATGAGGAAACACCCAGTTAATTTCCTTTCCCTAAATGGACACCTGCCTCAGATTAGATCTGCTCGTTAGTCTGCAGTTAAAAACAGTGCAGTTTTCACACCTTGGAGGGCTGCTGGACCAAGTGGATTGGCAAGAATGATGGCTCCAACAAGAGAGATGTCTCTTGAAACAAAGGAGAGGATTGTCAAACTTCTTGAAGGTAACTCTTCATGCATGGTTGCCAAAGATGTGGACTGTTCACAGTCAGCTGTATCTAAGATATGGACTAAGTACAAACAGCATTGGAAGGTTGTTAAAGTCAAGAGTACTGGTAGACCAAGGAAGACATCAAAGCATCAAGACAAAAAACTTAAGGCAATATGTGTTGAAAACCGAAAATGCACAACAAAACAAATGAAGAAATGGGAGGAAGATGGAGTCAATGTATGTGACCGAACAGTGAGATCACCTAAAGGAAATGGGATTTTCATACAGGAAAGCTAAAAGAAAACCATCATTGACACTTAAATAGAAAAGAACAAGACTGCAATGGGCTAAGGAGAAGCAATCATGGACTGTAGATGACTGGATGAAAGTTATCTTCAGTGATGAATCACGAATCTGTATTGGACAAGGTGATGATGCTGGAACTTTTGTTTGGTGCCGTTCCAGTGAGATTTATGAAGAGGACTGCCTGACGAAAACATCCAAATTTCCACATTCCTTGATGATATGGGGCTGCATGTCAGGCAAAGGCACTGGAGAGATGGCTGTGGTTACTACTTCAATAAATGCAAGAGTTTTTATTGACATTTTGGACAGTTTTCTTATCCCTTCAATTGAAAAGATGTTTGGAGATGATGAAATATTTTCCAAGATGATGATGCATCGTGCCATAGAGCAAAAACTGTGAAAGCATTCCTTAAAGAAAGACGCATCCAGTCAATGTCATGGCCTGCAAATAGTCCAGATCTCAACCCAATCGAAAACCTGTGGTGGAAATTGAAAAAAATGGTCCACGACAAGGCTCCGACCTGCAAAGCTGATCTGGCAACTGCAATCAAAGAGAGTTGGTACCAGATTGATGAAGAATACTGTTTGTCACTCATCAAGTCCATGCCTCAGACTGCAAGCCGTTATAAAAGCCAGAGGTGGTGCAACTAAGTACTAGGTGTTTTGAATGTTATTTTGTTTGTCTTTTATTCATGATTCCATATTTTTTCCTCAGAATTGAGTGATTCCATATTTTTTTCCCTGTGCTTGTTTGATAAAAATAACATTTACTAACTACCACAATGTTTTTTCTTTATTTCTTTTTGTGTTTCTGAAGGCCAAGAAGTTGCCCTTTGGAATGACTTCATTATTGTATCATGTTTGTGATCTGAGTTTGTTCTACAGAATGAAACATCTGAATGAGCGCTCATCCAAGACTGGTGATTCCATACTTTTTGCCAGGGGTTGTAGATAGGTTCCTTAACTATGCCACCACATGTTGTGACTTATCCCAATTGTGCAACACAGGTCTTATGTAAGGATACATTGTCTCCCTACATAGCTCTGATTGCATCCCCAATGGCAATGCATTGAGTTGTTTTGCATTAAGTTAGCTGGCATAGCACCTAGCTGTTCATTACAGTAAGTCTATAGGTTGATGGCTGGACAACGTATGTTGATCATTATCTCCTGTGAGACTTTGTGCCTGTCAGGCACAGACAAGACAGGGACTGATTTTAAAACAAAGGAGTTTTATTTAAACAAGCAAAGCAGAACTTAACGAAAGTCACGTCCACTACTGTAGCGGAGGAAACGGAAAGCTATAACGCTCAGAAGAAACAGGGAAAACTAACACTCAGAAGAACTAGGTAATAAACTCAAAAGCACAGACTTGTCTAACGGTGAGACATAGGGATCAACTATACCGACTGGGGACTCCAGGCTCGCGGGGTGCACGACACGGGAGTTCGCGGGAGACGGGGAAAGCACGACAGACACGGAGTAAATCCAGGTCGGTAATGACGAGGCCAGACATCAGGGGAAGTAGGGAGGAGGCTTAAATGCACTAGAGACCAGGTGACACCAATTAGAACTCAGGTGAACGTGATCGTGCACAAGGAAGTGAATGCGAACGGGGAGAGGGATTGAGAGTCAGTGAGGTAGAGTGAGGGGGCGTGGCCGTGGCCAGATCTGATGCAGACCTGACAGTGCCACTGGAAACATGTTTCCATAATACAGAGAACCTGCTTTACACTGTACACAAAACCAACACACCAGTTAAAACAACAATGTTAATTCCAGTTTAATTCCAAGTTTAATTCCAGAATAATTAAGATCTTTTATACCACTTTATGCAATACTGTACAGGTGAGCACTAATGTGTCAGACACATTGTTAGAATAACACATACCCCACACCACAACCTCCTGGAACACCGTTTTAGGAAAACATTCTGAAATACTGTAAGCATTGGCATTTAGATTTTTGATGATTGTATATCAATATTTTGACAGTATTTGATTTCATGAGCTCACTTTCCTTTCCTGTATTTTACATTTATCTGCTTGATAAAAATTATTGATCACAAAAAAGAACTAGATGTAGCGCCTAGCGGTATGTAGCATGACCCCTACACATTGCGGTGTTTCAGTGTTCCAGGGACACCGGGAACAATTTGGCTGTTTTTTTTTTGGAAGCAAGTTTCCATCTGCGGTTTTGAGGACACTGACACATGGGACCAGTGAAACCTTGTGGGCATGTAGCCCTACTAGGCCCATAGCATATAAGCTATTTGATCTCTGGGGAAATCTTCAGCCCTTGTGATTGATAACACAAACCATTATTTTAAAGAAGGAATTCAGCAATAACGGAATTCAAACTGTGAAGATGTGTGAACTGCATGTATGTGTGTTGACATGTATGTATGACATGTAGCCTATGTAAGACTAACAAGTGAAAAGTTGTGGACATTAATTTTTGTTCAGATAGAACATGCAGAAATGTGTGGCAGTTATGCTATAAAAGGCTAGTTGGTACATCTATTTAAAACTACCCTTTTCAGGGACTTTTGAACAAATGTTCAGCTATGTCAGTTTTACATAATTTTAGTTATGCAATTTAAAATTGAAATTTTGATTGCATATGGTATATTATGTTATAGATAGTTCAGCACATCACAGTTGTGATACTAGCTAACTAGGTATGCTTTAAAGAAGTTCCTTGAGAAGGTTCTCTCTTGAATGGTCAAAACAGTATAGCTTATACGAGTCAGTGTAGTTGTGTATTTCATAGACTTTGCCCTATCCATCTTCAGTAAATGGTAACTGATTTACATAAGCCACAGATATGCAGTATGTCACAAGTCAAGTCAGAAAAACAAAACGGTCCAAAACATATTTTTTGTCTAACCTTGAAAATAATCTTTTCTTAAAAAATCAGCCTTTTTTTCATTTTGCTTGCTTATTTGTCTCATCATAGCACTGATCAGTAGTTGCTCTTATAACACTGACTACTAATACATTAGTCAACATCACTTCATCTTTTCATCCTTTTCTTAAAGTTGTATCCTCAAACGTCATCCCTGCTGCCACTAATGGAGAAGTAACGCTAAAGGTCCAGATGAAAGGACAGATTGATGAGGTCCTATGGAAGCACGAAGGCAACAAGATGGTGGAGATGGACAACAAGGCTGCAGAGCCTGTTGAATATTTGACATTCAAGGGGCGGACAGTGCTGGATAAAACAACAGGCGATGTAACCATTCAAAAACTATCCAAAGCTGACAGTGGAGAATATGAAGCAGAAGTGGTTTTTGAAGGAAGGTTGAAGACCATAAGCCACAAAGTCGTAGTATATGGTAAGTGCAGCATTCACCTAGTGATTTATTCTTGAAGAATTGTTCTACAAAATACAAGTAAATCCTTTGTATAAGTAGATGAGATGAGTCAGTCTAATGAACATTAATGGCTCAGTACAGTTTAAGCAGTGATGCACTCTATGCTACAGGATGGCAATCTACTTTTTGCTCATGCAATCATGCATGCATGCATGCAATCATAAGATGCTGGAAACGGAAATTTACAGTACATAAAATACATGTATGAAAAACTGTATGAATAGTCCTAGTGACAGTTTATATCTGTTTAGCAGTGAAGGTGAATTCCACCTTTGAAGGCCTAATCCTTAATGTGGTTACAGTAAACATGTTGGTAGAACAACTCTCAGCAGGCGCATTGGACCTGGGCATTCAAGGCTATAGCCCTGGATCTTTTGGGAATAGTTCTGGATCTCTGTGCTGTCAAAGAAAATAATTATAATGTTGATGAAAATAGCTTTGTAGAGGAGACTTTTGTGTGGTTGTGTGTTTTTTCAAACGAGGTAAAAAATGGCCAACAGTATACCCATTGGGAAAATTTATGACATGCAAAAATCGATGGGCAAATTGTGCCATGAGAGAGTTTGTGTGGTGTAAAACCTGTTACCTAACTTGTGGGGCTTGTAACCCTTAACCCCTCTGACTGTGTGTGTGATATGTGGCAGGCCACTGGCTACCAGACACAAAAATGGTCATTTTCACAAGTCACTCAATTGTAAACCATGACATTTAGTCTGAAATCTACTGCAGGGGGTCACTTCTTGACCATCACTCACTTGTAAAGGTCATCCTGCTAATCTCCCTCTCTTCTCCTGTCTATTTTCAACATATTGTTTCTTTCTCCTGTTTATTATTTTGTAATGGCCAAAGAGGTTAACTGATCCCTTGTTGCTGTTATTTGACAGAAATTGATATTCAATCCATCATCTCATTACTTAACAAATCATCATAGACCTAATATCAATCAGTGTCGGTTAGGTTGGCATACCCTTCACTGAATTAAATAGATACAAATATTCTGTATAAATATTCTACAATAAAATATTAATGTCCAACATGATGCATTTTTGTGGGCTAAATGCAATATAGTGCAGCACATTTTTATTCAAGACCAAAATATAGCATTTTCTGCATTATGACAATAATTAATCCAAAGTGCAGTTTCAGACATCCTAACCTGTAAAAATTTGCTTTCAATAACATAGAAGAACTGTTAAACTCAGTTGTCATTATAAACCAGCCCCAGGCAGTGTAAATGTAGCTGGGTAGCTGTTTAGCCTGTTTACACAGACTACACTGTGCTGCAACCATACAGGGTGAAATGCCCATTACTTTTTAAGAGAGTTTGAGCTGCAAGAAACTTTCACTATGACTGATTAATAGCCTAGTGAGGGAGATATAAAGGTTTATAGTAAAGGTACATCGGCAGAAAAGCTGGAGTTAAGAAGTATTTAGGCTATGTAGAGTTTACCATCTCAATCTAGCAGAAGACCCATTGTATCTTTGCTTTACCATGACAAATGTCAGCAGCTCATTTGTTTGTGGCTTTGAGTTTGAGTGTAGGCTTGGGTGTAAGTTTCATACACCACAAACTCTCAATTTTTGCACATCAGAATGTTTCCCAGTGGTTAAGCATTGTCGGTTTTTGACCTCAGTATTTGGAAAAACCCGGCAGCATATCATAATGATATTTTCCACCCACTCCTTCTCAGATTTCATCTCCTCCTTGCCTTACAATGTTTTATAATACGTCACATTTTATGTCTTTGTTCTAGACCCTGTCAGTGAAGCAAAGATTACCTGTAAGAGCAGTGGTACTAAGACTACCCTATACTGTGAGGCGAAGGGTGATTTACTGAGATACAGGTGGTCTGGACTTGGAATACAGACAGAGATGGAGAATCAGACTGGACCAGAGATCAGTAAGGAGAAAGACCAGGATTATACTTGTCTGGTGAAAAACCCAGTTAGCAACACCATTGTGGTCTACCAAGCAGGTGACTGCTTTGATTCAGGTAATCACTTATATTTCTGTATAACTATATATTTTTTATGGAAGCATAGTTGCATCTTGTACAGGTTATTCTACAAAGAGGTAAATAAGTATTGAATGTTTGTTGAACCCAGTATTCATAAAGTATTATAAATGCATCCATAAAGCATTATAATGCATTCATAACACTTTATAACTACTGACATTAGTATTCATAACTGTTTATACATTCGCACGACTGTACTCATAGCCTTAACAACTTGAAGTGTCACAAAGCCTTAAATAGTCTGAGTGAATTAGGTTTGAAGGTGTAAGTAAATAGAGTGAATTATTTGGTGTAGTTGGATTTGTCTTGTTATGTACATTAAGGATATCAGGTGCCTACAATGCCAAATCTTAACAGGAAAAAAATTGTACTACTAATTAACACCATTAAAATCAATAGGCCAAAATCAGATGTTAAGATATGATATTTTCAAATATCTCCAGAGCTGCTGGAAGGATTCTCTTTATACTTGGCATACCTACTCCCTATCAAGGCCTAATGAGTCAATGAGTCAAAGTACTCAATGTTGTGGGGTCAAAGGTCAAGGTCAAGGTCACATTTAAATTAGAAGGTTTGGGCAAAATCTCCCAAGAAAGTTGAGGGATCTTTATGTATGTATGTAAGGGATGATGTATTGTCCGCTGGTCATTATAGGAAAATATTTCCTTAGAGGACAAACGGGACCCTGATGCTGAATACTGAAACATTGGGACATTTAAGTTGTGGTATATATCTGTATATCTGTCCTAATGACAGTTCTAGTCTTAGTGACAGAAGATATGTCATTGTAATTCTTTCCATCCATTATTCAAGCAAAATTGTGCAGACTGTACTTGCTTCATTTAATATATTAAAAAAATTTGATTTGTAGTGTAATCTATTCTCATCACACCCGGTTACATAGCTCCAATACTACAGTACAACGCTACATCTTTACTGGGCTATTCTTCAAATATTGAAGTATTAAAGGAGAAATTTGAATCAATCCTTTTCCCTGTTGTTTGAGGTCACAGAGTGCTGTTGGAAGGAAAAAGCATGAAAAAAATTGATACAACATAGACCCATAGACCATAACGTTAGCTGCTGGTTCATTATCTGGTCCCTGTTATGTCAAATATTCTCTTTCTTTTTCCTACAGATTCTGTGACCTCAAACTATAACATAAATGTAATTGATTCAAAACAATATTTGGTGGATTATTTGTTGGAATATTGGAATATTTGCCCCCTTTTATGCTGTTGTCAAAACTGTGGAAAACTGAAAGTCTTTTCAAGATTTAGCCTACTTGCTTTCTAGGGCTGCTGCAGCACCCTCAGCACCTCTACTTCCAGCATCCCTCAGTATACATCGAGCGCCTGTGACTCATCTTTATTTGGCATAAGGAATGGAATATATCAGAGGACAATTAACAAACTGAAGCTTTACAATGCTTTGTGACACTTGTAAAGGCTTATATGATAACATAATAATGCCTTATGTGTACAGTCATTAGAATATAACAACTATTGTAAACCTTTATGAATGTGTTTTGCCTTATGAATACTGGGTTCAAAGAAAGTGTTACTGTGTTTTTTTTTTCTCCATTCGAACATACATCAATATTAAACCCAAAAATCTGGCCTAGAAATCTAGAAATAGTTTTGCTCAGCCAGCACATCTAGCCACGAACCTTAGGGCCTCAGTAGGTCTTCCTCCAAGGTTTGGTTGGACCAATTACATCACTCTATCCTCCTAGAGTGTTGCCTAGACATACCCTAGTGGTTGTTTATCAGCTTAGTAGCAACGCAGAAACAGTTTGAAAGACAACCGCTGATTTGGCCCCACGGATTGAGCCTGGTGTATCGGTCATGGTCAGACTATTTTGATGTATTGTTTGGCTTGTCAGACTACAAGAACAAGAAGAACTCAAGTAAAGAAATAAAAACTTAAAACCCCACTAATAAATGTATGTGTGTTAAAGTGGATAGGCTGGGCAAAGTACACCATTCAAGTAAAGTTCACCATTAAAATAAAAGGGTGAAAATAGCCCTGTAGAGGACACTTTTGTAACGCCACATTGTAGCCAGTAAAAGTAGCAAGAAATCTTTTGCGACCATATATGGGCAGATTTAGAAACACCTGTTGCAAAATGTTGCAAATTCAACATCAGTATTCTTTCTTCTCTATGCCTGGGGCTTCATATCACATTGCTGTTGTTTCTTGCTGCTAGCTGCTAGCCTTAGTGAGATCAGAGCTGTGAAGGACAGTTAGATATAAGAAAATTCTTTGGGAAAAAAAGGGCAGAGGAGAGGAGAGACAAGGGGTGGAGACAGTCAGTGTGGCATCATCTACTGCAACCCATGAGAACATTTCGATCAGCTGAGGTTTTTGACAAGCAGCCCCAGCCTAATAGATAGCCTTTGATTAATGTTGGTCTGATGTTACTTGCTAGTAGCTAGCTAGCTAATAACCACTGCACCTCACTAGCTTTGCACTAGGACACTTTGCTTGAAAAACCAAAAAAGTTACACTTGCTAATGTTTACAGGCTCTGTGGAATCACCACATTTCCCACATAACAAATACTCTAACTTGTTTTAAATAGCTAGCAACGTCCCTGCTTTAAGTACTTAGCAGCATGAATCAATTCCCTACAAGACACCATTGTGGATATTATAACTTAGCAGTTGTGAAAGACCAGTATGAAATATCATTTCACAACCAAACGTACCTCTGTTTCTGTTTCTCTGTAACAAAATGTGATTTTTTCCCAAAAATCATAGATAAAGCATTGCAGTGCTCATGTCTGTATGAATGCCTATGTGAGAACATAGAAACATATTTTGAATAGGATAGCTGAGCCACTGAGATAAGTGCTAAACTACTTCTTATACATATTCATATCAGCAACATCAGAGTGGAGGCTGGATAGAAGCTTATAACAGAGAAAATAATTGGGGCTCAAATAAGGGTACGATGCTGAGATCAAGGCAGTAGCTTGATCTTTTAGCCCAAGTAATTATCTAACATCAGAGAAAAACAAACTCAGGCTAGGTGTAAAAAACACAAAATTATACTGTTCCCGCACAACTACTTGTATGCACAGTGGTGTCTCACTCATGCTACTTAGGACTTGTAATGGAATTTTGATATCATGGTAAAAAGCTAACAGCACGTATAAAGGCATAATACAGTCCCAATCCCGAAAGAGCTCAGAATACAGTCCTGCACACTGTCCATTTAGCAAGCAATTTATTTATTTAACACATTTAGGTCATTAGACCTTGGTCAGATTAACCTGGAGATGTTTAGTGTAATATCAAGTCCACTTGGCTCAGAGTGAAATTGACATGAATGGGAACTCACACAAGTTTTTGAAGTTTTAAGGTTTTAACAAAATAAAGATGTATTAAATGAACTAGTTACAATCATCAGTAAATGTAAGCCAGCAAGAATGAAATTGATGTTAGCATTGTTGTGTAGTGCATAAGGTAAACCAAAAATACAAGAACAAGAGAAAATACAGTACAAGAAATGTTAATGTGAATAGTCAGCTGTGGGAGTTTTGTAATAGTCTGGAATATTGTCTAATCACCTGGAATATTAGCCTAAAAATCTAGACATACCCTAGCAGTAGCAAATGGTTTTGCTATGCAGGTATGTCTAGAAACAAGCCATAGGGCCTCTAGCTGTTCTCCCAAGTTTGGTCAGACCAATCACATCGATCTGTCCTTGTAAAGAGTCACTGGATGTACCCTAGTGGTACCTCATCAGGCTACCTATTACATGTAAAGGCAGTTTATTTTTCTTCACTCTGTGTTGCATTGCTACATAATGCAAAAACACTGAATAGATACATTACACAAAACAATAAGGCTACATATTTCTTAAGTGTATGCTAATTACTATGTTATGTTGTTGAAAATGCAGGACATCTTCATGTCGTCATTGGTGTATGTTCTGCTGTGGTTGCTGTTGCTGTTGTTGCAGGACTTGGTTTTTATTGCTACAAGATCAAGTCAGCAGGTAACTCTCTACAAATATAGGCTGTTGTATGTGTGACTTAATATGCATAGATACAAATTAAGTAATTATAGTTAACAATTTATACTTTATGTATTTGAATGAAAGGGTCAAAGCCAATAACACAGATAAAAGAGGAAGAGGAAGCTGAAAATGAGGAATTGCTGAGTAACATTCAAAGTAACGTTCGAAGTAAAGTAAATCAGTTTGAAGAAATGACCAAAGGAGGCACAACTCCAGCTCAAGGTAAAACTGAACAAAGTAATAAAGGGCATAATACATCAAAGCCTGAAACATACAAACATTCTGATCCCTCCCCTGGTTCACCCAAACAGTCGGGATACACTGTTGGTTTCAGTAATGATGCTGGGTTCTCAGGTGATGGAACTGGGGAGGGAACAGGTAAACAGGTAGTGAAAGATGTAAACACAGAAGTAGAGGAGCAAAACCAACCCTGTGACCCATCACTGCCTGACACAGCTGAAACACCACAAGGGGGGGAGCCAGAGGATGAGATTCCAGGCGTTACCCAGACGTCAGATCATCCTATTACGTCTGCAACACAAAGTACTCATAATCAATCTTCAAATCCAACTGAAAGTGGAACTACAACTAGTGCTCAATGCAAAACACAGATTGACAAAGAAAACACTTCAGGTGTTACCCAGGCATCAGAAGATAAGACAGCAACAAACAGTACTCATGGTCAGTTTTCAAACACAGGTGAAGATACTGTAGTTAGTGTTCAAAGCACAAATAACAGTCCTGAAGAAATTGTTGCTGTGAACCGAAATACTGAAGCCCAAGATAACAATGTGGAGAGTACAGGGCTTAACACAACAAAGACTGAAACAGAGACCCCCCTTGATTCACTCACATCGTCTGGCAACACCCCACAACCGCATGTAGGACAGACAGAGGAAACAGGGGGTGGAGATCAATCAGGTGGTACCCAGACATCAGAAGAGGATCAGTCAGATAATCAAGCTGTATGCTCTGCAACATCGGTAACTGCAGATAAAAGAGAAGCTGCAGTTGATGTTCAAACTCAAAAAAGTAAATCTGAGAAAAAGGCTGCAGACAACGATGGTCAGTCTTCAGGTCACGAAAATGTGGAGAGAACACATGAACATGAGGAAAATGTAAACACAGAGACAGATGATCAAAACCAATTCACTGACCCATCAATGTCTGGTTTAGAAGAAAGCATCAGTAGTAATGGCAACACCCCAGAACCGCATGGAAAACAGAAAGAGGAAACAGAGGGTGGAGACCATTCAGGTGGTACCCAGACATCAGAAGAGGATCAGTTAGATAATCAGGCTGTATCCTCTGCAACACTGGTAACGGATGAAAGTGCAGCTACAGTTGTTGTTAAAAATCAAATCAATTACTTTGAGAAAAAGGCTTGGACAACCAACCAAAACTAATATGATGGTCAGTCCTCGGGTCATGAGAATGTGGAGAGGACTCATGAACATGAGCAAAATGTAGACACAGAGACAGATCAAAACCAATTCACTGACCCATCAGTGTCGGGCACAGAAGAAATAATCACTAGTAATGGCAACACCCCACAACCACATGGAAAGCAGAAAGAGGAAACAGAGGTTGGAGACCATTCAGGTGGTACCTAGACATCAGAAGATGATGAGTTAGATAATGAAGCTATATCAATCTGTTTGATTGATTGGAGTGTTCAATGCAATCAACGGATATTTGAACAAATGGCTTTAATGACCCAAACAATAGCAGAAAGTGTGAAAAGTGAAAACTTCAGTATAGCATCACATGAGGGACTTCAAAGACTATTATCATTATCTGGACATGGACATTATCTGACATGGACATTAATTCTTTTGAACTAAAAGTAATTTGGTAACACTTTATTTGAAAGTGTCTTCATAAGAGTGACATGAGCCTGTCATGACACGTCATTAGCATGACATGACACATATCATGAACATTAATGACACTTTTTCAGTGTTTATGACTGTTGTCAGTAAACATCAATAAAGTGTCATTCATGTTCATGATATGTGTCATGTGATATTAATGAAGCTTTACACTTTAAGGGTTTTAAGACACTTTAAACTGAAAGAAGGATGACTGAAGGCAGTAATTCAGCATTTATAAAGTGTTTAAAATGCTGATGATGCCACTGATGCCTTCTCCAGCTCAGCGAGAATACAGAAATAAACAGAATTCCATAACTATCAGGTGTGCGTACACTTAGTAAGGGATAATGCATTGTCATTATGGGAAAATGTGTAATGTGTGTACTTTTTTAAACTGTTGGTTTGGTAGGTAATGATTATCTTGGCGAATTAGAACAAAGCCTCCATGTAATATCAAATAGCACAAAGCAATTATAGTTCCATTGTGGTTGCCAAAGAGAGTGCCATTTAGCATAAAGGACAATTTCAGTACCCAGCTTAAATATATGTTTTTAATTGGGCTTGTAAAGTTGCACTTGAGCTTATTTTTCATAAATTAAAGTTGAATGTATTGTATTTTTACATCAGAAAACAAGGTACAATACTCCATTCATCCCCTATATCCCTTTTAATTGATGACATTAATTTTCTTTAATTAATTGAAACTGATAAATAAATCCAGGTGCCTTTGAATTGCTTTAACACTTCATATGTAAATAGATCTTTGAGGGCAAATATTCATGATATGTGAATTGTATTTTTATTTTATTACTTTTTGAAAGAGCATGTCAGGTGATCACCAAGTAAACCCATTACAATCCCAAAACTTTTATTATCCAGATATTTTACGTGCCATCCATTCTGTTACTTTATCCAATCATTTATAAAGCATTTCGTATATAACCAATTTCTATATAATGAATTGTGAATAAACATCATTGACTTGCCTAGTTTCATATCAATAATTAAGCCTTTCAACTATACATCATCATCTATGCAGTATATATATTTTAAATTTATGAATGACTATGCCAATTAATCAAAAGCATTAAATGTACAGTCTGTGATGCTAAGTTGTGTGTAACACGTGACATAACACTAACATGTAATAGTCAGTTAATAAGTTAGCCAGTCTTTCTGTGATGGGCAAAGAGCAAATGAAGATGTCCTTAAACTATATTAGACAGATGACCAATGACAGATGACAGATGACCAGCAGCTTGCCTCTAAGAAAGAAAGAAAGAGAGAGAGAGAACAAGATAATGGACGTGATTTTTAAAGGATTTTAAAGAGGTCTGCCCGGTTTCTCAAAAACAATGGATTATACACGTACACATGTTCTTTATGACTGACCTTAAGAATGTTTGCCTTTCTCTTGTGATTCCCAAGCATGGTCTTATAGTGTTAATCTATGGATCGCTCAACAACAGTGGTTTCGGGAAATGGTCAGAAAAAACTTAAGATGTGCTTCGAAGAGACATTACAAATTACTTGGGTTTAAGGTGCTTGTAGGAGACCCGATCGTGCTCTTTAACACATTCACTTGACTGGATTTCTAATGTTGCAGTAAAAAGCACTTTTGTGCCACTGAAGAGGCTACACACCACTGTCTAACCCCCCTTGTAATATAGCCATGAGCCTTACAAATAATTGCTATGCCTGGTTAACCTGGTATAGATATGTTATAAAACAACTTTTTAAGCAGACTATAACGTACCACCGTTGATATCCGCTGCACTCGCAAAAGCCCCAAAGAGTTGATTGCCAAATTTGTTTCTAATCCCATCCACGAATTAATTTAATTTTTTCAATAAGCTTTGGTTGAGTAAATCACGATAACTATATTAACAAGTATCCCTTGTGGCCCTCCAGCGGGTCCCGCTGCTTTAAATATATCTCTAGACTACCATATCTGTTCTTGTCCTTAACTGGCACACACAGACACACACAGGATGGACATTTAATGTTCATTGACAGTACTTATGTCAGTGACTCAATGTTAGTGTTAGACCAGTGAGCTCATAGTGAGGTCATGACATTGTTGTCATTGTTACGCAGATGTGTGTTGATCTTTTCCCACTGATAGTTCTGTATAGTATGTAGTAGGATGGATAAGACATAAAAAAAACATAGTCAAACATGTAAGGCTCATTACTGTAAAATTTTACAGCTGTGGATGTTTTACTGTGTCTGTGTGTGTGGTCAAATAGCTAAAAAATTCTAAACTTTTTAAACTTACCCATTTATGTATGGGTTTTTAAACTTTTAAACATTTACATGTAAATACGCCCCTATGTACATGAACTCACATATATGCACCTCATACACATACACACATCACCATCATTTATCGTGGGAGTGGCATCATGCTACTGCAGAAACACCACCACCCCAGATGATATGGATCCCACCATCAAAGTTGGCAGCGCCACCATAGCAATACATTACCCACTCCAAGACATTAACATGTCAAAACACATCTTCATCCTTGTACTGCTGCTATTGTTCCATAGTCTTACTCCACAATCTGATATACTGTAACCACTCATAGTTGTTTCTGAGCCTTTTACAATAAAATTTTCCTCTTAAATCGTGATGTCCTTCTTGTATGTTAAACAGTTGTTGAAAATTCTCTGGGAGCTTGTTTCTTTTGGCCTCATACATTATTAGTATATTTCTGTATAGTGCAATATCAGTGAAATTTGATATTTTGACTGTAGAAGTAGTGAATGAGTATGGTCCAGATATCCAACCTTGTGAATGATGCACACTGCTCTTTTTTGCAAAACAGCTAGTAAGTACAGTGAGCTTTTGTAAATATGGTAAAACTAGTGAACAGTAAAGAATGTGGAGTGAGTTGTGATCTAAAAACTGGTTTGCTTTATTTATTATTGATGTGCTTCTACTACTAGGACCAATTTCAGTATTTTAGACACTTTAGATATCATTGGTGAATCATTCACTTTGTGATACAAGTGTTGAATTTGGACAAATTTTCCTGTGGACCTACAAAAAGGCTGTTAGTCACAGACAAAAAACAATGTGGCCACAAATTTTCAAGATGGCCGCCTGTCTATGCATTATTTGTCCTTGACTGTGATCTGATAATTAAATTTTTAAGATTTTGGTGTCTAAATAAATGTTGTTGATTATGAAAATTCAATAATGCATTTAATAAATCTAAGTTGTAGTGAATTGTGGAGATAGAAATCAATTAATCACAAACATAGTGTTTTGGCAATGAATTTTAAACAGTTTATGTACTGTATCTTACTTTAATTTTAAAACCATCCACTGTTTTCCTATATACTGTACTGCAACCTTATGAACTGCAGGCAGACACTAAGTGTGACATGTCCACCTGAAACAGAAGTCATTAAAAAGTGGTTGGGGGCTATGACATCTACATCTGTCAGCTTTTTACAGTGTAGCCTTCTTAGGAAATTTAACTGCCATTCACACCATGATGAGTTTATTGACTCCAGTCATGTTTGTGATCAGGTGACACTGTGCAGTGCCGACTGAATGATGCTTAGTACATGCTGGTTAGAAATTTTATCCAACACTGTCTGGACAGGAGGGATTTTGGCCATTCCACATGACCTTAAAACTTTGTGGAAGCAAGGTCCCTGTTGTCAGATGTGTTCTCCAACAATTTCTGGAGTTTAGAACCTGCCTTAATCACATCAAAACTCACAGACCTTTACTCCTGATTTGATAGAGGCGGATTTAACACCCAAAATCAAACTCAAGAAACAATCAATGGGCATTTTGATCTGCATTGATTGATCCCACTGCAGACAAGTGGGAGGTGACAGTTAGGTATCCAGGTCAAGCTCAGTCTCAGATTGAGATATTTGGTTGCGGAAGCCTGGCTATTCATTATCTACCTCTGCAATGCTGTACATTTCTGCTAGTGTTATGTCAAAATTATGTTGTCAAAGAGTTTGAATAAGGAAAAGTTGATCACGATAGCTATACTTACTTTCTAATAGTTCTCCAGTGTTCTGTTGGGGCACCCCTCTCTTTTTAATAACATGTATGTTATTTTCAAAAGCACTTTTATTTATGTCGATCACCAATTGACACTCAGTCTCAAAAAGAGTTTTTTTTAAGATTAGTATATTTTTATTTTCAAGCAGCATAGCACTGGTAAAAACCATTGCATCAATTACTCTAAAGCACTGAGATATGGATGACTCTTCATGCTGCTATGGGGAAGGAGCAGATGGAAGCCCTCTTCAGGTTGCAGTCCACAGATGTCCACCAGCTCGCCTCTGGGAGAGGAATCAGGAGACAGGGCAAGAGTAAGTAGAGGAATCAAAAGAGGGTGAGAGGAGGAGAGAAGAAGATAGAATTAAAGGTCACTAAATTGTTAAGACAAAGTGCTAAGGATGGTTTTACTGGCATGGTTAGAAGAGATGAGAACTGTGCAGATTGATCACATCCACTGCTATACCTTTAACTTTATGTACCAGGCTGGGCAAGTTTTATTTATTTTTTTTTAAGAAACGTGTCTGTGTACTGGCACATGTGCTATTGTTCCTAACAGGAACCAGGAAGAGGTGAGGTGAGGAGTGTTGATGTCTCACCCATTCTGAACATTTCCACACAAGTGACCCTGCCTCTCTGCTGATTGGGATGGCCAGGCATCCAGTCAGCATAGCCCCAAGCAGAGCCATCTAGCCACTCATACTGCTGAGCCTACAAACACACACACACACACACACACACACACACACACACACACACACACACACACACACACAGTGAGAGAGAGTCAGTAAGAGATCTTTTCTCTGTATCTTTGAAACATATCTTCAGCATATGTCATATAGATCAGGTGCTGCTGCCATTGCTACACAGTTTTATAACATATTTACAGGAAATAGGTAGAGGATGCAGGATATTTACCTTTTTCACTCCTCCCAGCCAGGTAAGGCTGGGGCCATTACTGGCGACTGTCACCATGGAGACAAGGCGTGAGTGTAGGTCACCACTGGTTACTGCAGCAAGATGGCCATTTGCATTGAGATCTTGACAGAAAAACTAACAACAAAAATATTCAGTTAATATCTAAACTTTATGAAATTAAGGCTTTGTGTCAAGAGAGAGAGAGAAAGAAGAGAATTTTAGAAGTGAGTCTTACCTCTGCCTCACTGAAGGTCAGAGGTGTTGGGTTGAACTGGTAACACCTGCCGTCAATGATTTCACCTGAACATGTCACACCCACAGGCAGTGTGTCCTTCAACCAGACACCTTCAGCAGAAAGAAGAGAGCATTGGCAACAGTGAAAAGTCACAACTGCATACAGTGTCACATCTCACAAGGCACATCTACACATAGAACTCACCTTTGTCTGTCTTAACGGCAGTTCCCATGATTTTATTGTTCATTTTGAAATGGGAGTACTCAAGACCATGGCTGAACTCATCTGGGAGAGGAGAAAGGCCCAGGAGAAAGACAAATCAGAGATGAATTCTGTATTATGGAGACATTGGTGTAGAGTATGTAGAAACTAATAGTAAAAAGATGTTTGCTTTTATTTAAACAGATGCAACCCTGCAACTGTATAATAACGGCTGGTAATTCTCCAGTTCTACTACAATGGAAGATTACTTTGTAAGAAATAGATGTATATTAGACTGTGGTTGAATAGTTCATCCTATTTTCCATATTGGTAGATTTTGTAGAATATTGTAATACATTCTTAACTCTTTCTCACCATTTACAGTCTCATCAACTGGCTCCATGATTTCATTCTGTTTGTCATCCTTAGTTTCAGAGTGGGAGTACTCAATGCCATGCTTGTACTCATTTGACACAACAGGCATAGTTTCTACAACATGTAAAAGAGTGCAACAGATTTAACAGATCGGA
The DNA here is from genome assembly GCA_015244755.2 of Tenualosa ilisha. Lineage (NCBI taxonomy): Eukaryota > Metazoa > Chordata > Actinopteri > Clupeiformes > Clupeidae > Tenualosa > Tenualosa ilisha. The sequence continues at coordinate 1,019,174 of PYXC01001263.1, read as the reverse complement.
TCAGTTACTGATGTTTTAGAGTCTACAGAACATGTTTCAGGCAGTGGTTTGGAAACCAAAGTTAACAGCTAGGTTTTCTGAATCTGAGCTCCTCACCTGCTGCTATGCGTCCTCTCTGCATCTCAGAGGTATGCTGCAGGAGCACACCTGTCCTGAGGTCCACCAGGGTGGCGTGGGAGTTCTCAGTGCCCTGCCTGAAGCCATCGCTGGGTGGGGGGACGTAGACTGCATGTGGACAAAGAACAAGACTCACCACATGATCACTGTGAGATGCACACACACACTATAGGATTACAATTCCCTCATACTCAAACACACACACACACTTACAGCCTGATGGTCTCCTGCTCATTTCATTAACATGATCCTTCACCAGCCCTGTCTTCAGATCCACCAAGAAGCGTCGGGATGGCTCTGTGCCCTGTCTGCGGTTGTTCTCAAGAGATGCTGTACACATAAAACATTCAAATAATCCTTCAATGTTAGCTGTGCAAATGTTAGCAAATGCTCAGCAAATGCTCAGCAACCCATGGCCCATGGTTGTTTTAAACATATTTATGCTTCATTCTTTGTCCAAGGACGATACCGCAGTGGGATGTTGTCAGTAACATAAAGATATATTCTACAGCTGAAGCAGGTGTCTAGTGTTGGATACGATTCTTAAAGGCACACCAGACATTTTACCAGCTTCATAGTCATTTTGATGGCGGAGTTACAGCATTTGCATTATGAGAACAGCTCCCTTATGTGAAACTTAACTGAAATCACGGTTATTACCTTGCCAGTCAACATAACCCTACGAAAATGATCATTGCTGGTTCCTACTCCTTGGTTTGCAAAGAAATCCACATGAATTGGTGAAAATGTAATGTGCTGTTGCATTTAAAAAATTAAAAAAATACAAAAATAACTAATCAAGAACTGTATGGGGAGCTCTGGCGGTAAGAAATTACAGGCTTGCCTGGTATGCCTTTAAGGGGTTTACATGTCATTGCAAAAAGATTCTATTGAAGAACATAGTGAACGTCATCCGAATGCAAAAGCTTTTGTCAAAAGCACTCTGTTCCATTTTCTCAACTCTTTTTAACAGACCTAACCCACTCCCACACAGCCACACTCACCGGTGTTGATGGGGTTGACTCGTGGCTCAGGTACTTTAGCCTTCTCAGCATGATGACGAACCTCACCTGTTTACAAATGCACAGATCTACTTTTTAAACTTAACACTATTATTTAAACATCAGTCCCAAATGCCTAAGTATGATGTTTCAATCATTCAGCATTCTGAGATGTGAGATAAAAGTTAAGGAATTTAAATCTCAGCGCAAGTGAGAACTGCTATAAAGACAAATTCCCTGATTTCATTAAATGTTTCATGAATGAGTTTATCAATGTTGTATTGACCTAGAACCACCAAGGAAGTTGCCTCAGTTACCATGGTGACCATCTGCTATTTTGTCTCTCTGTTTGTCTTCACAAACAAACTAAATGAAACACGTGAAGATAAAACACAAACACTGTCAACATGGTTAAAAATCACTAACTCAACTCAACCCTGAAAATGTAAAAGTGCTAATTTCCTCCCTCACCTGCTATGTGTCCTCTCTGCATCTCAGAGGTATGCTGCAGCAGCAGGCCGGTCCTGAGGTCCACCAGGGTGGCGTGGGAGTTCTCAGTGCCCTGTCTAAAGCCATTGCTGGATGGAAGGACATAGACTGGGGAGAGAGGACTTCAATTAGTGAGTGTTTGTGAAGGGTATTGTGGAAAAGTGTTTTGAATAGTGCTCTTAATTGATAAAAAAAAAACAAAAAACGACTATTCAAAGACCTTGCGGTGTGTGTAAGTGAGGAGGGCGCTGGTGGGTAGTGTGATGTATGCGTCTGCATGAGTAATTTGTTTTAAAAAAAATTACCTGTTAAAATATTTCCATTAAGGCGTTAATGTGATAACATTGACAGCAATAGTTTTGAGTCTTATTTTGGCTAGATCGGGAGTCGTTATTGCCAGTATAGCAATTGCACACACACACACACACACACACACACACACAAACACATACACACTTACATCCTGATGGTCTCCTGCTCATCTCGCCGACATAGCTCTTCAGCAGGCCTGTTTTCAGGAACCGACAGGATGGTTCCGTACCCTGCCTGCGGTTCTCTACAGGAGCCCCTCTCAGAACCTGGTCCTCGATGTGTTCATCCAGGTCAGATGGCTGAACTGGGTCCTGGCTAAGAGCATCCCTAACCCATCCTCCCTTCACGAGGGGAACAGCCACCACCTCACTCTCTACTTCAAAAAATAGTAACACATACTGATAAAAGAATTTTGACTTGCTGACTAACAGTGTTGCTAAACCAGACTACTACTGTTACATAACAATTAATATTGCTCCAGGTCTAGATCCAGATGAACTTCATTATTAATAAAAAATTATAAATACACCTGCTTGTTGACAACTGTAAAGGAGAGTAACTGTCACTCAGAATGATTATCAACATTATCAGAGTCGGCTCTGTGGCATCCTGGTGTCCTTACTTTTTGCTGAGTCTTTGTCTTGAGTGTCCTTTTTCTCAAACCAGGGATATTCAATGCCATGACTGAATGAATTCATCTGAGTGGGCAAGACTGGGCTCTGCAAAAAAAAAAATATTGAATAAGAATTTGAAGTTGAATAAAAACAACTGTTGTCAAGCCCATGGCACAATTGCAAGACGTAATTAAAACATACTAAAGCAGCACTGGACAACATTTTCACCAGCTTCATAATTTACCAGCTTCACAGTCACTTCAATAGTTTAATAGTTCAATATGCAGTGAATGGAGACCATTTAGCGCCATTTAGTACAGTTACGGGCACTTGCACTTGCTTCTCATCGCCAAGCCGCAGAAACGAAATGGAAACCGAAAGAAACTGAAATCTAATTTATTACCTTGTCAGTCAAAATAACTCCAATAAAATAATCATTGTTTGTTCTGATGCTTTGCAAACAAATCCACATGGATTGGTGAGAATGTACAATGCTATTGCTATTTTTCTAAAAAAAAAAACAACATGCACATGCCCCAGAAGTTAAAAAGCACAGACTTGACTGGTCGGCTGCTGCTTTAAGTTATATGTGTTATGTGGGGTTTTTTCCCTTAAAATTTGAGAATGACCTAGTAATATCAGAGTGCAAATAAATAAATAGATAGATAGATAGATAGATAGATAGATAGATAGATAGATAGATAGATAGATAGATAGATGGATGGATAGATAGATGGATAGATAGATAGATAGGTAGATGGATGGATGATGGATAGATAGATAGATAGATAGATAGATAAATAGATATCCACTGAAGGTTGTATGTGACAGACCCTCTTGTATTATCACTTGTGGTACGGCATTAATGTCAAAATCCATCAAAAAATACAGCGCTTGCCAGGTTCGGAGGAAGGCGGCCTGTTTTGGCTGTGTGGTCGTCCTCTTTCTCTGTGGGCCATCTCAATAACCACCTTGGCTGAAGACAATAGCCTGTCCCATACTGATCCCATATGGACTAATTCCCATTTATTTGCTTTTGCTTTTGTTGATCATTGATCTTTTCCCTCACCTGCTGCTACGCGTCCTCTCTGCATCTCAGATGTATGCTGCAGCAGCAGACCTGTCCTGAGGTCCACCAGGGTGGCATGGGAGTTCTCAGTGCCCTGCCTGAAGCCATCGCTGGGTGGAGGGACGTAAACTGGGGAGAGAGAGGGAGATACAAATGTCCGAGCATGAGATTATGACATCTCTGCAAGGAGGACACGTCTTGAAAATATATGTCTGTATGAATCTGAATGTTTTCCCCTAGGTCTTCAGTGAATTATTAATAGAATCCCGCACATTCAGTTTAGGCTTGAGCTGAACTATGGCTTGAAACCATCAGAAAGAATGTTGTTTTAGTACAGACTGAAGGCACACAAGCACACACACACACACACACACACACACACACACCCAACATAGTCTTTCAGCAGGCCCGTGTTCAGATCCACCAGGAAACGACGAGATGGTTCTGTGCCCTGCCTGCCGTTGTCCACAGGATCGGCTTTCCAGACAGGGTTCTGTCTGTGGTTCTCTTGGGGAATCCTTGGAACAACCTGCCAGTCCTCCAGGGGGACACTGGATCTGTGCGGGGGTACATGCCTCACTCTGCCAGTGGCAGACTTCCTCAGAGGACGAGCACTGAGACCTGGCCAAGAGTCAGGTGACTTGCATTACTAATGCAAAATTAATATTAGTATATATAGCACATATAGTATAAGCTCTGAGGGTTAGCTGTAGATTGTGTATCTTCCAATTAGTAACTGCAGAGTTAATGCCATTAGTAATGAGTCTAAAAATAGTGAAATTGATTTACGTATGTGTCTATAGCTTACTACACTTTGTATGGTGTTAATTCACAATATCTGCTCAGAAAGAGAAGTTCAAATAACGAGTGTTGGAGAACAGAGTTTGACTTTGTATCAGTGGCACTATTTCTTTTACCCTTTTAACCTTTTTTTGACCTTTTTTACTTTTAAGGGAAGTATTTCATGAAGCACACATATGAGTTAAGGTGAATAAAAAAGGTTCTTTGTCATGAAAAATCCTGTGTGGAATATTATTCTTAGCTATCTAGGAGGAGTGAAAAAGAGTACTATGAGTACTAAGACCGCATTACCTGTGTCCCCACCAACATATATTCTCGGCTGTCACAAGTAGACTTGCAGAACCAGTTCTTCATACAGATATTCAAAACAGTGTTATGATAAAACAGTACTGATAGGCAGTTCATGTCGTTTGGATAAACATCATCAAATCTGGTTTGTTGAGTCATACAGTTGTGAGTTGAAAAATTCTCTTAATGGCAATTTCATAAGCATTTTGTTTGTTTCGTGAACTTGTCACAAAGTAGGCCCTACATTTTAGTTTTCCTTCATTGTCTCTTGTGGGATTATAGGTATGTTCAGTGTTGCTAGATGTATTAATTAATTACAATAATTTGTACAATAATTTTGACCTCTGTACGATCAATAAAGAAAAAAAATTGGGGGGAAAATTTCTGAATATTCATTTGTTCTTTCATTGTACCCCGTATTTAAAGAATACTACAATACCACTCTGACCCTTCCAGCATCATTAGCAGGCTATCTTTGGGCTACCAGGCACGCCTCAACCACCTTAAGCTCAAAGTTATGGAGTGATTTGGGACATTTCCCTTGCTTCAGTGACTTGTTTGTTTGCCACGGGTTGCATGTTTATTGAGTACAGCTTTGATTATCATTCGTTTGGGAAGCTTTTAGAAGCGGACTGAGTAGAATGAGAAAGGAAAGGGAAAAGCAAGTTAGGCTGAATAGTTTGGAAAAGCTAGTGTTTACGTAATTGTTTGAAAAATAGCTACTGCGTATTTTAGGTGTTTGATTTGTGTGTGATAATCTTCCTTCAATAACAATAGTTTGGAGCCTTTACAATACTTAAACATTTCAGTCTGGAAACAATGGGTATCTTACCCTTCTTGCTTGGCGATAAAATCTCAAGATTATCATGACAAGGTTGGTTATCATGGTTATCATAACTTTGGTTTATCCAAAGATGTCTACAGTTGTACTTTTTCATTTTCAGTTTACCTGCATACAGGCAAAATGACGAATAATGTTGAACTGGTTTAGCCTACCTGGGAACATTCCAGTGATTTTGCCGTAACAACACATACCAATATTCTAGCTGGAATTTGACACTGTCACAATCAAATGCAATCCATCTTTACTCTGTCAAGACCTCCAAACAGCTAAGTAACACAACAAAATGATAAAGGGTTACTTTTTCTTTACTTATATGATTTGTGAAAAAGTAAATTATATAAATTTTTATGTTAATACTCCGCGTGTCGTTCATTAACCCTTACATAGAACATTGCTTGATGAAGGGATGGTAGAAAAATACGGATGGCAGTTGCTTATCTAGATTAGACTACTGATACAGCCTACCCAACTGGTCTATTAAATCATGAGCGCATGAACCCCCCTCCCCTGCCCCGGCCACGGCCACACACGCACCCCAACACCACACCACAGACACACACACACACACACACACATAAATCCATGACAGGGCACCGATACATAAGCGGTACAATTATGTAATCTAGGACCAACTTCATATGTTTGTTAATCATTAATTGAAAATGGGGGGCCTAGGCCATAGTGTATTGTCAGAACTCCCCAATGTTCCCGCTGTTATCTTTACTTGGAAGTATTAATCTTTTACTAAGTTTTTACTTTCACTTTTAGTGCTGTCAGTGGCGCTTTTAACAAACCATGGCAAGACCGTCGTCGAAAAAGAGCATTTTCTGCTTTATTTTCATCTTTTACGGTAAGACCTGTGCTTGACACATCTAACAAATAACAACACATATTACAAATAGACTGTTATGTGTAGTGTGAAGTTTTATTTGCTAAGCTCATTTGACGACAGAGGACATACAGAACCAATTCAGTCGAATAGGCGTATAGCAATATTTCGTTTTCATTGGCGAATTGGCGCATACGTCCGAGCAAAATTTCATTTCACTCAGTCGTGCCGTCAGAGTGTAATGAATTATGTATAAATGCTGTTTAAAGAATACTTTTCATCGTCGCTCTGTATCATTGTATGTGGTAGATTAGGCTACACCCCATAGCCAAAACCGAGGTTTAAGGTGTGTGATTATCGCTTGCTGTTCATTTTGCTTCGGTCTTACTGGAAGCAATTGAATAGCAAATTAGAACATGATGAACTGATAAATAATTTATTAATGATTGATAATTGATAATGATATAATAATATTTGCTTGAACTACAGCACATTTGTGTGAACTACAGCACATGACCCCGTATCACCTTCTTACTTTATGTCTTGGCCAAGACAATGATTAACTCCAAGAAGTTTATAATGGGCTTGATCTTCTGCAGTTAGTGCCATGTCGCTCTCCGTTGTTGTTTTCTCTTGTTCTTTTACATAGACGAATGGCCTATAACCTATGTTTGATAAGGGGGTCCTTCCACAGAGGCATGAGAGGTCAGAGCTAATAAAAGGTTTAATCAAAGTCAATCATTAGGGTATTGCCTTGCTGTGTCAAAACTGAACATGTCACATTTGATTTCAGTAGTATTATATTATGTTAAATATTGTAGTGCATCTGGATAGATGTGAGGAATACTGTAAAACATAGTCTGCAACAACTTGTCAAGCTTTTTAAATGCTGTGTCACATCCTTTCCACCTGACTGTAATTTTACATGTTTTTGGATATATTATCTCTTCATCATATATATCTCATGTTTATACATAAATTGTATCATCTCTTTAGTATGCCTGCAACACTCACTATCTTTAACACACCCATGGTTTGGTTCAAAACTTATGGAGATGAGGGCTGGTTCACTAGATAGCACCAAGGTTTAAAAAAGAACAGACCAGTTCAACAACACGTTTTGTTTATAGTGGAAAAATTACCCTGTGCTCAGTGTGCAACAATCTTAATTTCATATGTATTACGTAATCTTGTTGGTGCATGACTGTGTACCTTTCATTGGGCACTGTCTTCAATTTTTGATACATTTAAATGTAAAGCCATCTGACTTACATTTGTCAACTATCAACTACATCAGGGCCAGTCTCCCCTAGAGCAACTTAGGGTTAAGTGCCTTGCACAACAGTATCAGCTGGGACTTGAACTTACAATTTCCAGGGTACTAGCATGCTAGCCAGGTTTCTTAACTATGCCACCACTGTCCCAACACTGTCCCACTGTCCTAATTGTGCAACACAGGTCTTATGTAAGGATACATTGTCTCCCTACATAGGTCTGATTGCATCCCCAATGGCAATGCACCTAGCTGTTCATTACAGTAAGTCTATAGGTTGATGGCTGGACAACGTATGTTGATCATCATCACCTGTGAGACTTTGTGCCACTGGAAACATGTTTACATAATACAGAGAATCTCCTTTACACTGTACACAAAACTAACACGCCAGTTACAATAACAATGTTTTAATTTCAGAATAATTAAGATCTTTTATACCACTTTATGCAATACTGTACAGGTCAGCACTAATGTGTCAGACACATTGTAAGAATAACACAAATACTCCACACCACACCACATCACAACCTCCTGGAACACCATTTTAGGAAAACATTCTGAAATACTGCATTGGAATTTAGATTTTTGATGACTGTATATCAGCATTTTGACAGTATTTGATTTCATGAGGGCACTTTCCTTTCCTGTATTTTACATTTATCTGCTTGATAAAAATTATTGATGACAAAAAAGAACTAGATGTAGCGCCTAGCGGTACTTAGCATGACTTACAATACACATGGTGGTGTTTCAGTGTTCCAGGGACACTGGGAACAATTTGGCTGTTTTTTTTTGGAAGCAAGTTTCCATCTGCGGTTTTGAGGACACTGACACATGGGACCAGTGAAACCTTGTGGGCATTTAGCCCTACTAGGCCCATAGCATATAAGCTATTTGATCTCTGGGGAAATCTTCAGCCCTTGTGATTGATAACACAAACCATTATTTTAAAGAAGGAATTCAGCAATAATGGAATTCAAACTGTGAAGATGTGTGAACTGTATGTATGTGTGTTGACATGTATGTATGAGATGTAGCCTATGTAAGAGTAACAAGTGAAAAGTTGTGGACATTAATTTTTGTTCAGATAGAACATGCAGAAATGTGTGGCAGTTATGCTATAAAAGGCTAGTTGGTACATCTAGTTAAAACTACCCTTTTCAGGGACTTTTGAACAATTTTTCAGCTATGTCAGTTTTACATTATTTTAGTTATGCAATTTAAAATTGAAATTTTGATTGCATATGGTATATTATATTATATTATAGATAGTTCAGCACATCGCAGTTGTGATATTAGTTAACTAGGTATGCTTTAAAGAAGTTACTTGAGAAGGTACTCTCTTGAATGGTCAAAACAGTATAGTTTATACGAGTCAGTGTAGTTGTGTATTTCATAGACTTTGCCCTATCCATCTTCAGTAAATGGTAACTGATTTACATAAGCTACAGATATGCAGTATGTCACAAGTCAAGTCAGAAAAACAAAACGGTCCAAAACATATTTTTTTTCTAACCTTGAAAATAATCTTTTCTTAAAAAATCAGCCTTTTTTTCATTTTGCTTGCTTATTTGTCTCATCATAGCACTGATCAGTAGTTGCTCTTATAACACTGACTACTAATACATTAGTCAACATCACTTCATCTTTTCATCCTTTTCTTCAAGGTGTATCCTCAAACATCATCCCTGCTGCCACTAATAGTGAAGTAACGCTAAAGGTCCAGATGAAAGGACAGATTGAGGAGGTCCTATGGAACCACAAAGGCAACAAGATGGTGGAGCTGGACAACAAGGCTGGAGAGCCTGTTGAATATTTGACATTCAAGGGGCGGACACTGTTGGATAAAACAACAGGCGATGTAACCATTCAAAAACTAACCAAAGGTGACAGTGGAGAATATGAAGCAGAAGTGGTTTTTGAAGGAAGGTTAACGATCATAAGGCACAAAGTCGTAGTATATGGTAAGTGCAGCGTTCACCTAGTGATTTATTCTTGAAGAATTGTTCTACAAAATACGAGTAAATCCTTTGTATAAGTAGATGAGATGAGTCAGTCTAATGAACATTAATGGCTCAGTACAGTTTAAGCAGTGATGCACTCTATGCTACAGGATGGCAATCTACTTTTTGCTCATGCAATCATGCATGCATGCATGCAATGATAAGATGCTGGAAACGGAAATTTACAGTACATAAAATACATGTATGAAAAACTGTATGAATAGTCCTAGTGACAGTTTATATCTGTTTAGCAGTGAAGGTGAATTCCACCTTTGAAGGCCTAATCCTTAATGTGGTTACAGTAAACATGTTGATAGAACAACTCTCAGCAGGCGCATTGGACCTGGGCATTCAAGGCTATAGCCCTGGATCTTTCGGGAATAGTTCTGGATCTCTGTGCTGTCAAAGAAAATAATTATAATGTTGATGAAAATAGCTTCGTAGAGGAGACTTTTGTGTGGTTGTGTGTTTTTTCAAACAAGGTCAAAAATGGCCAACAGTATACCCATTGGGAAAATTTCTGACATGCAAAAATCGATGGGCAAATTGTGCCATGAGAGAGTTTGTGTGGTGTAAAACCTGTTACCTAACCTGTGGGGCTTGTAACCCTTAACCCCTCTGACTGTGTGTGTGATATGTGGCAGGCCACTGGCTACCAGACACAAAAATGGTAATTTTCACAAGTCACTCAATTGTAAACCATGACATTGAGTCTGAAATCTACTGCAGGGGGTCACTTCTTGATCATCACTCACTTGTAAAGGTCATCCTGCTAATCTCCCTCTCTTCTCCTGTCTATTTTCAACATATTGTTTCTTTCTCCTGTTTATTATTTTGTAATGGCCAAAGAGGTTAACTGATCCCTTGTTGCTGTTATTTGACAAAAATTGATATTCAATCCATCATCTCATTACTTAACAAATCATCATAGACCTAATATCAATCAGTGTCGGTTAGGTTGGCATACCCTTCACTGAATTAAATAGATACAAATATTCTGTTTAAATATTCTACAATAAAATATTAATGTCCAACATGATGCATTTTTGTGGGCTAAATGCAATATAGTGCAGCACATTTTTATTCAAGACCAAAATATAGCATTTTCTGCATTATGACAATAATTAATCCAAAGTGCAGTTTCAGACATCCTAACCTGTAAAAATTTGCTTTCAATAACATAGAAGAACTGTTAAACTCAGTTGTCATTATAAACCAGCCCCAGGCAGTGTAAATGTAGCTGGGTAGCTGTTTAGCCTGTTTACACAGACTACACTGTGCTTCAACCATACAGGGTGAAATGCCCATTACTTTTTAAGAGATTGTTTGAGCTGCAAGAAACTTTCATTATGACTGATTAATAGCCTAGTGAGGGAGATATAAAGGTTTATAGTAAAGGTACATCTGCAGAAAAGTTAGAGTTAAGAAGTATTTAGGCTATGTAGAGTTTACCATCTCAATCTAGCAGAAGACCCATTGTATCTTTGCTTTACCATGACAAATGTCAGCAGCTCATTTGTTTGTGGCTTTGAGTTTGAGTGTAGGCTTGGGTGTAAGTTTCATACACCACAAACTTTAAATTTTTGCACATCAGAATTTTTCCCAATGGTTAGGCATTGTCGGTTTTTGACCTCAGTATTTGGAAAAACCCGGCAGCATATCATAATGATATTTTCCATCCACTCCTTCTCACATTTCATCTCCTCCTTGCCTTACAATGTTTTATAATACGTCACATTTTATGTCTTTGTTCTAGACCCTGTCAGTGAAGCAAAGATTACCTGTAAGAGCAGTGGTACTAAGACTACCCTATACTGTGAGGCGAAGGGTGATTTACTGAGATACAGGTGGTCTGGACTTGGACTACAGACAGAGATGGAGAATCAGATTGGACCAGAGATCAGTAAGGAGAAGGACCAGGATTATACTTGTCTGGTGAAAAACCCAGTCAGCAACACCAGTGTGGTCTACCAAGCAGGTGACTGCTTTGATTCAGGTAATCACTTATATTTCTGTATAACTATATATTTTTTATGGAAGCATAGTTGCACCTTGTACAGGTTATTCTACAAAGGGGTAAATAAGTATTGAATGTTTTTTGAACCCAGTATTCATAAAGTATTATAAATGCTTCCATAAAGCATTATAATGCATTCATAACACTTTATAACTACTGACATTAGTATTCATAACTGTTTATACATTCTCACGACTGTACTCATAGCCTTAACAACTTGAAGTGTCACAAAGCCTTAAATAGTCTGAGCGAATTAGGTTTGAAGGTGTAAGTAAATAGAGTGAATTATTTGGTGTAGTTGGATTTGTCTTGTTATGTACATTAAGGAGATCAGGTGCCTACAATGCCAAATCTTAACAGGAAAAAAATTGTACTACTAATTAACACCATTAAAATCAATAGGCCAAAATCAGATGTTAAGATATGATATTTTCAAATATCTCCAGAGCTGCTGGAAGGATTCTCTTTATACTTGGCATACCTACTCCCTATCAAGGCCTAATGAGTCAATGAGTCAAAGTACTCAATGTTGTGGGGTCAAAGGTCTAGGTCACATTTAAATTAGAAGGTTTGGGCAAAATCTCCCAAGAAAGTTGAGGGATCTTTATTCATGTATGTAAGGGATAATGTATTGTCCGCCAGTCATTATAGGAAAATATTTCCTTAGAGGACAAATGGGACCCTGATGCTGAATACTGAAACATTGGGACATTTAAGTTGTGGTATATATCTGTATTTATTCAGTGAAGACTGAAGTAGACACCTGTCCTAATGACAGTTCTAGTCTTAGTGACAGCAGATATGTCATTGTAATTCTTTCCATCCATTATTCAAGCAAAATTGTGCAGACTGTACTTGCTTCATTTAATATATTAAAAAAATTTGCTTTGTAGTGTAATCTATTCTCTTTACACCAGGTTACATAGCTCCAATACTACAGTACAACGCTACATCATTACTGGGCTATTCTTTAGATATTGAAGTATTAAAGGAGAAATTTGAATCAATCCTTTTCCCTGTTGTTTGAGGTCACAGAGTGCTGTTGGAGGGAAAAAGCATGAAAAAAATTGATACAACATAGATCCATAGACCATGTAGCAGCAGCTAAAACTGAATGGGGCAAACAAACTCACTTTTAGTTTCATTTTTTAATGCCCCATTTAATTAACGTTAGCTGCTGGTTCATTATCTGGTCCCTGTTATGTCAAATATTCTCTTTCTTTTTCCTACAGATTCTGTGACCTCAAACTAAAACATAAATCTAATTGATTCAAAACAATATTTGGTGGATTATTTGTTGGAATATTGGAATATTTGCCCCCTTTTATGCTGTTGTCAAAACTGTGGAAAACTGAAAGTCTTTTCAAGATTTAGCCTACTTGCTTTCTAGGGCTGCTGCAGCACCCTCAGCACCTCTACTTCCAGCATCCCTCAGTATACATTGAGCGCATGACTCATCATTATTTGGCATAAGGAATGGAATATATCAGAGGACAATTAACAAACTGAAGCTTTACAATGCTTTGTGACACTTGTAAAGGCTTATATGATAACATAATAATGCCTTATGTGTACAGCCATTAGAATATAACAACTATTGAAAACCTTTATGAATGTGTTTTTATGAATGTGTTTTTGTGTTTACATCAATATTAAGCCCAAAAATCTGGCCTAGAAATCTAGAAATAGTTTTGCTTAGCCAGCACATCTAGCCACGAACCTTAGGGCCTCAGTAGGTCTTCCTCCAAGGTTTGGTTGGACCAATTACATCACTCTATCCTCCTAGAGTGTTGCCTAGACATACCCTAGTGGTTGTTTATCAGCTTAGCAGCAACGCAGAAGCAGTTTGAAAGACAACCGCTGATTTAGCCCCACGGATTGAGCCTGGTGTATCGGTCATGGTCAGACTATTTTGATGTATTGTTTGGCTTGTCAGACTACAAGAATAAGAAGAACTCAAGTAAAGAAATAAAAACTTAAAACCCCACTAATAAATGTATGTGTGTTAAAGTGGATAGGCTGGGCAAAGTACACCATTCAAGTAAAGTTCACCGTTAAAATAAAAGGGTGAAAATAGCCCTGTAGAGGACACTTTTGTAACGCCACATTGTAGCCAGTAAAAGCAGCAAGAAATTTATGTGACCATATATGGGCAGATTTAGAAACACCTGTTGCAAAATGTTGCAAATTCAACATCAGTATTCTTTCTTCAGTATTCTACCTCTGTTTCTGTTTCTTTGTAACAAAATGTGATTTTTTCCCAAAAATCATAGATAAAGCATTGCAGTGCTCATGTCCGTATGAATGCCTATGTGAGAACATAGAAACATATTTTGAATAGGATAGCTGAGCCACTGAGATAAGTGCTAAACTACTTCTTGTACATATTCATATCAGCAACATCAGAGTGGAGGCTGGATAGAAGCTTATAACAGAGAAAATAATTGGGGCTCGAATAAGGGTACGATGCTGAGATCAAGGCAGTAGCTTGATCTTTTAGCCCAAGTAATTATCAACATCAGAGAAAAACAAACTCAGGCTAGGTGTAAAAAACACAAAATTATACTGTTCCCGCACAACTACTTGTATGCACAGTGGTGTCTCACTCATGCTACTTAGGACTTGTAATGGAATTTTGATATCATGGTAAAAAGCTAACAGCACGTATAAAGGCATAATACAGTCCCAATCCCGAAAGAGTTTAGAATACAGTCCTGCACACTGTCCATTTAGCAAGCAATTTATTTATTTAACACATTTAGGTCATTAGACCTTGGTCAGGTTAACCTGGAGATGTTTAGTGTAATATCAAGTCCACTTGGCTCAGAGTGAAATTGACATGAATGGGAACTCACACAAGTTTTTGATGTTTTAAGGTTTTAACAAAATAAAGATGTATTAAATGAACTATTTACAATCATCAGTAAATGTAAGCCAGCAAGAATGAAACTGATGTTAGCATTGTTGTGTAGTGCATAAGGTAAACCAAAAATACAAGAACAAGAGAAAATACAGTACAAGAAATGTTAATGTGAATAGTCAGCTGTGGGAGTTTTGTAATAGTCTGGAATATTGTCTAATCACCTGGAATATTAGCCTAAAAATCTAGACATACCCTAGCAGTAGCAAATGGTTTTGCTATGCAGGTATGTCTAGAAACAAGCCATAGGGCCTCTAGCTGTTCTCCCAAGTTTGGTCAGACCAATCACATCGATCTGTCCTTGTAAAGAGTCACTGGATGTACCCTAGTGGTACCTCATCAGGCTACCTATAACATGTAAAGGCAGTTTATTTTTCTTCACTCTGTGTTGCATTGCTACATAATGCAAAAACACTGAATAGATACATTACACAAAACAATAAGGCTACATATTTCTTAAGTGTATGCTAATTACTATGTTATGTTGTTGAAAATGCAGGACATCTTCATGTCGTCATTGGTGTATGTTCTGCTGTTGCTGTGGTTGCTGTTGCTGTTGTTGCAGGACTTGGTTTTTATTGCTACAAGATCAAGTCAGCAGGTAACTCTCTACAAATATAGGCTGTTATTGTATGTGTGACTTAATATGCATAGATACAAATTAAGTAATTATAGTTAACAATTTATACTTTATGTATTTGAATGAAAGGGTCAAAGCCAAGAACACAGATAAAAGAGGAAGAGGAAGCTGAATATGAGGAATTGCTGAGTTACGTTCAAAGTAACATTCGAAGTAAAGTAAATCAGTTTGAAGAAATGACCAAAGGAGGCACAACTCCAGCTCAAGGTAAAACTGAACAAAGTAATAAAGGGCATAATACATCAAAGCCTGAAACATACAAACATTCTGATTCCTCCCCTGGTTCACCCAAACAGTCGGGATACACTGTTGGTTTCAGTAATGACGCTGGGTTCTCAGGTGATGGAACTGGGGAGGGAACAGGTAAACAGGTAGTGAAAGATGTAAACACAGAAGTAGAGGAGCCAAACCAACCCTGTGACCCATCACTGCCTGACACAGCTGAAACACCACAAGGGGGGGAGCCAGAGGATGAGATTCCAGGCGTTACCCAGACGTCAGATCATCCTATTACGTCTGCAACACAAAGTACTCATAATCAATCTTCAAATCCAACTGAAAGTGGAACTACAACTAGTGCTCAATGCAAAACACAGATTGACAAAGAAAACACTTCAGGTGTTACCCAGGCATCAGAAGATAAGACAGCAACAAACAGTACTCATGGTTAGTTTTCAAACACAGGTGAAGATACTGTAGTTAGTGTTCAAAGCACAAATAACAGTCCTGAAGAAATTGTTGCTGTGAACCGAAATACTGAAGCCCAAGATAACAATGTGGAGAGTACAGGGCTTAACACAACAAAGACTGAAACAGAGACCCCCCTTGATTCACTCACATCGTCTGGTAACACCCCACAACCGCATGTAGGATAGACAGAGGAAACAGGGGGTGGAGATTGTGGAAAAGTTTCTTGGAAAAACCCAAAAATATACAGAGAAGTTTGTCTTGTTCAACCAAGTCTTTATTGCGTTCACCGAGAGAATGGTACTAACAGTGGTAATTCTTAACCATTCTAGCCTTACACCTTTTTCTGTCTACCTTAAGTATTCCTACTGGTAGATGATGTAGCTGGCCTTGAGCCAATCCTATGCAAGGCCTTAGTTTCTGTCCTTTTACGATGAAGCTGTAAACATGATTTCAACACAGTTTTCAGAAAGGAATCTACCCGTCAGCATACTACTTTCTTACTGGCAGTTACACTTTCTTTTAATAGCACAACACTCTGTTTACATGTTTTTCCTATGTCTATATGCACACATACATATATTACTTGTTTCTACAGAAATTTTCCGACATACCTCCCTTTTTCGAGTATTTCTCGAAACATAGTACACTTCTTCAACACACAGTAAAACACTACATGCTACACTAAAACACTCCTGACTGACTTTCTTTGAAACATGCCTTTCACGAGACCCAAGATCAGGGCGGCAAGGAAAAACTCAAACCCATGTATAGTTTTTCTTTTGTCATTTTGTTTGTTTGTCATTTTGGGGAGAAACCTTGGGTGGGTCCGATGATCCTTGGATCTGACTCAACCACCTAGAGTCAAAGACATATTCCCCCTAGTCTGTCTCTCGGCGAGCATTTGCACATCATTCTGTGTTCACAGAAGGCACAATTACATTGTTTCCAAACAAATTCCAGAAACATGCCTTAAGGGCAAAAATCACTCTTAACATTACTTTAACACTATGATTTTAAAGAATGTCAATGTTTCCATGCAATTTCCTATAATATTTCATGCAAAATCCTATTCTCATCACATTTCTCTTGAAGATATCCTGAAAGAAAATGAAAATTAAACATTTTAAGATCTTCTCTTACGTGTATGCATATATCAGCTTCTTTTATTGTGTTGTAAAATGTATGGCAATTTCCATGAAGTATGACGCATATGAGTATGTGAATTTATTCCTGTTGTATGCAATGTGCGCAGCAAGATATGTAGGTAAATGTTCTTCGGATCAACTCTACCCAACTTATCTGCGTACTGATCCTTCCTGCCAGGGCTGGTGACAGTCCGTATATTCCTCACATTACTTCCACGTTAGCCTCCTCCTCCCTTTCGGGGTGTGTCGTTCCTTTTATTGCCCTGATGCCGTCTTGGACACACCCTGGGCACACTCACAGAGACACAGTTCAAGCTCTCATTTCCTCAGAGCCCAACTCCTGCGGACCCTTTGACCATGGCACAAGAGGAATGTCCCTCACTCTATGAAGAACAGCATCCGGAACAACATATGGAGGCGCACTCAGCAATCCTCCTTCCTCGTCGTCATTACACTCCTCTTCGTCAGCCAGCCCCGACAGGACCATTTGCGTCTTAACCTGTCCTTCCACTATCCTTATGAACAGAGTTCTCAGACAGGGAACAAGGCAACAGAAAACAAGAGAAACAATGAGAAGAATGCATCCAATCATTCCTGCTATTTTTACAAACCATGCAGTAAAAGGTCCAAAGGTAGTTTTTATCCAATGGTCTACCCATTGATCCAGCTTAGCATCCCCTTACGCAAATAACAATCAAAATCAAAACCCTCACCCAAGCTATATCGCTTAATCGTAGTTGGTGACGTTTCTGGCCATCTACTCATTCTTTCGCAAGCCTTTGATTTAAAAAGATCTCGTCGATGAAAATCGTATTGGCGTACTTCAGACCTTCTATAGTCCTCAAAGGACTTACTTCCTAACCCAATCAAACATTCATATCCACTGACCTGCAACGTTCGAACGCACTTGCGTACACTATCCAATTCTATAGAACATCGTGTAATATTAGGCGAACACTTTTTACATTCCGTGTCATAGTATTCTACTGCATCGTGATGACGATGAGGCGCAGGAATGACAATCATAGGTGGTCGAACCTGTGCGCAGACATAACAGTTTTCTGCCGGATGGTAAATTTCAGCAGTATACTTTGCCCAATCATACCAACTGTTATCCAAATACGATACATACTTATCCCCATTTTCGTGAGTACCCTGAGGATATTGTACTTGTCTTTTAACGCGAATAAGTGATAACGCTCTATTATGCAACCAAAGAGTTAATGGACAATTTTCCTTTGGATCAAGTCCCCATGACGGTGGACCCGACCGAATTTTAGCACGACTGCCTAATTGATAATTAATAACTTGATCTACAGATACAATATAGTTGCTGGACCAACATTTATCTTTATCACATGTTACATGTATTGCTAACTCTTCTGGAACTAAGCCTTCCGAAGAGCAAAAATGATCCGGGCCGGGAGCTAGCCACAGTTGTACATAACGACCATCCTTTGGACCCAATTCTATAATATACACAAACTCAGGACTTTCCTTGAAAAACACGTGAACCAAGCAGCTGACATTCTGCT
Source organism: Tenualosa ilisha (assembly GCA_015244755.2). Lineage (NCBI taxonomy): Eukaryota > Metazoa > Chordata > Actinopteri > Clupeiformes > Clupeidae > Tenualosa > Tenualosa ilisha. The sequence continues at coordinate 1,000,584 of PYXC01001263.1, read as the reverse complement.
CAAGTTGTTCTACTTTTACGTTTTCTAAAATGATAGCCAAAACACATCTAACACTTCTTTCTTCCCATGAAATGAAACTATAAGGTGAAGGTTATGTAGTCACATCTTCTTGTCTCAAAACAGTAAGATCTATCTCTGATGAGGAAAATACATCTACCTCCTTTACCTTATCCACTACAGAAACATATTGATTAGACTGAATCACTGTTTGGGTGTTGGCAATTGAGGGTAGGGGATAACGGCACTTGGGTTTTCATATAAACTATGGGGGTCGAGAGGGGCGCCTCTTGTCCAGGGGTGCTCGGAAGGCTGGTCGTTAAAGGAACTTTCCTCAGGTTGACTAAGCGGGGCGGTGTCTTTACTAAGATTGGGGTTTTCCTTGGCATGCTCATATTGGTATCGTGGCAGGGTAGACTGACCTTCTCCGTCTGCGGAGTGGGTATCACTGACACCTCTTTCACTTTCTTGACCCACGTTAACTGAAGTTGATTCTTTTGATCCCACCCCTCCATCTGATACATCAATATCGGAAGAAACAGAAACATACCTGCCACTACCATGAGACACGCCAAGGCCCCAAACACTTTCGCCCAGCCTTCGAGCTTGATCACTTGCACCCCTCCCTTCGTCACCCGTTGACGGTGACGGCTCCTCTGACTCTGCTGATTGGCCGGCATTATCGTTCGTAAGAGCCGGAGAATCCCCGCTCGAAGAAGATTGTTCCTTGTCCTGAGGGGAAGGTGCTCTGTAACATAAATTCAAATGATACCAAGTTTTGGAACCCTTCACCCGCACAGCAGTAGGAGTGGCCTGGACCACTTCGTATGGTCCCGTTGCTCTAGGCTGCAAACATGTTCTTTTAATTACTTTTAAACAAACCCAATCTCCCACTTTAACAGGCGACGTACCTGCGGTTGTTTGTCAATTCTCACGGTTCATAGCCTGCTGTCGAATTTCAGTATGAATGTCAAGCAATTGTTCCAAGTAATGTTTCATTTCTAATTTTAACTGATCCAATGGAGGCCCTTTGCCATTACCACGAATACGCTGAGTAGGCATTGGTCGACCAAAAAGCATCTCTGCAGGGGATAAATGTGTCACCCGATGTTCCTGAGTTCTCATATGCATTAATGCAATAGGAAGAGCGTCTAACCAATTAAGACTAGTACTGGCACAAATTTTAGCAATCTTATTTTTCAAGGCACCGTTCGCTCCTTCAACAATACCCTGACTCTGTGGATGATAAACACATCCAAACTTTTGCTTAACACCCAATGCCTGCCCTATTTTTACCCATGTCCTCGCTGTAAAAGCTTTACCATTATCTGAAGAAATAATCTCAGGTATACCAAAACGAGGAATTAATTCCCGTGTAAAGAACTTAATTACTGTAGCCTCATTCTGTTCCGGACTTTCACACGCCTCTATCCATCGTGAGAATCTGCAAACCACCGTGAGCACATAACGATATTTCTTTACAGGCTTAATCATATCAATATAATCAATAACAACATGCTTAAAAGGACCTTCTGGGACTGGAAATCCTGCCAAAGGATTAGTAGGAATTCCTTTCCTGATGTTATGAGTATGACATATAGAACATTTCTGCAATGTGCAATCCACCACATCATTCATGCAAGGAGACCAAAATCCTAATGCACGAATCTTCCTAAGGACCTCCCTTTTAGACTCATGCGCAACATCATGCACATCAGAAATCAACATTCCAAGCAATGTCAATGGAGCTACCATAAGTCCCTCATGATTACGCCCTACCCCATCTGGTCCTTCACTAGCCCCCTTATCTTCCCATGAAGATCTTTCAACAGCAGATGCAATCTGTTGGAGACGAATTATATCGTCCAAGGAAGGTTTAGGCTGTAAAATATTTAAGGGTGCTTGAATTCCATGCTGACTATTCTTTGGAACTGATTCACATGCATAGGCCCAACACTCAGGGCAACTCCCACGTTGACATAATGCGCAGCAAAGCGGTTCCTGTAAATGAAAATGTCCCGGTGTGTTAAACAAATTACACCATTTACATGAGTTAGTATACATATAAGGACACGAATATGGACACCCCACCATGCGTGATAGATGTTCCTGAACCAACTCACCACCTGTAGTTTCATTCTCAAAACTTTTAGAAGGAGAAAAACAGTTAGATTCGGCTGAACATACTACATGCATCAACCCCTGCTTAGATATTAACTCCACTTCTCTAGCTTTAACAGCTGCTGCTTTCGCTACCTCATCGGCAAATGCATTCCCTTGAGTTACCAAATCTTCACCCTTTTTATGTGCTCGACATTTACAAATAGCCAAACGCTTTGGTGTCATCATAGCTAATAATAATAGTTGAATCTGCTCTAATATTGTATCTAAGAATGAAACAGATAACCCCACTCCCTCGATTCCTACTACAATATCTGTCACACGTAAAAAATAGTTCCGCTGAGAGGATATACTTCTTTGCCACTCTAATTCTACACTATCCTCCAATGCAATATCGACCTTTAAAGTACAATGCGCTGGATAATGAGGGAAACGTAATTCAGAACTATATTCTTTAAAAATACTTTGCCACTTTTCTCATACCTGTTTTAATCTAGTTCTATCTAAATCTGAAATCCAATACACACGCATAACTGGTAAAACACATGGCAATTCTGTATCAGCCTGTACCAGAAGAGACATCTGGACTTCCGGACCGCCCACTGACACTCCCTGTGAAGTACATTTTATTTTAAGCCCTAACCTACACAAAGCATCCCGCCCCAAAACATTGACTGGAGTTGAGGGAGAAAGTAAAATTGACATAACTGTTGTATGTTGTCCTACTTGTATCTTAACTGGCTCAGAAAATGGAAGTAGTTGCACTTGACCTGAAAATCCTATTGTCCTAGCTACCTTTCCTGACCCATCTCTTCTAATGTGTGGAATATAAGATGTGTTAATACAAGTATAAGTGGCTCCCGTATCAACTAGTAATGGTAATGTATGACCCTGTATTGTTACATATATATGTGGTTCTTCTTCAGGCCCCTGTGTTACCTTTTGAGCTGGAACCTAGTCAATATTGGCCTAATGCGAAATTTACTGGACCTCCCTGTGGGGATTGGACTGGACCTGCAGCAGTCTGGAACGCACCCCCTTTCCCAGGAACTTGTTGACGATTTTGAAAGGCATTTGGGCATGAAAAAGAAATGTGTCCCACATTACCGCAAATCCAGCATTCTGCATTCTGGTAGGCCCCTGGACCAAACCCTCGTCCACGTCCACGGCCTCTCCCTCTATAAAAACCTCCAGCCCTTCTGAAGGAAGGCGATGCCATGGGGTTACGGTTTTGCTGAAACACAAGAGGCGGGCCCTGCTGGGGCTGCGGCTGTGAAACTGGTGGAACAAACACAGGTGAATCACTCACAGTAGGAGAAGACTGAGCGGCAGGAGAAGACTGTTCCGCAGTTATCAATGCTGCTTGAGCCTTTTTCCGGATGTTTCAATTCCTCCAACTGCTTCATCAAAATCTTTCGCTGAGCCTCAGTATCCTGCTGTGCACGCCTGTCCTCAGACTTCCTGTACTGGGTGACAAAATGCGTTACAGCTTGACGAAACTCATCCTTTGTCATAGTATGCAAGCGCCCGTCACTTTCAAGTTGTGACTTAACTGAAGCTGGAAGAGCATCTAACACAGCCTGACGGAAAAGTCCTCTATTCAGTTCATTCTCATTCGGATCACACTCCAGCTGACAACGCCAACGTGCTGTTGCAGCTTCCACAAAGGCAGTTGGATTTTCATCAGATTTTATCTTATTCAATGTCAATGCACTAGCTGGGCAACGATTTGGGTAAGCCATCCTAAGCGCTTTCCACACGCGTGTGCGATAGTTGTGAAAAGCCAAATGATCGGCTGCTGGATCCCCCATTATAATGTCCAAGTCCGCTTTTGACAGAACATCTGCCAATGGTTCTTTTCCCAATATTATGCCCAATAAGTATTTAATGTCTCCAATAGCAAGTGTATGTCCTTGTGTTTCTGACTCAAAACGTTGTATCCATGCCCCTGCTCCATCCTGAAGAGAGGGTAAACGCGAAATCAAACCGTGCACATCTGCGACTCCCCAAGGGTCATAAAATGTACGGTCCCCCTTCACTATCATAGGCATCATCAGGGTACCTGATGAAGAAGTATTCTCACTACTATCTTCGTTTTGTAATGACAATCCTTGCTTAAGTGTGTGTATATTCTTTACCTTATCATGTACCAATGGAGCCATGAATGCTGAAGTACCCTCTTCCTCATCCTCCTCATCATCTGTATGGGCAGTGACGTAAGAATGCAATTTATCAACATTAATCTGATTCTGATCCTGCAAAATAACTGTCAGTGGAGTGCCCTTTGAGGTCTGTCCCTCCAGGTAACCATGCTGAACAGAAAGAGCACACAAATCTCCCTTCTGGAAACTTTTACCAGCACGGCGCTTATATATATCCTCTGCATTATATATCAATTGTGTCAAAGCTTCTAAATGCTTTACACGCTTCATTTTATCCCGCTGATATTCCCCTGTGGCTGGACCTATTTCTACTCTAGCCAATTCTGCTTCAATGGTTTCAATAAGAGTCCCTATAACAGGTACAGATATCCCTCCTTTATTTGCAATTTGAACATATTTCTCTAATTTAGTTAATATATAACTGCGCTTACTCCAAAATTGTCCCAATACTTCACGATCCCGTATATCACTAGAAGTATCACCTGTAACCCTTCTGCCAGAAGCCACTGCATTTTGTCCAAAATTCCATAATTCTTGTTTTATTTTATTTTCTAAGTCCTCTTGCACCTGCAAATCTCCTAAATCATTTTGCGCTAGAACACGACGCACATGTTCCATTCTTTCCTGATCCTTTTTTCCTTCAAGTTGTACTAAGATTCTAAGATCCAATGTTCCTTGTAAGGCCACGGATCTTGATCCTTTTTTTGTGCGCTTTTCCAATTTAGCACTAATTTTTCGTATCTGCTCTTCCGCTACTTTATTCTCCTGCACCAACTGCTCAAGTGGCGTAAGCTCCTGTTTGGACTGGATTTCCATTTCACCCTTATGAAACAATAAAATAATTGTTGTTAATATATTACCTACACAAGCTATAGATGTCACCACGTTGTCTATTTCACCTTTACCAAGCACACAAGGGGAGTTCCAATAATTACCAACTCGTTCCTCCGATGATGGCACGTAAACTGCTCTGATTCCCACGAATCCTCCTGTAACTTAGATCTGGAATAAATCAAACTATTAAATCTATTCCTTTATTTTATTTCGCTTATTCTTATTCCAACTTACTATTATTATTCTTATATCTATTATCCCACTTCTATGTATCCCCCCTTTGTCCAGCTATGCCTAAATAGCTGGAACTACAAACTCCTAATCTCACAACAGAAATAACCAAACACCCCAGAAAGGACACAAACAAGACACACGTCAGGGACAAACGAGAAGACCAGAAGACAAAAATAGTTCCAGGCCGCACATCTGCCTGACCCTTGACTCACGCTCCACACGCCTAAGACACTCCCACACTCCTATGGACACAAACACAGCAGAATCCACAAGCACACCACACAGAAAAGGGAAAGGGAGAAAGAGGAGAGAGGCTAGGCGACCCCTTTGACCTCTAGTTGCAACAGGAGACAAAATACATCCCAAGTCAGCAGTCCAAAATGTTATTTAAAACTTCTGAAACAGGAGGCACAGCACATCAACAAATTCCCAAAATGCAAAACAACATGTAGTACTACGCTTCCACAAAAGCACAGCACCACACTCAAAAAATATGCCTGCTCATGCCAAACACAAACTTCCTAGCGCATAAGCCACACTCGCATCACGGGAAAACGTCCCGTCACTCGTGACACATAAAGACACAGATCAAGGGCTTTTCCTTATTTCCTTTATGCATGCAAGGCCCGACCGGGGTACTGTTAGTAGCAGCACGCTCTCATAATCAGCGAGCCACCAGGCGCGATCAATGAAAACTCACAAAAAATACCAGCGACTGAAATATTATTCTGTGGCCGACTAATAACAGTCCACACCATATACCAAAAACGGAATTAATTTAGAGCCCAATGTTTGCGCCCTTCCGTCGCAATTCCTTTTATTTCCATTATTTCATTATTCCATTATTCCTTTACACTTCTCATAACGCCTCCTTCCGTTATTGTCCTATATTTAAGCTAAACTATGAGGTCGTTACGTCTGACATAAGGTGAACATTTCCACATGCTGAGAAACGAACACAAACAGGACTTAGAGGCAAGGGTACAATGACGCAAGACAGACAACATGCCCAAGATGAAAAACTATCCTGTTCACAAATATATCAAACACAATACGAGTTAGAATTCAAACACAATATGAGTTAAAAAATGGAAACATTTCCCAGCCCGTCCATGGGCCTGCCATGGACAGAATGAAAGATGCTGCCACTTATACAGACCTGAAAGATCGGTGAAGGCAATTGAACAAGCCAAAAAAATTTCCACAGACCTTCCACACAGGTCCTTTGCAGTGGTGGACCCACTAAATAATTCCAATCCAAAATCAAAATAGTACTATAATCAAACTCACCCTCGCCAATGGAGACGGAAGCAAAAGCCACCCGATCCAAAGGGGGAAAAGGGACCAATTAAAACACTGATTGTTCGTGACGCCAAATTATGTGGAAAAGTTTCTTGGAAAAACCCAAAAATATACAGAGAAGTTTGTCTTGTTCAACCAAGTCTTTATTGCGTTCACCGAGAGAATGGTACTAACAGTGGTAATTCTTAACCATTCTAGCCTTACACCTTTTTCTGTCTACCTTAAGTATTCCTACTGGTAGATGATGTAGCTGGCCTTGAGCCAATCCTATGCAAGGCCTTAGTTTCTGTCCTTTTACGATGAAGCTGTAAACATGATTTCAACACAGTTTTCAGAAAGGAATCTACCCGTCAGCATACTACTTTCTTACTGGCAGTTACACTTTCTTTTAATAGCACAACACTCTGTTTACATGTTTTTCCTATGTCTATATGCACACATACATATATTACTTGTTTCTACAGAAATTTCCCGACAAGATCAATCAGGTGGTACCCAGACATCAGAAGAGGATCAGTCAGATAATCAAGCTGTATGCTCTGCAACATCGGTAACTGCAGATAAAAGAGAAGCTGCAGTTGATGTTCAAACTCAAAAAAGTAAATCTGAGAAAAAGGCTGCAGACAACGATGGTCAGTCTTCAGGTCACGAAAATGTGGAGAGAACACATGAACATGAGGAAAATGTAAACACAGAGACAGATGATCAAAACCAATTCACTGACCCATCAATGTCTGGTTTAGAAGAAAGCATCAGTAGTAATGGCAACACCCCAGAACCGCATGGAAAACAGAAAGAGGAAACAGAGGGTGGAGACCATTCAGGTGGTACCCAGACATCAGAAGAGGATCAGTTAGATAATCAGGCTGTATCCTCTGCAACACTGGTAACGGATGAAAGTGCAGCTACAGTTGTTGTTAAAAATCAAATCAATTACTTTGAGAAAAAGGCTTGGACAACCAACCAAAACTAATATGATGGTCAGTCCTCGGGTCATGAGAATGTGGAGAGGACTCATGAACATGAGCAAAATGTAGACACAGAGACAGATCAAAACCAATTCACTGACCCATCAGTGTCGGGCACAGAAGAAATAATCACTAGTAATGGCAACACCCCACAACCACATGGAAAGCAGAAAGAGGAAACAGAGGTTGGAGACCATTCAGGTGGTACCTAGACATCAGAAGATGATGAGTTAGATAATGAAGCTATATCAATCTGTTTGATTGATTGGAGTGTTCAATGCAATCAACGGATATTTGAACAAATGGCTTTAATGACCCAAACAATAGCAGAAAGTGTGAAAGGTGAAAACTTCAGTATAGCATCACATGAGGGACTTCAAAGACTATTATCATTATCTGGACATGGACATTATCTGACATGGACATTAATTCTTTTGAACTAAAAGTAATTTGGTAACACTTTATTTGAAAGTGTCTTCATAAGAGTGACATGAGCCTGTCATGACATGTCATTAGCATGACATGACACATATCATGAACATTAATGACACTTTTTCAGTGTTTATGACTGTTGTCAGTAAACATCAATAAAGTGTCATTCATGTTCATGATATGTGTCATGTGTTATTAATGAAGCTTTACACTTTAAGGGTTTTAAGACACTTTAAACTGAAAGAAGGATGACTGAAGGCAGTAATTCAGCATTTATAAAGTGTTTAAACGTGTTTTATGCTGATGATGCCACTGATGCCTTCTCCAGCTCAGCGAGAATACAGAAATAAACAGAATTCCATAACTATCAGGTGTGCGTACACTTAGTAAGGGATAATGCATTGTCATTATGGGAAAATGTGTAATGTGTGTACTTTTTTAAACTGTTGGTTTGGTAGGTAATGATTATCTTGGCGAATTAGAACAAAGCCTCCATGTAATATCAAATAGCACAAAGCAATTATAGTTCCATTGTGGTTGCCAAAGAGAGTGCCATTTAGCATAAAGGACAATTTCAGTACCCAGCTTAAATATATGTTTTTAATTGGGCTTGTAAAGTTGCACTTGAGCTTATTTTTCATAAGTTAAAGTTGAATGTATTGTATTTTTACATCAGAAAACAAGGTACAATACTCCATTCATCCCCTATATCCCTTTTAATTGATGACATTAATTTTCTTTAATTAATTGAAACTGATAAATAAATCCAGGTGCCTTTGAATTGCTTTAACACTTCATATGTAAATAGATCTTTGAGTGCAAATATTCATGATATGTGAATTGTATTTTTATTTTATTACTTTTTGAAAGAGCATGTCAGGTGATCACCAAGTAAACCCATTACAATCCCAAAACTTTTATTATCCAGATATTTTACGTGCCATCCATTCTGTTACTTTATCCAATCATTTATAAAGCATTTCGTATATAACCAATTTCTATATAATGAATTGTGAATAAACATCATTGACTTGCCTAGTTTCATATCAATAATTAAGCCTTTCAACTATACATCATCATATATGCAGTATATATATTTTAAATTTATGAATGACTATGCCAATTAATCAAAAGCATTAAATGTACAGTCTGTGATGCTAAGTTGTGTGTAACACGTGACATAACACTAACATGTAATAGTCAGTTAATAAGTTAGCCAGTCTTTCTGTGATGGGCAAAGAGCAAATGAAGATGTCCTTAAACTATATTAGACAGATGACCAATGACAGATGACAGATGACCAGCAGCTTGCCTCTAAGAAAGAAAGAAAGAGAGAGAGAGAACAAGATAATGGACGTGATTTTTAAAGGATTTTAAAGAGGTCTGCCCGGTTTCTCAAAAACAATGGATTATACACGTACACATGTTCTTTATGACTGACCTTAAGAATGTTTGCCTTTCTCTTGTGATTCCCAAGCATGGTCTTATAGTGTTAATCTATGGATCACTCAACAACAGTGGTTTCGGGAAATGGTCAGAAAAAACTTAAGATGTGCTTCGAAGAGACATTACAAATTACTTGGGTTTAAGGTGCTTGTAGGAGAACCGATCGTGCTCTTTAACACATTCACTTGACTGGATTTCTAATGTTGCAGTAAAAAGCACTTTTGTGCCACTGAAGAGGCTACACACCACTGTCTAACCCCCCTTGTAATATAGCCATGAGCCTTACAAATAATTGCTATGCCTGGTTAACCTGGTATAGATATGTTATAAAACAACTTTTTAAGCAGACTATAACGTACCACCGTTGATATCCGCTGCACTCGCAAAAGCCCCAAAGAGTTGATTGCCAAATTTGTTTCTAATCCCATCTACGAATTAATTTAATTTTTTCAATAAGCTTTGGTTGAGTAAATCACGATAACTATATTAACAAGTATCCCTTGTGGCCCTCCAGCGGGTCCCGCTGCTTTAAATATATCTCTAGACTACCATATCTGTTCTTGTCCTTAACTGGCACACACAGACACACACAGGATGGACATTTAATGTTCATTGACAGTACTCATGTCAGTGACTCAATGTTAGTGTTAGACCAGTGAGCTCATAGTGAGGTCATGACATTGTTGTCATTGTTACGCAGATGTGTGTTGATCTTTTCCCACTGATAGTTCTGTATAGTATGTAGTAGGATGGATAAGACATAAAAAAAACATAGTCAAACATGTAAGGCTCATTACTGTAAAATTTTACAGCTGTGGATGTTTTACTGTGTCTGTGTGTGTGGTCAAATAGCTAAAAAATTCTAAACTTTTTAAACTTACCCATTTATGTATGGGTTTTTAAACTTTTAAACATATACATGTAAATACGCCCCTATGTACATGAACTCACATATATGCACCTCATACACATACACACATCACCATCATTTATCGTGGGAGTGGCATCATGCTACTGCAGAAACACCACCACCCCAGATGATATGGATCCCACCATCAAAGTTGGCAGCGCCACCATAGCAATACATTACCCACTCCAAGACATTAACATGTCAAAACACATCTTCATCCTTGTACTGCTGCTATTGTTCCATAGTCTTACTCCACAATCTGATATACTGTAACCACTCATAGTTGTTTCTGAGCCTTTTACAATAAAATTTTCCTCTTAAATCGTGATGTCCTTCTTGTATGTTAAACAGTTGTTGAAAATTCTCTGGGAGCTTGTTTCTTTTGGCCTCATACATTATTAGTATATTTCTGTATAGTGCAATATCAGTGAAATTTGATATTTTGACTGTAGAAGTAGTGAATGAGTATGGTCCAGATATCCAACCTTGTGAATGATGCACACTGCTCTTTTTTGCAAAACAGCTAGTAAGTACAGTGAGCTTTTGTAAATATGGTAAAACTAGTGAACAGTAAAGAATGTGGAGTTGTGATCTAAAAACTGGTTTGCTTTATTTTTATTGATGTGCTTCTACTACTAGGACCAATTTCAGTATTTTAGACACTTTAGATATCATTGGTGAATCATTCACTTTGTGATACAAGTGTTGAATTTGGACAAATTTTCCTGTGGACCTACAAAAAGGCTGTTAGTCACAGACAAAAAACAATGTGGCCACAAATTTTCAAGATGGCCGCCTGTCTATGCATTATTTGTCCTTGACTGTGATCTGATAATTAAATTTTTAAGATTTTGGTGTCTAAATAAATGTTGTTGATTATGAAAATTCAATAATGCATTTAATAAATCTAAGTTGTAGTGAATTGTGGAGATAGAAATCAATTAATCACAAACATAGTGTTTTGGCAATGAATTTTAAACAGTTTATGTACTGTATCTTACTGTAATTTTAAAACCATCCACTGTTTTCCTATATACTGTACTGCAACCTTATGAACTGCAGGCAGACACTAAGTGTGACATGTCCACCTGAAACAAAGTCATTAAAAAGTGGTTGGGGGCTATGCATCTACATCTGTCAGCTTTTTACAGTGTAGCCTTCTTAGGAAATTTAACTGCCATTCACACCATGATGAGTTTATTGACTCCAGTCATGTTTGTGATCAGGTGACACTGTGCAGTGCCGACTGAATGATGCTTAGTACATGCTGGTTAGAAATTTTATCCAACACTGTCTGGATAGGAGGGATTTTGGCCATTCCACATGACCTTAAGACTTTGTGGAAGCAAGGTCCCTGTTGTCAGATGTGTTCTCCAACAATTGCTGGAGTTTAGAACCTGCCTTCATGACATCAAAATTCACAGGCTTTTACACTCGATATCAAACTCAAGAAACAACCAACAGAGGCATTTTGATCTGCATTAATTGATCCCACTGCAGACAAGTGGGGGGGTGACAGTTAGGTATCCAGGTCAAGCTCAGTCTCAGATTGAGATATTTGGTTGCGGAAGCCTGGCTATTCATTATCTACCTCTGCAATGCTGTACATTTCTGCTAGTGTTATGTCAAAATTATGTTGTCAAAGAGTTTGAATAAGGAAAAGTTGATCACGATAGCTATACTTACTTTCTAATAGTTCTCCAGTGTTCTGTTGAGGCACCCCTCTCTTTTTAATAACATGTATGTTATTTTCAAAAGCACTTTTATTTATGTAGATCACCAATTGACACTCAGTCTCAAAAACAGTTTTCTTTAAGATTAGTATATTTTTATTTTCAAGCAGCATAGCACTGGTAAAAACCATTGCATCAATTACTCTAAAGCACTGAGATATGGATGACTCTTCATGCTGCTATGGGGAAGGAGCAGATGGAAGCCCTCTTCAGGTTGCAGTCCACAGATGTCCACCAGCTCGCCTCTGGGAGAGGAATCAGGAGACAGGGCAAGAGTAAGTAGAGGAATCAAAAGAGGGTGAGAGGAGGAGAGAAGAAGATAGAATTAAAGGTCACTAAATTGTTAAGACAAAGTGCTAAGGATGGTTTTACTAGCATGGTTAGAAGAGATGAGAACTGTGCAGATTGATCACATCCACTGCTATACCTCTAACTTTATGTACCAGGCTGGGCAAGTTTTTTTTTTTTTTTTAAGAAAAGTGTCTGTGTACTGGCACATGTGCTATTGTTCCTAACAGGAACCAAGAAGAGGTGAGGTGAGGAGTGTTGATGTCTCACCCATTCTGAACATTTCCACACAAGTGACCCTGCCTCTCTGCTGATTGGGATGGCCAGGCATCCAGTCAGCATAGCCCCAAGCAGAGCCATCTAGCCACTCATACTGCTGAGCCTACACACAAACACACACACACAGAGAGAGAGAGAGAGAGTCAGTAAGAGATCTTTTCTCTGTATCTTTGAAACATATCTTCAGCATATGTCATATAGATCAGATGCTGCTGCCATTGCTACACAGTTTTATAACATATTTACAGGTAATAGGTAGAGGATGCAGGATATTTACCTTTTTCACTCCTCCCAGCCAGGTAAGGCTGGGGCCATTACTGGCGACTGTCACCATGGAGACAAGGCGTGAGTGTAGATCACCACTGGTTACTGCAGCAAGATGGCCATTTGCATTGAGATCTTGACAGAAAAACTAACAACAAAAATATTCAGTTAATATCTAAACTTTATGAAATTAAGGCTTTGTGTCAAGAGAGAGAGAGAAAGAAGAGAATTTTAGAAGTGAGTCTTACTTCTGCCTCACTGAAGGTCAGAGGTGTTGGGTTGAACTGGTAACACCTGCCGTCAATGATTTCACCTGAACATGTCACACCTACAGGCAGTGTGTCCTTCAACCAGACAGCTTCAGCAGAAAGAAGAGAGCATTGGCAACAGTGAAAAGTCACAACTGCATACAGTGTCACATCTCACAAGGCACATCTACACATAGAACTCACCTTTGTCTGTCTTAACGGCAGTTCCCATGATGTTATTGTTCATTTTGAAATGGGAGTACTCAAGACCATGGCTGAACTCATCTGGGAGAGGAGAAAGGCCCAGGAGAAAGACAAATCAGAGATGAATTCTGTATTATTGAGACATTGGTGTAGAGTATGTAGAAACTAATAGTAAAAAGATGTTTGCTTTTATTTAAACAGATGCAACCCTGCAACTGTATAATAACGGCTGGTAATTCTCCAGTTCTACTACAATGGAAGATGACTTTGTAAGAAATAGATGTATATTAGACTGTGGTTGAATAGTTCATCCTATTTTCCATATTGGTAGATTTTGTAGAATATTGTAATACATTCTTAACTCTTTCTCACCATTTACAGTCTCATCAACTGGCTCCATGATTTCATTCTGTTTGTCATCCTTAGTTTCAGAGTGGGAGTACTCAATGCCATGCTTGTACTCATTTGACACAACAGGCATAGTTTCTACAACATGCAAAAGAGTGCAACAGATTTAACAGTTGGTCTGACTATTAAGGACAAATCTGAGAAGGATCGAATCAGTTACTGATGTTTTAGAGTCTACAGAACATGTTTCAGGCAGTGGTTTGGAAACTAAAGTTAACAGCTAGGTTTTCTGAATCTGAGCTCCTCACCTGCTGCTATGCGTCCTCTCTGCATCTCAGAGGTATGCTGCAGGAGCACACCTGTCCTGAGGTCCACCAGGGTGGCGTGGGAGTTCTCAGTGCCCTGCCTGAAGCCATCGCTGGGTGGGGGGACGTAGACTGCATGTGGACAAAGAACAAGACTCACCACATGATCACTGTGAGATGCACACACACACTATAGGATTACAATTCTCTCATACTCACACACACACACACACACTTACAGCCTGATGGTCTCCTGCTCATTTCATTAACATGATCCTTCACCAGCCCTGTCTTCAGATCCACCAAGAAGCGTCGGGATGGCTCTGTGCCCTGTCTGCGGTTGTTCTCAAGAGATGCTGTACACATAAAACATTCAAATAATCCTTCAATGTTATACACTTCTCAGCAACCCATGGCCCATGGTTGTTTTAAACATATTTATGCTTCATTCTTTGTCCAAGGACGATACCGCAGTGGGATGTTGTCAGTAACATAAAGATATACTCTACAGCTGAAGCAGGTGTCTAGTGTTGGATACGATTCTTAAAGGCACACCAGACATTTTACCAGCTTCATAGTCACTTTGATGGCGGAGTTACAGCATTTGCATTATGAGAACAGTTCCCTGATGTGAAACTTAACTGAAATCACGGTTATTACCTTGCCAGTCAACATAACCCTACGAAAATGATCATTGCTGGTTCCTACTCCTTGGTTTGCAAAGAAATCCACATGAATTGGTGAAAATGTAATGTGCTGTTGCATTTAAAAAATTAAAAAAATACAAAAATAACTAATCAAGAACTGTATGGGGAGCTCTGGCGGTAAGAAATTACAGGCTTGCCTGGTATGCCTTTAAGAGGTTTACATGTCATTGCAAAAAGATTCTATTGAAGAACATAGTGAACGTCATCCGAATGCAAAAGCTTTTGTCAAAAGCACTCTGTTCCATTTTCTCAACTCTTTTTAACAGACCTAACCCACTCCCACACAGCCACACTCACCGGTGTTGATGGGGTTGACTCGTGGCTCAGGTACTTTAGCCTTCTCAGCATGATGACGAACCTCACCTGTTTACAAATGCACAGATCTACTTTTTAAACTAAACACTATTATTTAAACATCAGTCCCAAATCCCTAAGTATGAGGTTTCAATCATTCAGCATTCTGAGATGTGAGATAAAAGTTAAGGAATTTAAATCTCAGCGCAGGTGAGAATTGCTGCAAAGACAAATTCACTGATTTCATTAAATGTTTCATAAATGAGTTTATCAATGTTGTATTGATCTAGAACCACCAAGGAAGTTGCTTCAGTTACCATGGTGACCATCTGCTATTTTGTCTCTCTGTTTGTCTTCACAAACAAACTAAATGACACACGTGAAGATAAAACATAAACACTGTCAACATGGTTAAAAATCACTAACTAAATCACAACTCAACCCTGAAAATGTAAAAGTGCTAATTTCCTCCCTCACCTGCTATGCGTCCTCTCTGCATCTCAGAGGTATGCTGCAGGAGCACACCTGTCCTGAGGTCCACCAGGGTGGCGTGGGAGTTCTCAGTGCCCTGCCTGAAGCCATCACTGGGTGGGGGGACGTAGACTGCATGTGGACAAAGAACAAGACTCACCACATGATCACTGTGAGATGCACACACACACTATAGGATTACAATTCTCTCATACTCACACACACACACACACACTTACAGCCTGATGGTCTCCTGCTCATTTCATTAACATGATCCTTCAGCAGCCCTGTCTTCAGATCCACCAAGAAGCGTCGGGATGGCTCTGTGCCCTGTCTGCGGTTGTTCTCAAGAGATGCTGTACACATAAAACATTCAAATAATCCTTCAATGTTATACACTTCTCAGCAACCCATGGCCCATGGTTGTTTTAAACATATTTATGCTTCATTCTTTGTCCAAGGACGATACCGCAGTGGGATGTTGTCAGTAACATAAAGATATATTACAGCTGAAGCAGGTGTCTAGTATTGGACACGATTCTTAAAGGCACACCAGGCAACATTTTACCAGCTTCATAGTCATTTTGATGGCGGAGTTACAGCCACACTCACCGGTGTTGATGGGGTTGACTCGTGGCTCAGGTACTTTAGCCCTCTCAGCATGATGACGAACCTCACCTGTTTACAAATGCACAGATCTACTTTTTAAACTAAACACTATTATTTAAACATCAGTCCCAAATGCCTAAGTATGATGTTTCAATCATTCAGCATTCTGAGATGTGAGATAAAAGTTAAGGAATTTAAATCTCAGCGCAAGTGAGAACTGCTGCAAAGACAAATTCCCTGATTTCATTAAATGTTTTATAAATGAGTTTATCCATGTTGTATTGATCTAAAACCACCAAGGAAGTTGCCTCAGTTACCATGGTGACCATCTGCTATTTTGTCTCTCTGTTTGTCTTCACAAACAAACTAAATGAAACACATGAAGATAAAACACAAACACTGTCAACATGGTTGAAAATGAGCTCAACTCAACCCTGAAAATGTAAAAATGCTAATTTCCTCCCTCACCTGCTATGCGTCCTCTCTGCATCTCAGAGGTATGCTGCAGGAGCACACCTGTCCTGAGGTCCACCAGGGTGGCGTGGGAGTTCTCAGTGCCCTGTCTAAAGCCATTGCTGGATGGAGGGACATAGACTGGGGAGAGAGGACTTCAATTAGTGAATGTTTGTGAAGGGTATTGTTGAAAAGTGTTTTGAATAGTGCTCTTAATTGATAAAAAAAAAAAAATCGAGTAATCAAAGACCTTGCGGTGTGTGTAAGTGAGGAGGGCGCTGGTGGGTAGTGTGATGTATGCGTCTGCATGATTAATTTGTGTTAAAAAAAATTACCTGTTAAAATATTTCCATTAATGCGTTAATGTGATAACATTGACAGCAATAGTTTTGAGTCTTATTTTTGCTGGTTCAGGAGTCGTTATTGTCAGTATAGCAATTGCACACACACACACACACACACACACACACACACACACACACACACACAAACACATACACACTTACATCCTGATGGTCTCCTGCTCATCTCGCCGACATAGCTCTTCAGCAGGCCTGTTTTCAGGTCTACCAGGAACCGACGGGATGGTTCCGTACCCTGCCTGCGGTTCTCTACATGAGCCCCTCTCAGAACCTGGTCCTCGATGTGTTCATCCAGGTCAGATGGCTGAACTGGGTCCTGGCTAAGAACATCCCTAACCCATCCTCCCTTCACGAGGGGAACAGCCACCACCTCACTCTCTACTTCAAAAAATAGTAACACATTTTGATAAAAGAATTTTGACTTGCTGACTAACAGTGTTGCTAAACCAGACTACTACTATTACATAACAATTAATATTGCTCCAGATCTAGATCCAGATGAACTTAATTATTAATAAAAAATTATAAAAACACCTGCTTGTTGACAACTGTAAAGGAGAGTAACTGTCACTGAGAATGATTATCAACATTATCAGAGTCGGCTCTGTGGCATCCTGGTGTCCTTACTTTTCGCTGAGTCTTTGTCTTGAGTGTCCTTTTTCTCAAACCAGGAATATTCAATGCCATGACTGAATTCATCTGAGTGGGCAAGACTGGGCTCTGCAAAAAAAAAAATATTGAATAGGAATATGAAGTTAAATAAAAACAACTGTTGTCAAGCCCATGGCACAATTGCAAGACGTAATTAAAACATACTAAAGCAGCACTGGACAACATTTTCACAAGCTTCATAATTTACCAGCTTCACAGTCACTTCAATAGTTTAATGGTTCAATATGCAGTGAATGGAGACCATTTAGCGCCATTTAGTACAGTTACGGGCACTTGCACTTGCTTCTCATCGCCAAGCCGCAGAAACGAAATGGAAACCGAAAGAAACTGAAATCTAATTTATTACCTTGTCAGTCAAAATAACTCCAATGAAATAATCATTGTTTGTTCTGATGCTTTGCAAACAAATCCACATGGATTGGTGAGAATGTACAATGCTATTGCTATTTTTCTAAAAAAAAAAAAAAAACATGCACATGCCCCAGAAGTTAAAAGTCACAGACTTGACTGGTCGGCTACTGCTTTAAGTTATATGTGCTATGTGGGTTTTTTTTCCCTTAAAATTTGAGAATGACCTAGTAATATCAGAGTGCAAATAGATAGATAGATAGATAGATAGATAGATAGATAGATAGATAGATAGATAGATAGATAGATAGATAGGTAGATGGATAGATAGATAGATAGATAGATAGATAGATAGATAGATAGATAGATAGATAGATAGATATCCACTAAAGGTTGTATGTGACAGACCCTCTTGTATTATCACTTGTGGTACGGCATTAATGTCAAAATCCATCAAAAAATACAGCGCTTGCCAGGTTCGGAGGAAGGCGGCCTGTTTTGGCTGTGTGGTCGTCCTCATTCTCTGTGGGCCAAGTGACGCCATCTCAATAACCACCTTGGCTAAGGACAATAGCCTGTGCCATACTGATCACATATGGACTAATTCCCATTTATTTGCTTTTGCTTTTGTTGATCCTTGATCTTTTCCCTCACCTGCTGCTACGCGTCCTCTCTGCATCTCAGATGTATGCTGCAGCAGCACACCTGTCCTGAGGTCCACCAGGGTGGCATGGGAGTTCTCAGTGCCCTGCCTGAAGCCATCGCTGGGTGGAGGGACGTAAACTGGGGAGAGTGAGGGAGATACAAATGTCCGAGCATGAGCATTAATAGAATCCCAAACATTCAGTATAGGCTTGAGCTGAACTACGGCTTGAAACCATCAAAAAGAATGTTGTTTTAGTGCAGACTGAAGGCACACAAGCACACACACACACACACACACACACACACACACACACACACACACACTCACAGTCTGATGGTCTCCTGCTCATCTCCCCAACATAGTCTTTCAGCAGGCCTGTGTTCAGATCCACCAGGAAACGACGGGATGGTTCTGTGCCCTGTCTGCGGTTGTCCACAGTATCGGCTTTCCAGACAGGGTTCTGTCTGTGGTTCTCTTGGGGAATCCGTGGAACAACCTGCCAGTCCTCCAGGGGGACACTGGATCTGTGCGGGGGTACATGCCTCACTCTGCCAGTGGCAGACTTCCTCAGAGGAAGAGCACTGAGACCTGGCCAAGAGTCAGGTGACTTGCATTACTAATGCAAAATTAATATTAGTATATCTAGTACATAAAGTATTAGTAATACTATAGATATGATTCTAAAGACCTGGTTCCTGATGGAATTACGCTAAAATCAAACAGAAGTCAAAGGATTTCTTATATATTGCAGAAGCATTTTTTATAAACACATTAACAGATAAGGGATAAACTGGTTGAGTTAACTTTATTTGGATTAGACTTTGGTTTGTACCATGCCAACACTGGCATAACAGGGTCGAGGAACAAAGGATCAAAGGTCTTGGGTAAGATAAGCAATGTTCAAGATTTGGTAGTCAAACTAACAGGCTTAATGGAGAGGATTTAGTCATTGCAATATTAAGGTTGTCCTTACCAGTAATGGTCAAAGTCAGCAGAACAAGCAACTTAAACATCCTAGAAGAAACACATAAATAGGACATGAATAGTCTTGAAATGGTTCAGTATTCAGTGAGATGGACTGAAATGCACGGAAGTCACTCTGATTATTCTTAAGTCAGTTAACTAGCATTTTACCTTATATTTACTTTAAGGTCCAATAGCTTATGTAAAGACTCATATATTTTCACACATCTATTGGTACAGATACAGTATGTAATCCAAAACGCCATTACAGATATGCTGATACATAATACACCATGAAACACCACCTTGATTAACACCTTATACTTATTACTGATAGTCTACCTTTTTTGATGTAAAAAAATGCTTTTTTTGCAGCATAAAGAACATCAAGAAATACCTTTGGATATTAAAAAAATGTGAGAACTCATAGAAGTAGAGCAAATATGTTTTTTAACATGCAAACAGGTATAGTGTATATACTATACTATACTGTACATAGTGAGACAAAACAACATTTCACCATGAATCAATGTTGCATTTTCAGGTATATACAACATTTATTTGTGACAGGCTACATGCTACACTTAGTGCACACTTAGGCTACATTTAGTCCATATACACTGTAGATATACATAAAGTGTGTGTGGGACATACCTGTTAGTGCGTGCTGGTATGCTGTTGATCTTAAACGAGACACTGTTGGTCTGATTCACTTCCAGTCCTGCATACGGTTAAGAGTCAAGATTTTGATTGACTGTTTCTTATCATGCCATAAAACTAACAGGAATAATGGGACAGGCCAAGGTGGGCCTAGGTCAGTTTGTGACCTCCATACAGAACCTATCAGTGACCTTTAGTCTGTGCTGTGTAAAAATTACTTTGTTCATTACAGCTCAGGCCTTTATAGCCCAGACTCACGCATGTCAGAGGCAACCTTCTGATGTTCGTAATCAGAGATTAAAAAGGCAATAAATGAACTCTCCACCCAAAACTCTTATCATCGATACTGTTTAGAGGTTCAAAGGTTTAGAAATCTGAGTAATGTCTGGGTATTGTTTGTTCGAGAATAAGCCTGTTGGGTCATGTATTGAAAGTAATGATAATGGCCTTCTACGACAGAAATATATGTCAGTGAATTTACAAAATATATTTGAAAGGACTTTCTGTTCTGTACTTGTGTTGTCAGTTTCCTCTGGGCTCCATATCTTCCATGGATGCGTATGAGATATGAGCTCATATGCATCCAAATTCAATGCCATAAAGGTTCAGTTGGGACTTCATCCTATGCAACAAGAAAAGAATCTCTAAATACCTGCACACAGTAACCTGTGCTGCCAGCAGCAGCCTAACAATACAGCCCTCTGTGGGAAGGCTTTGCCTTGGGGAGCAGTAAGTAATGGATTCACACAGGATAGGGGAAAACACAGCACTGAAACACACACACACACACACACACACACACACACACACATACACACACACACAAAGAGACACACACACACCACAACAACAACAACATCAACAACATGCAAACAGTTGGCTGATTGAAGCTATGGGAGCTTAGGATGTTGAGTTCCTGATGATGTATTGTCATATAAATCCTCTACACTCTACTTATTTGAGAATACAGAGGCATGGCACCTAAATGTCATACACAAATGCTGTCATACACGCACCCACACATGCACACACACACACACACACATACACACACACACACAGAGAGAGAGAGAGAGAGAGAGAGTGAATGAGAAAGCCATGCAATGGGAGATAAACAGATTGAGGACTTCTTTTACAGTAAACAATGCATGAATCCCTCTTTGACGTACCACATGTTCGTGTCATCCACCGAGGCACGTACTGACATACATACAGACCCATACCATGCACACACACACACAAACTGATATTTACAGAAGCGCGTGTGTAAGTATGTGCGTGCGTGTCTCCACTATACATATGTGTGTTTGTGTACCTATGTATTCAGTATTCAGTACTATACGTGTGTGTCTCCACTATACATATGTGTGTTTGTGTACCTATGTATTCAGTATTCAGTACTATACGTGTGTTTGTGTACCTATGTATTCAGTATTCAGTACTATATGTGTGTTTGTGTACCTATGTATTCAGTATTCAGTACTATATGTGTGTTTGTGTACCTATGTATTCAGTATGTGTGCTATACGTGCGTTTGTGTACCTATGTATTCAGTATTCAGTACTATATGTGTGTTTGTGTACCTATGTATTCAGTATGTGTGCTATACGTGCGTTTGTGTACCTATGTATTCAGTATTCAGTACTATATGTGTGTTTGTGTACCTATGTATTTGTGTACCAATGAGATTAATGACTAACAAGAGAGAAAGAGAGGGGGGGGGGGGGGGGGTCATCTTTAAAGAGACATATGCAAAAACACTACACCGGACTGATCAAGATGCTCTCCTTGTCATTCTCTCTGTCTGTCTGCCACTTGTTCTATCTGGTTCTCCCACTTAGATGAAAGAGGCTGATCAACTTGTGGGAGATTGTATATAATTTGCAGGTGCCCAGAACAGGTTATCAAAATGCTGCCGACTCTCAGAGCTCCCGGGAGACTTGGGATGTCTGGCTTAATCAATTGTGAACATGTACAGCCACATATATTGCGCGTGTGTAAGTATGTGCGTGCGTGTCTCCACTATACATATGTGTGTTTGTGTACCTATGTATTCAGTATTCAGTACTATACGTGTGTTTGTGTACCTATGTATTCAGTATTCAGTACTATATGTGTGTTTGTGTACCTATGTATTCAGTATTCAGTACTATACGTGTGTTTGTGTACCTATGTATTCAGTATTCAGTACTATATGTGTGTTTGTGTACCTATGTATTCAGTATTCAGTACTATACGTGTGTTTGTGTACCTATATATTCAGTATTCAGTACTATATGTGTGTTTGCGTACCTATGTATTCAGTATTCAGTACTATATGTGTGTTTGTGTACCTATGTATTCAGTATTCAGTACTATACGTGTGTTTGCGTACCTATGTATTCAGTATTCAGTACTATACGTGTGTTTGTGTACCTATGTATTCAGTATTCAGTACTATACGTGTGTTTGTGTACCTATGTATTCAGTATTCAGTACTATACGTGTGTTTGTGTACCTATGTATTCAGTATGTGTGCTTGATCATTTGTTTTGACACTGGACAGAAAATGGTCCTGCATGAGTCAGTTGCAGACACCCATTAGAACCTTCCCATGACTGAAAAGTATGTGCTTCATGAATATGTAGGCTAATTAATAAGGAATTAGCCTACCACTATGCCTAATGGTTTCCAATCCCCGTGTAATACCTTAGTAGAGACCACACATGGGTTTTACAGGTTTTCTTGATTGCTTTGATGCAGCCATCACTTCAGAATCCACATTATCAAATTAATTAACACAAAGGCCTGAACAAGGAGCACTCTGCCCAAAATCACACATTTTGTTTGCAAAAGGATCTAACTGTGACAAAACATTTAAAACATGCAGCAAAAGCAACAATTTCCTTTGAACAACATAATCAGTGGTCAGATCAGTGAGTACTCTCAGTCAATCATAGCACAAACATGGACAAAATGCAAAACTTTGCTTTCAAAATAAGTAGATTCTGCCTTAGGTTTTGCTATGACTGTGCCATTTACCTGGTTACTGAATATGTGAAAAAGAACCAGAATGTTACAACATGAATTTTATGCTTTCCTCCTGCACTTACAGTAAATTAACTGTCATTGACCTGCAAGACCCATAACACTGTAAGCACCTAGATAAATATACTGTACAATACAGTGCACTTCATATACTAAAGTAACTTTCTAATTTTCATTGACCTTCCTTTTTCATCAAAACATGGATACTTTCACAATTACTCCATATTCAGTTGGCCTCTTTGACCCACCCTTGCAAATAGCAAATGGCAAAGATGGTATCTTATATGCATGGAGAATGATTGTGGATTGAAGAATTGTGGAGGAGGAGATTTACACAGTAAATATGTCTGCAGACAATATCTTTTTGGCTGTGAATTCAAAGAAGTTTGAGAACTCCATTAAATGCATGAAATCAATGAAAATGGGCTAACACAATTAGATATGCTGGGTTCTGCTGTGCTAAGAAAGTGGGGATGAAGATCAAATGGATTCCAGTTTCATTAAGCGGTTCTTAGCAATCAAGAAAACCAGTAATGAGTGTAATGATGGACACCCTAACTATGCTCTGCATTATGTGCCTAACTAACCTTCATTCCCAGTGAGGGGGGAGTGTGTGTCAGAGAGAATATTGTGTATTAGAGGTGTTCAGTCTTTTAGGGTCCAACCAGAAGACTGAGTCTGAGGACCCTAACTTGGACAACCTGCTTACTGGAAACATCTCTTTGCTATTTGCTGATGAGTGTGTGTGTGCGTACATGTGTGTGTGTGTGTGTGTGTGTGTGTGTATGTGTGTGTGTGTGTGTGCGTGTGTGTGTATGTGTATGTGTGTGTGAGAAAGAGAGTAATAAATGCATATGCATTAGTGTGTGTGTGTGTGTGTGTGTGTGTGTGTGTGTTGATGCACATCTGATCTGAAAATGATTGCAATAATGTGAGGTGGTTTGCTATACCTGCACTGGTATCCTCGTATCCTGAACACTGACATTTCTTTGGCTTTAGTCTTGATGGAAGTGTGAGTTGTAATTATAGCAAATACCAGCAGAGGCTGCTATAACATAGATTTTTAATTCGGACGATTATAATACCAACATTCGTATTTGCACACTAGCTGGACATCTAAGCACTTAGAGACAACAATAATTACCGAGGAGGGAAAATGCCAAGTACATCCCAAAAGATGGGTTAAGTCAGTCTTTTTTTGAAAAAAAAAAAAAAAAGGTTCACATTCTGTAGTTACAGAAACTGGACTACAGGGGGAGGTCTTGATTCATGACAGAGGACTGAGGATTTGATGTGGTAAGCTGAGTTTGATCAGTCACAGACACACAAAGACGCACACGCACACACCCACTCACACACACACACACACACACACACAAGTATGAAGTGGTTACCCCTCTTTCTCCCTCTCCCTCCACTAGGCTCACATTCACAACAAAACTGCTCAGTGGGCATGACACGGGAATGAACATCCTTCCATTCAATCACAAAACGTTGTCTCATCCATTCCGCTGAATTCAGACAGACATCAAGGCAATTCAATGAGATTAATGACTAACATGAGAGAAAGAGAGGGGGGGGGGGGGGGGGTCATCTTTAAAGAGACATATGCAAAAACACTACACCGGACTGATCAAGATGCTCTCCTTGTCATTCTCTCTGTCTGTCTGCCACTTGTTCTATCTGGTTCTCCCACTTAGAAGAAAGAGGCTGATCAACTTGTGGGAGATTGTATATAATTTGCAGGTGCCCAGAACAGGTTATCAAAATGCTGCCGACTCCCAGAGCTCCCGGGAGACTTGGGATGTCTGGCTTAATCAATTGTGAACATGTACAGCCACATATATTGCCCCAGCCTTTGTCTGTTTGAGCTTTCGGAGGTCAGTGCACATGTGTGTAGATATGCATGTTTTGCTTTGTCCACAACAAAGAGATCATGTTCTTAAAATGCCCAGCAGCCCAGCAGTAATGAACGGATCATGTTCTTAGCACAGGCATTAGTAACAAGACCATCCATGCACTTAGATCGTCGCCCTCATCTATACAAAATATATGACAACACATATGCACACACACACACACACACACACACACACACACACACACACACACACACAAACGGGCTATTACAGTTGTATTTTTTTCTATCCTGCGGTCAGAGGAATGAAACATGATTTGTTGAATCTGTAATGACAAAGTGTGAATTACCATGACCAGGAGGTTACAAGGTCCTCAATTTCAAATACCCTGAACCTGGACGTAGAGCACATACATCTACCGACAGAAACACACACATG
>PYXC01001263.1:805000-970000 GCA_015244755.2 Tenualosa ilisha | reverse complement strand
CCCAACAAACACACACGCACACACACATCCTGTCTACCTGTCTATGTTTCCTTGTGTTCTACACACACTCACACACCACTAACACACAAACTCTCTGTTTTTCTTTCTCTCTCTCGTCTGCACACACACACACACACCCACACACACACGTACACACCGTGAGTGCTCTGTCATCTCTCTTCTCTCTCTTACACAGCAGCAGCAAATATTGAAATATTAATAATTTCAATAATTTCAATACAATATTGAATTTGTGTTTGCTTTGGTCTGATAAGAAATCATAAACATAAACAAATTTCAGACGTCCAAGTTATAACTGGGAACATCCAAGTTATAATTGGGAACTTGGTCAAGCTGACATTTGTGACTTCCAGAGAGAAATCTAAAATCACATTGTGCCTGCATGAGACTTTCAGTGGGCTTTATAAAAAAACATCCCTTTGGTTCCTGCTGTGGCTTTGTGTGTGACTTCCGAGACGCCCATTCTATTTCCAGCTGTTCTCGATGACCTTCGTCGCTAAGTGGGCGAGACTGCAGTCCACTCGAGTGACTTTGGGTGTTTAGCAAGTTTCAGGGGTTCGTGAGGTGTGTGTGTGTGTGTGTGTGTGTGTGAATGAGGGTAAGGGGTGGGGGGTGATAGTGGGGTGAGGGGTTTGTAAGGAGAGAAGCGCCTTCAATTGCTATCTGTCTCACCTTCAGGAAACCCGCAGGAAAATTACATTTGAATTTGAGATTGGTGACCCGTCGCTTAGCCCCTGTGCATTGTGGGAATGAAATTAATGGCCCATGGGTGAGACTCCGGGGGGCTTTCTGCAAGTGAGTGACAGGAAGTCATGGAATGATAGATTAGGAAAAAACGAGTGAAAGCGACAGAGAGAATGAGAGTGAGAGACAGAGAGAATGAGAGTGAGACAGACAATGAGAGAGAGCGTGAGAGCAAGAGCGAGGGAGAGAGAGAGAGAGAGAGAGAGAGAGAGAGAGAGAGAGAGAGCAGTGGAGGGTAAGGGTGACTTTGAGGTTGGTGCAGATGAGGCTGCTGGGAAACAGACACGGGAGGAAGAGATAGAATGAATGGAAGAAGGGAGAAAGGACAAGTAACCAGAGGGAGAAAGAGGAACAGAGGTGTGAGGTCAAGATGAAAGACTGATATAGAAAGACACAGAGAAGTGGAGAGAGGACAGAAGAAAGAGAAGTAATGAGAAAACAGGAAAAAAAGACACTAGTCATAGGATGACAGGAATGTGAGAGTATCATGTGAAGAAAGTTAAGGAGAAGGCAGATTAAGAGATTGTACTAAAGAGAGTGAGCCAAGCTGAGAGAGAAATGGAAGAGAAAAGGGTGAGAGGAGAGGTAGAGAAGAAAGTGACATAACAGAGAGAAGAGATGAGAAGAAAATGGGAGAAAAGAAGGATTCTATTCCCCTCCAGCTTTAATTAACACTGGCATGTGAGCTAAATAAATCAGCTGTGTGTGTGTGTGTGTGTGTGTGTGTGTGTGTGTGAGAGAGAGAGAGAGACAGAGAGAGAGAGAAAGCGTGTGTGTGTGTGTGTAAATGTCCTTGGCACAAGGGACTGAGGAGTATACAAATCACCATAATGTATTAACCTGTAAACACGCAGATGGGGCGCAGAGGTGTGAATCGTGCGTGCCCTCGGACTGAGAAAACGCTCCCTCCAAACACTGGCATAGATCCAAGGCTCTACTTATACTCTTGTGTCAACGGTAGCCATGCAAGAGAAGTTCTATTCATACAAATAAATTACAGGTTGTATAAGTGTGTGTGTGTGTGTGTGTGTGTACGGACATACGTGTGCATGCGAGCATGTATGTGTGTGTTTATATGTGTGAGTGTGTGTGTGTGTGTGTGTGTATGTGTGTGTGTGTATGTGTGAAAGAGAGAGAGAGAAAGAGAGTAAGGCACGTATGATAAATATGCTTATAAAAGCAGAAATATTACAGACATGACATTAGATAGAATTAATGGATCTAAATGGAAATTGCATGGAGAGTGTTTCAAAGTACATCTATTCCAGTGACCTTTTAAGTCTTCTGAACGCATGAACACACGTATGCACACATACACACAAAGAGAAATGAAAGACAGTGTGAGAGAACAAGTTGTGCGTAGCTACTCCGATGCTTTTCTTTACATGCATTTGATATTGAAGTGGCCTCCTGGAAGCACCTTGCCAATACGTATGACATGTCTGCCGGCACTGAGGGCCTGCTCTACACCCGCCTGGACTTCATGTAATAAAGCACTTCCCACAGAGCCCTGCAAGAGGAATTGAATTAGGTTCTCAGCGTCTCCGTATTGAATGAGAGAAGACTCCTTTTGGCTCACAGTCTCAGGAGCTGGACAGAGAGGATGCCATAGAGGGAGTTCATGCTGGCAGAACTGGGGCTTGCTAAGGGACTTTGGGGTCATGTGTAGCCGAGGTGAACCCTGACAAGCCTTCCAGCAAATTGGAATTCGTCCTGTAAGTCTGTCTGGAGTTTAAAGTGCATGTTGTGGGCCATTTCAGAGTCACCAAAATCCAGGAACCACTTATCCGGAACTTATTTCGGTATCCGCAACCATGTGGTCATGTCTGCATCACTGTCTGTTGTAATGCAAAAGTAATGTAATTCTTATGACCACTAGAGGGAGCTATATGAACATGCTGTACTAAATGTGCACTACTTTTACTGTCTGAGTGGAGCAAGCGTTCCTGTTCTTAGATGAAATGCCTGATGTTTCTGGCTCTGCTATTCCCATTGGTTTTCCTGTCAGTACTTTGAGATTAAGTTGCAATCTCAGCTAATCCTTGTTTGTGGCCTTTTTTGGTTATGAAGTTCTGACACTGCCCTTAGGTTCAAACACAGATGTGTATTTTCCTTTGAATTGCATACTGTACCATGTAACATGAAAGATGTATTGGATGTACTTCTAAAGACATTTGATAAGCGTTTTCTTGCTTCAGTAGGAAGTAAAGTTTATCATGTTTCTGGAAATGGGAGGTGAATGATCAACACCAGAACCACTTTCCATGTGGTCTTGGTTTGTCCAGGCTAGTTAATTAAAAGACGAGGAGCACAACTTAACATGGGAGAGCCTCTCACACACAGACTTCTGTTTCTGCAAACTGTTAAAAATAATAGAAGGAAAGCACCGTGCAAAAGCTTTATTTACACAATGAGGATGACAAGAAAATGACTCACTCAATTGATTGAAAAATGTACCAAATAAATTATAAAAGTGATTTTGTGATATATAACTGGCTGTTATTGACTGTTATTTTTTATAGTTGTCCTCATTAGTGAGGGCATATTATGTACTACTAACAACTGTCTTAGTCATTGGTCCTGTTATTTTATGAGGATTGACACATTTACACATTAATTGAGAAGTCTGGGACAGCCATACAATCACACAGAGCAGGTAATGGAAATCATATTAGCTAAATCATTGTAGTCACTCAGACAACAAATATGTCACATTTTCCACCTACCATTTTTTTGTTAATGCACAATTTCATTATTTTTCTCTCTCTCTATTTTTCTCTGTGACATGACAGCTCTACTTGTCATCCAGTCCTGATTTAAAAGCATGCATGAGCAAACAGGTGCGGCTCCCCTGGCCAGCCATCCCACAGAGCGGCTTGACATCTCCCCCTGGTGAGTAGTGCCCGACTGTTGGGTGAAGTCATATGGACAGCATGGGGGAGTGTTAATGAGGACAATAATGACTGTAGCATTCTCTCTGTCTCTCTCTCTCTTTCTCTCTCCATGCTGTTTTCATCCTTGTCCATCACCCTCTCTCTCTCTCTCTCTCTCACTCTCTCTCACACACACACACACAAACACAAACATGCACACAGTTTCTGCAATCCCAATCAGAAATATAAACTACTGCCATAACAATTACCCCATCATCATCATCATCATCATTATCATCATCATCATCATTTCAGATCTCTTCTTCCCCTGTTTCAGCCCCCCAGTCCCCCCCCCCCCCCCCATGCTGTTCTCAACCTTGTCCGTCACTGTGCTATGCTCCATTTATATCTCCAAGGAGACCGCTGCAGTCTTGAAAAATGTAGAAAGCCACAGTTAGAAAACAATCTGAGTTTGAGTGCACGTGTGTGTATGTGTGTGTGTGTGTGTGTGTGTGTGTGTGTGTTTGTGTGTGTGAGTGTGTGAGTGTGTGTGTGAGTGTTATTACCCCTATGCCGAATGGATAACTTAATACAGAATTTCCTGTTGATTTGTATGTAGCTCTTGTTCATCATCATGTCTAATTTTGGAAACACTGAGTGACTGAAGTCTGATAAACCACCCAGAGAGAGAGAGTGTGTGTGGTGGTGATAATGGTTCAAAAACATAATGGCTGCTATTACTCAGCTTTATTACAAATGTCCCTACTTTTTCTTTTGGTGCAAAAAGCGTTCTTAAGCATGAGCAGGGTTGCTGCGGGGGGTCCAACAAACTTTTCAGTCCCTACAACTTTTTTGTTTGTTTGTTTTATTTATTTATTTTATTAAAAGGACTAAAGTGAACTAAAATTGTTGCAATAATGACTTAATAATTGCAGTAGTTTTTAACACTAAAGTCAGGGGTGCTTTAACACCACCCAAGGCCCATTGGCTACAGAGTTTGTGCACAATGCACAAGCCTCTGCATTAAAGCACCTCTGGCTAAATTAGTTGACACAAAACATTAATGTCAACCAGGTTTAATCAGTAACACAATTTTAATGTATAAGTACATGTGACCTAATTGGAGGGCCCTCCACTTTGTGTCTATCATTAAAAGGGATACTTGGCCTGTCAGGCGCTGAAGACTTCTGAGATGGAACGTCAGTGCCCATGCTGTTCTGTATAACCTGGCATCTCAGCTTTTTAACAATTAGAACTGCTTTTGACAACATGACATCTGTCATGGCATATTTATGTTCATCTTTATGATATACTGTGTGTTGAATTAGTCTTAAGAGAGGTTGCAGTTTTTTTCATTCCTTCCCAATCCTTTTTTTACTAATATTTCATACCACAAGTATTACACATGAACTCGATACACTCCAATAGTAATTCATAATTAGCCAAACTAGCACCGTCTGGTGCCTCCACTCATTTAGCTACACAATTGTTAGGGAGCCAGCCGTAGGCTTTGGTTCGCACTGTCTCTGAGCTTGGACTGGCCAATTAGCAAACGGAGTGAGGGCTGAAAGCGATAAAGTTGAATCGGTTAAGGCTGGTTGAGAAAGTATCTACCCACCGTGAAGCGAACACATGCCAGTTCATAGGTTTCAGATTCTTTGTACGAAGTGAAACGATGTGAAAGTGGTTGGTTCCCTGACCAGTGGTGGAGCTGAAAGAGAAACTGAAGCACCAAGCGGCGCTAGCCTGGCTAATTCATGATAGCATCGCATGCCTGATTGCAGGAGGGAAATCCTTACTAACACTGACTTGTTGCACTCGTTGTCACTAGCTCAGTCAGACCCTGAGGTTCATTCTGTATAGTCTGTTGAAAAAGGTGCTCTTTTGGTGCTGATAAGCCAAAACCACCATCAATGACACCTCTCCTCCTTCTCATCTTCTTTCCTGCTCCTTCTTCCTCCAGCTCCCCTAAGAGAACTGTCTTTATCCCCATCTTCCTCAACCCCATCCCCATGCACCCTTCCTAATTCCACTGATCACAGCCCAAAAGGGTTTCTTAGGCCGGTTCCCACAGCAGGCTCAGAGACAAAGATATAGCACAAGACTGTTGGTCATCTCCTTCTCTCTTGCCTTGCAACCACAGCAGATTGCCCCTCTGCTTCACAAACTATTACATGCCAGGCTGCTGGATTTGAAGAGAAAAAAACATTAACTGCCTCTCTTTGTTTGATTGCTTGCTTATCTCTCTCCCAACCCCCTCTCTCCTTTGCTGTCTTCATTTTGGGCTTTATTTAGGGGTCTCAAGGGTGTGCAGAGTAGTAATATGTTGTTCAGGAGAAAAATTTAAATTCATAGTTTTGCCACATTAGAGAACTCTCTGTGCATTTGAGGACAGAATATCAATTAATGACCCTAAAATGAGCAAATGCAGTTGTAATTCTACTCTACAAGATCTAACACACTTGATATAAAATCCACCATGTACAGTGTGTTCAAATGAAGGTGCACACATACACACACACACACACACACATACACATGCACACACACACACAGTTCTAAATGAAAACAGAAGAATGATGAAGTGAGTGATCAGAGACTGTGGATGTTCGCTTGTGTTTGTGATTGTCCGTGTGTGTGTGTTTTTCATTGCTCTGCTCTACGCTACCACGGTTCCTGCGGAGGCAGCAAACACACCCATAAATCAAGAGCTGGGTGGTGACAGTTCCAAACGAGCTCTCTCATTGGTCCAGACAAGTGCATCACTTTCTTTGTTACTTACCCTAGGTTCCGCCAAGCCATATGGACTCATTACCACCAGCTGTATGTGAGTGGGTGCCCACCTGTTTAGAGATGTGTAGAGGGCAAACATGTGTCTCTGCACACATTTGAATCTTCCAGGGTGCTAGTATAATAAGAGAAAAGGGTCCTTTTGGAAGAAAACAGACAAATAAATTCATCCCTTTTCTTTCAGTGATCTCCTCTGAGCCCCACCCTCATGGAGTGGGCATCATGGGGTACCGTCTGTGTTGGAGCACATCACTGACAGGAAGATATTGATTACTGCATTGTTAAGGTTCCTTCATGTCTCGCTATTTATTATAATCTAATCAAGTACAAAAAAGGAATATTTTCTCAGGGCTTAAACCTATCTACCTTTTACATTACAATTTGTATCCCTTAATTAATTGTCAAGTTCAGCCACTTGACCTGGAGTGTCCTGTAGCTACAGTAGGGGGCAGTGAGACCATATGTCCTGAGGTTAGTTTACAGTTTGAGTGAGTCTCAGATATGGATTAAATCACAAAGGTTTCACTGTGAGGGAGGTCAAGATCATTCATCAAAGCTTTTCTCTTTCTCTCTAGAAGTCTTTGCACTGCACTGTTGCACGTTTGAAATCAATAAGACCACCAGTACCAACGTGATGCCATTTCCTGAAATGATATTCAGGGAACTTTATTCATTACAAATGCATTAGCTACACCCTCTAAATAAGTCTTAGAGGACCAACTTCAAAACAGTTTCATTGCATATTTGGATGTATTCAGCAGTGCACAGAGTCTCACTACAGGTGCATGAAAACATTTTCATGTCAATAAGTGTATGTTGCGGCTGGGTTGCATGGTATTTTTACTAATTTTTAATAACTAATTTAAAATTTTTATTATTCATTGTCTGCATAAATCCTTTCATATATGTTATCCAACAGCGAACACAGGCGCATGTTCAATGTGTGAAGTGAGTATGTCTGATAGAGCCTTTCAGAAACCATGAGTTCAAGGCGCATTTTCATGTTAATCAGATCCAACTCATAAATGATTTTCATAGCCAAAGGAGAGAAAAAAGGAGGTGATTGGCTTTGATGAGCAGCCTTAGCTCAGCGTCTCTTATAAGACCCATGAGAACAGTAATTAAGATGCCCAATCTCATACGACAAATTTTCTGGGGGCCATCAGAACAACTGCTAGACATGTTCTTTGAAAACACACACACACACACACACGTTTCATCCATGACACTTGTCATCACTTGTAGTGTAGTGTTTGGCAAAGTGTCTGCCTTGTTTTTACACCAATGCACAGGGTAGTGATTCTACATGTCATTGGTGGTTGCCAGCCCAAACCCCAGCCTAGTTCCCCATTCACAGAGAGAGTGATCTGACACTGAAGTGGTTTAAAAGTCCACAGGTTAACGAGACAGAACTATGCCAAGGCCCCCCGACCGAGCACCCCCGGATCCATTGAATAAAGCTGATGACCTTCCACTAAGCAGACAGGCTGCACAGTGTGACTGGACTTGTCTGCAGCTGGGAAGCTTTTAATGGCTTGTATGAGCATTGCACAGACAGAATAGAGGGCAAGACATGTAATTATAAAGCCTATCAAAGCAACAATGACCACTTTAGTCAATGTTCTGCTCCAAGTCAGGAGGAGACTCAGAAAGCCAAGACTTGCTCGTGCTCTCACTCAATATCAGACAAAGCCATGAGTCATGTTAAAGTGTTGGTGTTGGTGTGTGTGTGTGTGTGCATCAGTGAGATCTACAAGAAACACAAATTGCATATTGTTACATTCTGATTTCAATACTCTCAGTGTTAGAGTGTAGTCAAATGGGCTGTGTCAGTAACATATGATTCAGTGTTCACACATCGACATGATTGTTCTATAGAAAATGAGAACAAATGCATATGTTCATATAAAATTAGATATACTTATGCCCCATGTAATTCCAGTGCATCTCCCTAGCAGAGCCTCTGCATTATACTCTTCGGCTCAAGCTCTGCTCACAGCAAAACTCTGTGCCCTGAAAGCACAGCGTGCTACAGCATGCTACTTGCCTGAATAGCATCAATCCCTCCACAAAAAAAAACAGGAAATATGAACCCAAAACTCAGAGCACTTCTTCTGTGAATTGTTCCAAATGAAGCACCACTGATGACTTACAAGATGACCCGCTGGTCTTAAGTGTCTCACTTCAACGCTCAACTCGGAAATGCGACGAAAAACCAACCCCATCTAACCGCTCACCACACTTTAACCGACAATAGCGTGCTGATGGGATTTGACACTCGTTTGGTGTCACCACATTAGCTCCACTGTGCACGACCCTCAGAGGCGTAGGTGGAGTGGTAAAAGAAACAGATGTGGAGGGTTTATGCCAAAGGGTGCGGGCAGCTGATTAGGTCACATTGACCTATGAATTAGCACAAATGATTACCATGATTACCCATCATCAAAGCTCTCTGTGACATGAAGAAAAGCTGAGAAATAGATAGATGGTAGCAACGAGATCAATTTAATTTGACACAAGTTCACTGTTTTCTTACTTTCCAGGGAGACGAGACATGAGAATGAAACATCTAGAAGACTCTATGTGTTGTAAGCCAGAGAAATGGAAAGAAATACTGAGAAAAAGGCCAAGTCTCAATGTCCGCCCTTACAGACTCAGGGGCTTAGATGCATGTCCACACTAAGTTTGTGAGGGTGTAGGGATGCCTGCTGTCAAAATCTGAAGTGCACGAGGGCTCAGTTGCACTGTTTCTGAGCTCTTTCCTGATGTCGGCCTGCATTGCAAACAGATTTTTCTAAAGGGAGTTATCCACAGTCCAAAGCATTGTGACGTGAAACACAGAAAAACATAGAGACGTCAAAAAAGTGTCTGTTAAGTTAAGTGTCTGTCTATCCTAGCCATAAAATGAAAACATGGCTGCACCGTGACTTTAGTACTGTCAATTTAACTATTTGTCACAAGTGGTGCACCAGCTATGCAAGTAGCAAGGTGGGCATTCATAGCCTCACGAACTAATTCACTTAATAGTGTGAGACATTTAAAGCAACAATCAAGGACCTACTGACATGATTTTTGCGCTTGGGGTCCCTCCACAGGATGAAAGCCTACCTGTCCGTTACCAGTTCGTAAATGTTTGCAAACACTGCCCATAACTCATAGCTAAGTCGGTATCAGTAGCTAACATTAGCATTCTAGCTTAGTAAACCAACCAGCTAAACTGCTCAACAATATTAATTACTTTGTGTAAAAATATAGAATATATACTGCTATAATGAAAATGTCTTAGCCAGTGATGTCACAAAGTACAGATTTCCTACCCGAGTTGGCAAAGTTGTTTAGTGCTGTTTTAGGCACTAGAGGGCTACAGCAGAAGTGCTTAGCAAAGGGCCCTTTTGTCCTGTTCAGAGTTGATGCATCATCAAAATGAATTTGGAAACTTTATTTTAAAGTACAAAAAGTTCTTTGGTGTTGCTTTAAAGGAAATATCCAGTGCGAACATTTCATACAACATAGACCAAATCGTGAACCAGGAGCTAACACTAAATGGGCACAGTAGCTTACTTTCAGATTAATTTTCCTATGCCCAAATTATGTAAAATTAGCTTCCTGTTATTTGGCCTGTGTTGTACAACATTTTCATGTTCTCTTTCCTACAGACAACACATGGTGACTTGGAACAAAAGGGATTTGGATAAATTCACACTAGATTTCTCCTTTAAGATCATGAGGGCTCAGGTCTGAGGGAGGACAGTGAAACTCGATGACAGAGAGAGAGAGAGAGAGAGAGAGAGAGAGAGAGAGTAGGCTGTTGGCGTGCGCGCGCGCGCACACACACACACAAACTCTTATTTCAGCAAATACTATATAAAAAATTTGATGTAGTCCTAATAGTAGGAAGGCCTCTGTTTCTTATACCCTATCCTTGCTCAGCGCCACACTTGTCTGTGTTGACAGATTTTTGAACACATGGACGCTCATCTATCGGCTTCTCTCTCCCATCAATCAAACCAGAGCTTGCAGGAGTGAAACAAAGTTGACTCATTAATCACCCGAAGTGTGTGTGTGTATTCGTGTGTGTCTGGGAGGGGAGTATTGTGCTTGTGAGTCACAGAGTGAGATGAGAAAGTGAGAGAAGAGAGGCAGATACTGTGATGACATCAACCCTATTTCATGAGTCCTTTTGATTGTTTTGTTCTTACCCCAGTGTTTCAGGTGCTTTTGGTCAACGATTTGACAGCATATTTAGATTAGAAGACTGAGAGAAACCAGCTCATAATTACCAGTGTCTGAGTTGCAATAGAGTATAGCATTATGATTTAAAGAAAAAATTAGGTGGGATTCAATCCATAGTCCTGCTTTTTTGTGCTGTCTGTAGGAAATAGAATGAGGAAACTGTCAGCAAACATTAACTGAATGGGGCATAGGAAAATGACACTGAAATTGAGCTTCTGTGCCCCATTCAATTAGCGCTAGCTGCCGGTTCACTATTCGGTCTGTCGTATCAAATTTGTTTGGTCTTTCTCCAACTTACAGCACACAAACAACTGAGCTATGGATTGATTCACATTGGACTTCTCCTTTAATACTATAACTCCTTTTTGTAAATGGTAACTTATGACTTATGAGTAAAAATGGAACTATGTGTTTACTTATGCTATACAGTACTGCATTATACATGTATATCACAGACCTGCTACACTATCTCATGTCATACCAAACTATGTCCTTCTGTAATTTTTTTTCAATATCTGATGTTTCATTTAGTCTTAATTTCAAATTGTAGACATTTCGTCTTTCCTTGTGCCAGTGTAATGAGGTATAATGGGACAGACCAGATGGTGTTATGAAAAGACAAAGAACAAATGGGGTAGCATTGTTGTGCTCCTTGGTAAACAGACCAGCCTCTCTGAACAGCACAGCTCTCAAAAATTAGAAGGCCATCATCCACGCAGTTCTACATTTCATCAGGAAACTATCATCATGGAAAGTCTGAGGGAGTTCACCCGTCACTGGAGCCTGTGGCTTCTAATGATAAGGCAAACGTGTCAGATAATATCATTAGTCGTGGTAATGAAGGCCTGAAAATGGAGGCTCGAATTTAGCACCAGACTCCACCACATCATTGTCTTTTTTCCTTCTCAGTTGCAGCTGAAGGTTGTCCTTATTGCCGGTATTCAAAAATCTCTGCTCAGTTTTGCTTCAAAAGTCCCTCTTTTCCCTTGAAAGGCTTTTGTCCTTAGTTGGACGCATACACATATCAGACACAGCTGCTTGAAAGCTGAAAATGAGCAGTTTCCATTGGTCTCAAGGTCTTTTCCCTCGGTCAGGTCCAGAGAGCATAATGCTGACGGTTCTCGATTATAGGCTGTTTTCCTGCATGGGCATGATTCAAACATTGATCTATAGAGAAACTTATGTCACGAGCAGCTGTCTATAGTTTTAGTGTTGTTTGCGTTTTCAGCCCAATGGCTTTCAATGAGTGAGCCCAAGGTTTTTGAGCAGATGCATTGAAAACGCTATTTTTAACAGTTGGATGTCTTGACATTACATGACACTTTGG
Source organism: Tenualosa ilisha (assembly GCA_015244755.2). Taxonomy (NCBI): domain Eukaryota; kingdom Metazoa; phylum Chordata; class Actinopteri; order Clupeiformes; family Clupeidae; genus Tenualosa; species Tenualosa ilisha. The sequence continues at coordinate 958,012 of PYXC01001263.1, read as the reverse complement.
GCACAGTGTTATCAGGGTCTCTACACATAAAAAACGTTATTGGTGTGCACAGAGTTTAGCAAAATGTATGTTTCTGAGGACAGCACAGTACCTATTATGCAACTTTCTCTTGCTGCCATCTTGGATGAAGTCACTGTTAATATGTTGAGGTTGTCATGACTCATTGGTAGTTATTCTGCCAACACATGTACAGACAGTTTATCCTGTCTAGCCAATAATAATCCAACATGAATCTGTTTTTCTAATGTCCGTTTGAGGATATAATCCACTTCTATTTCTGAACCTTTTAAAAGCAGAGAACATACAGTAGGTGGGTGCAAACTGAAGTGGATATTTTCTCCCAGCCTTGAGATCTGCAAGAATGTCTGAAACATTTACATAGCCTACAGTCTGAGTTAGTTCTCTGCAAATGTAGCACAGTGAAGTTACGAGACTGGGATTTATGGGTGATCTGACTACGCCACCCTGAAAAGTCAGTCAAATAACTCAGGGAAATACCAAAGACACATTTTACACTATAGCACAGTGTTAGCATAGACAAGACTAAAACGTGAATTCCAATCCAAACCGGTTAGAAAGGTACAATATATTTATTCTCTTTTCTGTTTCGCTTCTTTTAAAATTTTGTTACTTTTTTATTATTAAAGAGATTGGATTGAAAACCATCCAATTTCACCCCAGCCACAGGGTAAACTGGATGATCTTAACACAGAAAATTGGTTATATGACCTAACGCAACACCTAACTTATTTTAACTAAAAAGGTGGGTTATTTAAACCACATTGGGTTAAATTATCCTCACTTCTGGGTTATATTAGTAATCTAACCTTGCATTTTCCACTCTTTAACCAGCACTGGGTTGATTTAATATGCTTTTGGGCTATTCCACAGCTTCACTTTAAAAGCTGACTTCATAAAAAAACAGCACATTTCCTAAACTGACTCTGAACTGAACAGATTATTTAAATGGAGAAAAAAATAGTCATCAACAGCCATGCAGACAGTGAAACAAAATAAGTTAGACAGAATAATTTATTTGACAGTTTATAACTACAACAACCTAACATCAGAAAAATAACCCAAGAAAATAAACCAACACCTTAAACTCAGATAGAAAGTGTGTACAGGGATCCACACTAGTGCAGATGCACAGCAAGCAGTGACAAATCACATACAACACAAACAGCCAAGTAAGAGACAAAAGACAAAACTGAGTACGTAAATGAAACAGAAAAAGCATGACCTACGCAGAGAGCAGCACAGATCCTTGCTACCTGCAAAACAAAAGCCCACACATTAAAGCTGTCTATGCACAAGTTTACTCCATAATCTACATACCCATAGGATCTCACAGGGCAGCTTTACAGGTTTATACGAAAGGTTTAGGCCTATTCAACACAAGGAGATTTGGATAAGGTTAAGATGACATACCTGAATTAGATGAGGTAAACAGATACATCATTGGTTACACTCAGCCGGAGCCACAGACATTTGTGGGGCTGCAAATAAAAGCTAATTATTAATACAAAGAACATTATTAGCTAAACAACTATACTAAAGCACAACATACCTAACTGTGGACTCCCAAGCAAACACACATCAGGGGCAAAACCAGCAGAGCTTACCGTGGTGCTAGCCATTGGGACCATAGTAGACACTAGTGGCCAGATTGAATAATTGAACCATTTGCCCCGCAATTTAATAGTTCAGAAATAATACATTTACCACAAATCTTAGCCTCTGTTCAAAGACTTTGAATGCAGCTCATGTTTAAGGTAATATTAGTTTAGACCTCATAAACATGACTTCTGCATGGGGCTCCTCTCTATTGGCTGCTCATGTGCTGTCTGAAAGAGGCATTTATCATCATATTTGCATAGAGCCCATCAAATGACTTAGACCATCATCTATAATGATTATCATGCCTTCATTTGATGTGCCATCCAGCCCTCCAACCCACCTCTACCCTGATGTGATTACAGTGCGGTATGATATTGGTTCAATTAACGCTATGAAGATATCAAGTGTCTCCACAGTCTTTCATCTATGTCTGGTCTGGTCTGGTCTGGTCATCAATGCCAGGCACACCTCATATCCATAAAACTGCAATCAATCTGCACTGGCCCAACCTATTTCAGTATTCCATCAGAGGTCACCAAGTCAGTCATGTCCCTGCCATGCTGAGAAGCACTCATTGCTTTGATGTGCCGTATTCACATCGCTCGCTATGTCGGGGATGATGGAGGCCTGAGTGTTCAGGACTGGACCCAGGTGGTCAAGGTCACTTCTGTGAGACAGAGGTTTCTCTCTGACTCAGATGATGAGGAGTGCATACGATCCCAGAAGATTCTAATCAGCGACTTTGTCTGAAACGCTCTTTGAAGTACGTGATTTTTCAAAGCCAGAGCCTAATATGCTAAACTTCTCAAGATGTTCTTTTTCTTCAAGAAGAGAGAAAATTTTAATATTAAGGGTTTTTTTTCCCTGACAGTTTATGTGGAACAGAAAATACATTCAGGGAGAAACCTGCAGAGCCACATTGCAGCCATCTGACGGATTTGTTTATTTTCTCGCAGTCCTAGATTGCTTTTAATTTGGCTGTGGAAATGAGGCTAACCCTAAAGAGAGTAAACCGTTGCCCTGTAATTATTATCATTTTTTTATTCTCCATCTTGCCTGCCTCATGCAGGCAATTTCAGGGAATTGCTTATCAGCTCGGATTGGTAAGCTTTTCCCACCTGATTTGTTATGTGATGTTCTTGGCTGCCTGTAGCTCAAGTCTATGCAAATGTATGAATTATTTAGTCATGCTGAACTCCCCACCCCACCCCACCAACACAAACACACACACACACATACACATACACACGCGCGCACACACACACACACACACAGCATGACGCAAGACAGTACACATTAGAAGCGACAATAATTTGCCACAATATTAAATTATTCAAATGAAACCGAGTGACCAGTCTAAAAGTTCTAAAAGTCTAGGGAAACATACAGCTGTTCCACAGACAATTAACTTAAGGCAAGAGAGAGAGCAATTCATTAATTTGTTTATCAGTGACAAAAAAACATCCATGGGACATGTACAGGCTCATACAGGGCCAGAATAATAACCCCCAGTCATCTGCCAGAAAGCCTAGGCATCCATGTCTGTGAGCGCACCTCCTAGCTTGCTTCTTTCTCTACCCCTTCACAACACTACAGGAGGTGATGGTATTTTTTTTAACCAGTCAATGGCCATAGTGACAGCTGGAAAAAATAAGAAGACCCCCTAATAAGTCATCCAACATAGCCACCCATGAATGTTGTCTGTTATGGCAGAATAAAAAAAAAAGCACCTTGTAAGTACCTTGGGGAAAAACAGAGGTTCATTTTGGCTGTAAGTCAATCAGGTGGCCTGCTAATAGTTATACCTAACACAATTTATATAGAGCTTTCTGAATCTTTACTGATTTCTGAGGACAACACTTTCAGCTATTCATGTTGTTCATATTGTCCTATGTGCATTGTCAACCTATTACACCTCCAAACGCGATACTGAGGACAATTTTGGTGGATAAGTGTTAGCTTTGTTAGCTCGCTAACTCACTATCTTCATTCATCACCAGGGTAAATGTAGCTAGCTTTAGCTTGCTAAACTGAGCTAATCAGTTTGGCCATTTGAAGAAATACAATGATGAGTCCACTTGTGACTGTCAGTGTTACTGGAATTAACAAACCATGGAAAATTCATATTAGTCTAAACCCAAGCAAGCAAACAATTCATCATCAGATAAATCATCTCATATGTGTTTTATTCAGTTTTACTTAGCAATCTATTATTGTTAAGATAATTTTCTCTACCTGCAGCAGTGATTCTCCACTCACTTGCATGATAAATCTATCCTCCCATTTTTGGGCCGTTAACCAGACTTGCGGTCTATATCTATAGGTAGACCCACTTATGTCGGTGCATGGCAAAGGAACAACAATACAAATCTAACAACCTAAGTGACAGTACATACAAACTAGGTAATTATATTTCTTGTTGGACATTTCTGGTTCAAACAAACTTGAACTGAAATTGAACAAGACTCATATTCAACCAAGTGTAAGGAGATAAGAACAAATGCATACAAGCGCTCCTTAACAGAATGTTTGAATGCAGTTAATTCTCACGGCAATGATGAATTATGAGCAGCACAATTGCAAAGCACATAAAAATGTTTGTGCATTTCTCATTAATTTCTTTATGATGGTCATCATTCAAACTGGCCTGCCTTGGCCAAATGCCAGTTATGATTTAGTCCGCATGTTGCTGTTTTATGAGCACTCCATTAGCAATCCATGGTAAGCCACATGACTGTAACAGCTTTGCGTGTTATTTTTTAACAGTGTGGATCAGACAACACACAAGGGAGCAGGTGTTGGGAGTTAGGGAACCAGGATGCTGGACTTGAGAGCACTGTGTAAATGTGTATTGAATACTGATTTGACAGCTGAGTTGTGGGCAGCAAACTCTAATCCAAAGGTATTCAGCGTTTTTCAGGCCAAGGACACGGTAGACACACAGCTGGTATCATAAAGTTACATGAAGAATAAACTCTGTGGACTATGTTACTTTCATGTTACCAATTTAATGTATTATATTATTAGGTTGAATCATTTAGATATTAATTAACAGATTAACTGACTAACCTGAGCAAAAATGTGCTGGAAGAGATTTAAAAGAAAGTTTTTTTTTTTTTTCTAAGCCAAATATGTAGGAGAAAGTGGGATGAATGTTGTTGTCATATTCCATTTTCAGTTCATACCTCTAATTTTCTTGAGCACTGCAAATGATCGAAACGTCTTAGTAAGTTATAGCAAAGATTGTTGAATACTCACCAAGATAGAGCAACATAATACATTACAGTGGGAGCAAACGTGAATAGTTCCGGTCTGCATAAGTGGGAGTGTCACATAATGTCACAATTTAAACTTTTCAATAATTTATATCAGCGTATGAGGGCTCAACTCTGGTCTGCATAAAAGGGGGATTTTCCCCCCTCCCCCTTGCGAAAATAGAGCATGGAACTTAATGAACGCTTGTGCCTCTCTCTCTGCTTTTACCCTCTCTGGTTATTTTATTGTCTTAGTAATGCAGCACTTTGAGTCCTAACATGGAAAAATACACTAACAACCTTTACAGCAGATAGTGTCAACAGCGTGTGAGGGCTTCTGTGATTCTCATTTCAGCTGTGGGCTTTGTGGTAGCAACAAATCTATACATGTAAATGTGCTAGTGTCAGCGCTTGCTAAGGATGGTGGTGAGTCACTGTAATGTAAGCTTAAGTGATGCGAGGGCTTTTGTGTTCTTGGAAAAGCAAAACCATGCTTCTTTTTTGGCATGCATCCGTATATTGGCTGCATCTGTGTGCCTCCTTGCAGAATAACTTACCCTAGGAGTCAATCCAGCAAGCACCTACTAAAGCAAAGTAGTCTATCAGTAGGCACAAGTACCTTCCTTTCCCCCTCAGTCATTGCAGCTGTAATTCTGTTATGCATTCATGGCTATGCTCTCTCTCTCTCTTTTCCATTCTCATTACTGCAGGCGCTGCATATCTGTAGGAGAACAACCCAATCAGAAATCAGAGAGCTTTACTGTTCCCTCAGGACAGCATGTCCTCTAGTTGGTATACCCTGGTGGAGCAAGAGGGTTTTCTGACACAGTTAAACCCTATCCAGAGATCAGAGGAGGCATGCTACACTCTCCAAGGCCTTCTTCCAGTCTAGGGGGAACTTGCTGGAGATCTGCTATGCATGAAGCAAGCCCAGCTTGAAACAGGGGTGGGGGTGGGGGTCTGTCAGGGTGGCTGTAGATGTAAAGAGCGGGTGGCGGTGGTGGTGATGGCAAGTGTGTGCGCGTGTGTGTGTGTGTGTGTATGTGCGTGCGTGCGCTGTACCTTTTCACCAGAACAGCTTCCTTAATGTGTTTTTTTCACTTTTCTGTCCTCTTCCTCCCTCTCTCCTTTTGCTGTGCTCCACATCCAAGGAATTGGTTATATGTTCAGTGAAAAACGCTGGCAACTTCCAAATAAGCCGCGTTCCTGCCTGCCTTACCTTGAGGGGGTGTGCCTGCTGGCTTCCCTTCCCCACGCATATATTTGGAGCGGGTAGTGTGTTGCGATAGTGGTAATGGTGTGTGTGTGTGTATGTGTGTAAAAAAGGGTTTGTTGAGAGGAAGGTGCTTGCTGTTAGATTCACTTCCTGGAGCGCATTGACTTTGACAGGGCTTATGTACCTATGCCTGCCTGCCGCGGGGTTTAAGAGGGCTGCTCTCCCCAGGATACACAGAGATAAAAGCTATGTTTGTGTTTTTTTTCCTCCTTTTTTTCCTCCAATGGTACTGTTTGTCTGTGTGAATAGTGCCTACTTGGGTACTGCTCAGGATCTCTTTACCAGACAGTGTCATGCCCAAAAGCTCTGTCCCGTCAGTCTTGTGAATTATTTAACAAACCTGCCATATAACAGGTTTCATACAAATATAAGCAAGTGTTTGATGATGATCACCAGTGAAATCAATAGTTTGAATTTACTGTTTGATAGATGGTGAAGCACAGTTATAAAGCAGTGAGAGGCTCAGCCAAAAAGGAAAAAAAAGAAAAGCGTGTTTTTGTTATTCAGTGAAACCCAGAAAGACACTCACTATAAAGAATTACCCGCCCTAACCACATTCGTAGTTGTACCATACCTGCCACTCTCACATTCATATATATATTTTAAAGATACGAAGCATCATAAAAACATTGCTTTCAATTCATCCATTGCATGCTCGGTATCTTGACAGCAAAGTGATTATAAACTTGGCATTGAGTTTTGTTTTGTCATGAAATGTAACTTCTCTCTCCAGAAACTCTCCAGCAGCAGTTGATGAATGACTTGGTGCTGTTTATTAATGATTGACAATCATCTACACATCATGGGCTTGTGCCTTTTGGACTGGTGTCACTAGCTCCAACAGTTAGATGTCATGTTCACCCAGATGCTGAGACTGTGGAAATAATGAATTGGGAAATGAACATTACAGCTCCTTGTCAAACTGGTGACATAACCATCGCATTTCATTTCATTTGCCAATGATGCAGCAAATTATTATTCATTACATGATATTTATTCACAGGGCCCTTGAGAAAACCTGACTGACTGCCGAGTTGAGAAATAGGAAGGAAAAGTTTGTTCACACTTTGAGATTAATTCTGTTGGAAACCTTACAGTGTTTTTGGGACTGGGATGAAATGGAAGGTATTAGGTGACTTACCTGCTGCCGCTAAGGGGAGATAAGGCACCAGAGTGTAGGAATTGACTGGAATAGTCATGATGTACTGAGTAACTGTAGGCTCAGGGCAAACGCGAGTTTAATAAGATCAAGAATTTACTGTATACTTCACCAGTGTGTCTTCTTCCCCCGTTACCTTTGCTATGGAATGGCATTAGTCACTGAAAAAATGATTAAAATGTCCTTCTGCGTTATTTATAGAGAAATTCCTCTCCAGTTTTGCATGATACACACATGACACACAGAGCTGACGGCATTCACACACACACACACACACACACACACACACACACACACACACACACACACACACACACATACACATGCACACACACACATACACATATGCACACACCACATAGGTAGGCCTAAGTATTTCTGCAACAGTTCAAGTAATGGAAACATTAGACATGATCAGAAGTAGCTGTGATAGTCTAGGTGTATACATAATTACATCATGTAAACAAACAAACAAACAAGCAACAAAGAAAGCACACTCACATTAAAAACAAAAATGTTGCACATTTTTGTGTATTTCCAGACAGTGGGTAAACAGAGAGAAATCCCCAAGGTGGCGAGATAAGCAAAAAAGGCAGCAAATGTGGCAAAGTAGTTACCTGAAGGAGCTCTGAATGCCTGAAAAAGCTCTCAATAGGCTGGCGAACCGTGAGAGCTCAGAGCAAGCTAACGTTAACGACCTCAAGAATTTACAATGAGCTGTATCTTTATCTCTCGTCTCCGATCCAATTGGTCAACTGGATGAAAAGTGACAATGGCTGCTCTCTCTCTCTCTCTCTCTCTCTCTCTCTCTCCCCTTCCACCAATTCCAACTGATAACAAATTAATCCCACTGATTCTATCGGCTCTAAATCAAGCCTCTCTCTCTCGCTCTGCCTGCGTCCAATCTTTCTCTATCCCTGGCTATTTGGAGGAACTGATCTTCTCAGCGTTCGTCCATGCAGTAGTGGGCTGCCTTGTAAGGTGGGGTTGGGTTGGGTTTGGTTGGGGCCTGTGGTAGGCAGTGAAAGCAGTAATCTTCAGGGCTAGCATGGAGAATTCCTCCTTGATAGGGAAAGTCTGTGAGTCTAGTAAAAAGTTTGTGATATTTTAGCTCAGTAGTCGGTTTAAATGAAAGCTAATCTATAAGCACAATGTGTTTCTTGGTTGGAACTGTTTTATGTCTCTATATGAACACATTTTTAGTGCGGTGTCCCATTTGCTAAGCCAGTGCTGTGGAACTAGCTTTTTATGGTTGCCACAGTTGTGCAGCGTTTTTAGGATGCCACAACTGCCGGGCTGTGGGGAGTGATTCACTGAAAGAAAGTGCATTGGCTTGGTGGACTATACCTTTAAAAGTCTATTTCTGATTCAGTACCTTGAGGGATTCATGGTGGATGCTCTCCCCCCTAACCCCATGCCCGACACCCAACCCTTAACAACAAAATCAATCCTCTCCTCTGTATTAGCTATCAAATCAATGAGCAGAGCAACTTAATACCCAGTCCAGCACTGCATAAGGATTCCTGTGACCCCAACGACTGATGAACATCTTACAGCCATACCGTATTGATTGCGGAGATGAGTGCAGCAGTTTGTGTGCATAAATGGGCAATGCCGAAATTAATGGCATTGAGTCAAACCTACATCTCAGAGCTCATCTATTGAGCTGTTGGGTAAATACATTATTGGCTGAGCTCTATCCTATACCCATGTGTTCTTCCCAACTGCGTTCAAGGGGAAGCTAGTATTAGACTCTGACATCCTGCCTGGATTGAACGGACTGTACTTTGATGTCCCCAGCAAGACTTAGCAAGACTTACAAATAGAAGAAAGATTATTTGAAACAGGGTCTGATAAGTTTGGTGGGCTTGTCAAACAAGTTGTCTGGTGGATGCATGTTAATGAACAATAGATTTAACACTGTCAGTGTTAATTTGCAGAAATTACACTTTTACACCATTGCCTTTTTAATCAGGTCAGTCTGGCCTGATTTGCATCATAGCAAGCCACAAGCTTTAAATGACTGTTATTGACAGTGTGATATCACACAATTCAACTTGAGGAGTGTTCAACATTTTATGCTAACTTTGTCAAGGACCACGTCCATGTAGTATGCTGAAATTGAATCACTGTAATTGCCACTAAGATATAATTTCCGTAAAGCCTCCCTATGCAGGATTGTCCATTCCTTCACTGTTTTCTTGGTGTGTGCCATGTATGTGCTCACATTTCTCTCTACAGAGCTCCCTCTACAGCTTCGGAGTAACTGTCTTGGGGGGGGGGGACTCTTAACCTGTTAAATTAAGGTAAATTAAGCTAAAATAGTTGCATAGGGCCTCTTCAAAGCTAAATGACTTTGTTTCCTGGTATGCTACTCTTGTCATTTAGGTTTTTTTCCCCAGAGGTGCTGGTGGATGTGCATGAATATGCATGGTTGTTTGCAGGGGCATAGCACAAAACACACATACAAATACTTAAGCAGTGTCTGGGCCCTCCTTCCTCTCTTAACCAAACAAAACTCTACCAAACACTTCATTTTAAGCTTTCTGCCTCCCGCCATTGGAGTTCTGGTATGTCAGTTCCACCCACAGAACCCGCCCCCCCCTCCAACCACCACCACCACCACACACACAGACACACACACACACAACAATGCCACTGGTTGCTCATATTCCACTGCAGGCCCTCTGAGACTCCACACATCTTAAATAAATCTGCTACGATTTTACAGTAGAATTACCATGAAAGTGGATCCTTTTGAAATACTGTATGGGACTTATTGAATGCACATATTGGATGCACAGCGCTCTCAGGGAGATGCTGGGATGCAATGATTTCCAGCAGCCACTCGATAATCCCTGGTACCCCAGAAGGGACTGTGGGATACATGATATAATATAAAATCATTATTACTGTAATGCGCTTCATGAGTTATAGTCACAGTTAAAGACATGTTGCCAATACTGCAGCTCAGCTGAATGTCTCTCTCTCTCTCAAGCTTTGATGTGCATAGCTTTCAGTTTCCCACTTCATGAGTATGTTTGTATGTGTGTTTCATCTTACTGAATAAATCATGTCGTATGACATCGGTGAGGAACAAAAAAAGTTGAGGGGTGGGGATGGGGGTGGGTGTGTTGGCAAGGGAACATGGCACTTCATTATCTCCGCACTTTCTCCATCATGGACAGATGACTTTGGTGTGCCTGACGGAATGGATGATTTGATAAAAGATGTTAATTATGACTAATGACACCCATTCATAATGAAACACGTCATGGCATAACTTTTAGATTTTTTTTTTTTTGTGACACCAAGAAAGCTAATTACTTGCCTTTCAGCAATATATAAAATCACTGAGATAGATGATAGAGGATTACTCTGTTTTGTTGTGATTGGATTGCCCAAGCTCTCTGCAGCAGAAGAGAAACGTTCTTCATTGGAAAGTGGAAAGATATGCCTCCCCTTCCTACCCAAATGACACCTCTGGTACGTAATTAGGGACATGTTTCCTGGAGACACTTTCTAAATGTGGCACACGAAGTGACCTCCAAGGCCGGCTCATCTTCAGCGCACTGGAGCAGTGGCAGTTACTAAACTGCTTGAATATGGCTCCAGGGCCTTTACTCTTATTGCACTGTGCTCTTAGGAATATTACCATGAGGAATGAAGGGATTTGTGGCTTGTCAGAGTTTTACATTACAGTGTGCTCTATAGTGCAGTATACGACATTTCAGCTGGGCTGGGCAACTTAGCAGATGTGCCAGGTGGGTGGCAAGAACAGCGAATTCTCCAATGGGACTGAACAGCATCACTATTAAACTAACCATTCATGTCAATTTAACCAAGATAAAAAAGAAATTTTTTTAGCATGATCTTGTTAACTGAGATGTATGTTTTAGAGGATGTTGCTGTTTGTTAGATAATAGCTAGGCTATTGTCCGCTGATTGGTTCGCATTTTTTTAGGGAGGGACCATGCTTTTATCTTTCTGCAGTTGATGGAATTCCCCAGTACCTTATACATTTCACTCTCCTCTTTTTTTTGGTAAGTAGCTATGGAGTGTTTTTCTATGACTTTTTATCATCCTTCCTCTAGCAGTCTTGAGGCGTGAGACAGGCCCTAATCAAGATACATCAAAGACTCCACTCTAATTGAGTGTTTTGAGGGTTCTAAAGAGTTCCCCTAATGAAGGCAATTGAGAAGTGTGTGTGTGTGTGTGTGTGTGTGTGTAGAGCCCCGTCTGCTGCATCGACAGTAAAAGGACAGTAATAGGATATATATATAGGCCATTAGTAGTCACCATACTGTCCTTTAGTTTCTATCCTATCACAAAACACTAGGCCTCTGCTTTTCACAAGCTGCATCACTGTCTTCTTATAACCTATGTAAACTGAATAATTTCCCAGTCAAACAAAAAATGCTGTCGTCAGATATTTTTAAAAAGAGTGCCATAATATAGGATTCTTGTGATGCCTTCCCATGCAATTGCCTGCTAGTGGAATTGGTAAGCTTCAGTCTGTCTGCAATCTCCATGCATTCAGTGATCGCCAGGAGGTGAACCTCACCATTCCATTGCAGACACAAACCTTTTCAGGAATGGACAAAAAAAAGTATTAACCGGTTACCGTTATTTTAAATAAACGTGTCTGTTCTGGAACATTAAGAACATAAAAAATTATAAAGTTTCTGATTTTGCTTTTGTTCCTAGCAAAATTGTTTCTGGTTATCGTTTTTTGTTCCATGAACTGGTTCAAAGCCGTGATTTTCATTTTTCATAAAAGCAGATTATTACCTATGTTTTACATACTATCTGCTCATTAGACAAGGAGGGAAAATACTGAGCATTGAAGGAAGTATGAAGGAAGTGTTACACACCAAGATGTGCAGTTACATCACACTACCACTAGGTGACTAACCACCCTCCAGTGAGGCCACCCTTTGCCTGAAAAACAATTAAAAGTATAATGACACCTTGCAGGCTAATAATGATACAAATTACAGACAAACAACTAATATTACAGGACAGAAAGACAGAGAGCAAGTGCCATGCAAACAGTTGCCATGTGGAAGCAAATCACACGCAACACAAACAGCCAAATAACACAAAGACAAAGACAAAACAGTTAATAAAACGGAATAAGACAGCATCACAACCTATGCTAAAATCAGCACAGACAGAAAGGCTGAAGAAGGCGAGGTAAATAGGTACATAATAGGCTACACTTAGCCAGAGACACAGACGTGTGTGGGGCTGATGGTGGACTCCCAGGCATGCACATATCAGGGGTAAAACCAGCAGAGCCTACCTTGCTGCTAGCCAGTGGGATCCTTATATACATTAGTAGCCAGATTGAATAATTGGACCAATTCCCCCCAACTGCCGCCCCTTGTTAGCAGAGAAGGCTCAGGAAGAAACCATGAGAAATAGCCATCTGCAAATGGCCGTAATTGTATTACCACCTGGGCATGAGTGCTTTTTGTTGCCACTTGTGCTCCCCTACCGTGCCTAAGTGTTTGCTCTTGTGTTCACCTCTGCATTCAGAAACCCAGGCTTCCAGGCCTCTTTTGTTGGTGTGCTGGTGTACTGTAGCTGAATCTCACTCTACGGTCACTATTGCTGTTGCTTGAAGGGCCGTAACCATATTTTCCTGCACTAAAGTGTGAATGTGCTTGCTGTTATCTGTGGTGCCAGTGGTCATTTTAGGTGTTCTCTTCCAGCCTCTGGCATATATGTCCTGTGGCCCCAGTATCCTGCGCTGTCCAGGAGACTGTATGGCAACACTTGAACCTCCTTTAACGCTCGCTATTGTTGCCTGATGGGATGTAACTATATTTTACTGTGTTACAGTGAGTGTGTGTGTCCTCTGCTACCTTGTACTGGTGATCTTGGGGTCCCTGAGCCCAGCGCTGCCACAGAGACTGCCTTGGTTACACTCTCCCTCAATGCTCCTGTTTGCTGCCTAACTAACGAGTGCAGTAACTATCTCCTGTTGGGCTGACAACTGTTGGTTCATTTGCTATTCAAATGTTGGCCACGAGGTGACATAGACAGTGGATATAGTGATGCAAAATACCCCCAACAATGCAGGCTTGTTGCTGTAGGCTAATGTGTGTTGTGGTAAAATTACCATTAGCGCGTCTAGCTTCATTTAATTGCTGAAGTGACTCAGCACAATGGTTGTTGTTATCAATAGAGGAGGGGATTGCTGACAAAAAGAAGCACTGTGCTCCAGTTAAGTATACTAAATAAATATTACATTTAACTACTTTGTCTCAGGGAAGGAGACCTAGCTGCCATTTGCCTACTTGTAACTTCATCAGCAGTATTGCTAACTAGCATGAATACTTTCAACAACCAACATTAAAGTAGAGAATGTTTAGATGGGCTCAGATTAAACTGGGTAACTCAACGGACATATTATACTTACCTGAACAGACCTGAGATAAAAATCTGGGATATTTCTATTTCTAGTCAATATCATTAACATAAGTAATGTTTTAATTAGCTTCAAAAATTGGGTACAAAGTGGGTTTTCTTGTATTTTATGGGGACAGACCACCAAAATCTTGTTCTTCACCAAAGTCTGGTCACACATGTTTACACTAACAACTCATAAATATTGCACCAGGTGGCATTAAACTCTGAGGTCGAAAAAAGTACACCACAATATTGACTTTGCCAAGTTACAGTCAAGCCAAGTACGATACCTTAGCATGAGCTTGTCACCTGAAACTGAAGCCAGCTTATTTACGTTTTTATTATGCCACTGTCATTTTGACATGGCAGAGATTTGATTATAACTCAGATTACAAATTGCATTGCAGGATATTATTGTAGCCTATTATAGCAGGATTTTCTAGTCTGCTGAACATGGCATTTGAGTAGTGCTTCTGTAGCTTACTGTAGAATACAGTAGATAGGGCTGCACTGATGCCTAGCTCATTAGAGTCTCTGCACTTAACAGATAGGCTGCTCCGGAAATAAATATTAATAATATATATATATATATATATATATTTTAGAATTCTTCACTATCTTAAAACAACTCTACTGCACCCTTGAAATTAGATTTCTGACAGTAAAATGGGCATAACAGTGCCCCTTTATAGCAATTATTGTAAATAATTGTATTTAAGATTTGAAGCCGGAGGAAGCCATTTGAGTGAGATGCAAGGTCCCTCGCCAGTATTATTAAGTTCAAATTGTTGCATTGCCCCCTCATTTCTCTCTGGAACTGTACATGTAACAGCTTGATGCAATTATGCTTTTATAAAGGGCAAAAAGCTGAAAGTGTATGCCAGAACTAAGATAATTCCTTTTAGCCATTTGGAGAAAAAAGTTTGAAAACTTTTACAGAAAGCATTTCGCAGCATGTCACAGACCTGCCTGAAAGTTACATTAGCACATAACTCAGACTTCCTTGTTCTGAATTGCTCTTTTTACCTGATCTTTGCCTTCAGTCTTGGCATTACCTGATAAAAAAACACTCACTGTTTTGGAACTGATGAAGAAGCATAGTCCTATTATTGTTTTTTGAGGATTTTCTGATTTGCTTCTTCTTCACTCTTCTGTGTCAAGTCATTAATTCTGGTGCGCTAATGATAATTTAATATTATGGTGTGATTGAAGACCCATGTTTCTTTTTTTGTATTTCAGACCTGATTAGCTAGAAAGTCTAACTGAAATTATTTCTCTGGTGCAGTCACAGCTGATGTCTTATGTAGGTTCACATCCTCCTTAGTTCCAAGCAAATAGAAATTAAAGCAATATTTATATCCATTTTGGGGAGCAAAATTACTCATAGCACACAAATTTCACAATATGAGTCAGAGAAATAATGTCCTCTATTTAATTGATCTCATCTAAAGATTATTATTATTATCATATTATTATTATTATTATTATTATTATTATTATTATTATTATTATTATTATTATTTAAGGGATTTATTATCATCATAGAATAACTATTCTGCTTTGGCCAACCGATGGTTGTTTCAATAAGAGGAATTTAAACAAATATAACACATGATCTCATTGATGTACATTTAGAGGTGTCATAAGCATTGCAAACACTCTCATGGCTGGCATGAAGTTACTGTAGTATGTCTCAACCTCCTTGTGTAATTCAATTTAAATGTGTGAGTGAAAAAGTAATAACAACGGTTCTGAATGAGAGGCCATGCAGAATCACAAGGTAGAGGTGAGATGCTTGATTCTGGCTCTCTGACTCAGAGTAAATATTCACCTAGCGAAATCTCATTACTGGCACGTTACAACGGCATGAATCTTAAAGAGGGTTTTTTTTTTTTTGCTTCAGTGGAGAAGTTGGGCTCTAGATTGATTTTATCCTGCCTCATTCTCTGCTAGGTGGTCACAAACGAAAGAAATTATTCAAAGTTCCTGACGAGGAAAAGAGTTCAGAGTGTTCCTTATTGTCAAAGCCATGTTACAGTATGTACGGGTTCATGTTTGTACAGAAACAAGATGTGAGTAGCAGGTCTGAAAGAAGGTGAGTTTTTTTTCATGCTCACTGCGAACCTTTCTTCCTTTGTTTTGTTCCTGGGGGTCATAGCCTTCTCCCCCTGGCGAGGACTCTTTCTCTAGGTGACGCTGTGACACATGGGCATGTGTGATGATGATGGATTGAGCCTGTAGCCGAGTACTACGCTGACAGGCCCCTCCCTAAATGCCTGTCAGCCAGTTCTCATCTTGCGACCGAGTGGAGGGGTGTGTATGTGTGTGTGTTTCTGTGTGTCTGTGAGTGAGAGTGAGAGAGACAGAGGAAGAGAAAGAGAGAGAGAGAGAGTGTGTGTGTGTGTGTGAGAGAGAGAGAAAGCGAGAGAGAATGTACGTCTTACACTGCCAGGTGTGAAGAGTGAGAAGTGACTCGCGTAATTAAGCTCCTGGATCAATACACTCTGTTAGTTCCCCTCCATTTGATGGCTGAATTCACATCTGCTCCCACTGGTCGATTCCAAGACACCAGCCACAGTGAGACCAGTCTCCATCTCTCTGTCTGACTAATTCCTTCTCACTCTTTCTCTGGTCTGTCTCTCTCTCTGACTCTCCATATCTCCCAGTCCTCCTCATCCCCCCTCTCTCTTCCCATGGCTTTGTTTTCAGTGGTCACCCATTTTAAATGTGAGTGCAAGATCCTTCTTGGGTTTCAGCGGTTGGCCACACAGTGCCACTTCATTTACAGCTGGCCAGCTGAAATAGATTTGTGGTGCAGCATGTCTAAGAGGTGTGTGAAGTTTTTAGCATCCTCCAACGAATCTGAAGCTTGTGAATGATAATAATGTAGTATCTTGTCGCGTGAGGGACTGCTTGACTGCGTCTGAGACTGCGTCTGAGAGTGAACTGATAATAAATGATAAACAGTGAATCAAAAATATAAAAAATATATTACAGGTAAAGAATCACAAGAAATACAAACTGAAAGAAATTTAAAAGGATATCAAAAAGACAGAGCAAAGGAGAACGTGAAAGAGAGAGACTGAAAAAGGGGTTTAACAACTACTGCTACTAGAGTATCCCTTGTTGTCAATAGAACACCTGCTCAGAACAATAAACAGCCTATTTAGGTGATTCCTTTCAAAGGGTGACTGACATATTGTCCATGCCCCCTCAACACTCCTTGTGTTGTGAGTGGTGACATTTGATAGCATGTGGAAATGCTCTTCTCTTGAATATTTTGGCCAAAATGACATCAGATGGCGTTTTTCCCCTACACACTTGGCTACGCATGGCTTGATAGTACATCACATCTCTGTCAATGTCAATAGAAAAAAAACATGAAAACAATGACATACGAACAACAAATATGTTGTTTCAGGTCTACTTTTGGTTTTTACAAATTTATTTTGCCTTCCATGTCAAAAAAAAAACATTTACCACACCTCCTCCTTCATTGTACCCTAATCTGAGCCCTTTGTCTCTCCACTACCACTGCACATCATCAGTGTAATTTGAGGTGATTTGTTTTCTCAAAGAATGCAATGAGTCTTAAGATTATAAGTTACGTACCTCTAGCTCACTTTAAATATATGTGTACTGCAAATTCTGTTGTTGTTGTTGTCTGCTTTTAATTTTAGAGCACAGTGAACTACACCTAATTCACAAGTACTACTGCAATTTTTATGTTTTATTGAAGCATAATCCAAGTACATTTATGCATAAATACAAGGGTACACCATGTAAGCTTATTCTGTTTCTGTATTTGTCAGGCATAGCCAACTATATAGCTACCTTTGATTACAGTGCCTGTAATGAGTTCACAAAAAAGTATTCTCTATGCATATGTTTTAGTTAAGCCTTCTAGAATAAGTATATACTACTGTAAGAATACAGTAGTATATACTTGAATGAGCCTTTTTTCCCTAAGGCATTGCTTCTCAAACTGAGGTCCCCCAAGGGTCTGCAGCAAATTGCCAGGGGGTCCTTGAAAAACTAAATAGCATCTAGCATCTAACTAAACTTATGTATCTATGCTTGTATGGTCAAATTTGTGTTGCAATTATGAGGGGTCCTTGGATTTGTTTCTATTCAATGAGGAGTCCCCGGTCAAATAAAGTTTGAGAATTCTTAAAAGAGTCTATCCCTTTTCTAGAGAAACATCCAACCTTTACAGTTCTTTTACTTATTCCCATTTCATTACTCTCTCATAGTCTTGTTTGAAGTTCCAGGGCAGCAATCTAGCAATATATCAGAAATATGTTAAAAACAGCAGTCTTCCTACTTCAGATGAATACAGTTCCTGCTCTTCTTCTTCAGTATAAAACACCACATACTTCTGATTTTCATCCAGCACACTGCATCACATTAGTCTTTGCCTGCATTTTCTATTCTTTTTAATCAAGACCTTTTCAAGTTCAAGTTCCTTTTTGTAAATAAATTTGAACTCTTGAGCTGTTTATTTGTGGGCTTTGAACATTCTTTGAAAAGCAATTTGCTTGTTTGTGAAAACATGAAGCATATTCAAACTGCTGTGTAATACAGACATAATGATGTAGTCCTTTCAAAGCCACTCTGAGGCTGATGGTGGCCCAATGCAATGTAAACTTGAAAAGGGCGTGCGGTCATTCCGGGATGGTAAATGATTGACAGTCTCGCTTGGCTCCTTGGAACATTTCCTGTCAGCAGATCGACACAAACAGAATCAAGCCATCTCCGTGGAGAATCCCTGTCTTCTTTTTCAGTCATTCTCTCCATCCAAAAGCTTGAATACAGTTCCGGCAGAAAAAAACAGAAAAAAAGAAAAATGTTTGCAAAGCAAACCGTGTATTCATTGACATTTGATAGCAAAGAATGGAAAAAAAAGAAGATAAAGGAGAGAAGGGAAAAAAATGAAACAGAAAAACCCAATAACGGGAACTGTGCTGAGGCATCATATTTGTCAAAGACAAGCCAAGTTGTTTATATCACCAAGTACTGCCTGTGTGTTTTTTGAGGACAATAAGCAGCCCTTGACAGCACATTGGAAAGTAAACACGAATAAAAACAAAGCATCTGGCAAACACAAAACCTGTGTTCAATTTTTCACAGTCTTTACTATCCTGTCTGGCTGTGTTCTCTTTTTAAGTCAACCTTCTCCAAAAGATTTCCATTATTGCATTATTGTTATGCTCTCTGGTTAATCAAATGTAAAACATAATCATTTATTCTAAATTGGTGGACTTGCTCAGACTGACCGCTGGACTAAAGCCAATGTATGATACCAAAAAAAAAGGCTTTGTACAGTGCTCTGTTTGAAACACCAGGTTGACTGAAGTCTACTTTTAACAGGTCTCATAAAGTGAGTCTTTTGTGCCAGCAAATTACCTAAATTGCTGGACCACTCTAGCCACACCTGTGGCTTTAATGGTGGACCTCAGCCTTACAGTGAACAAATCACAGCCACGAATCAGATGATTGGAGGGCCTATTAGAGAAGCAACAGCTGAGATTCTACCCCCAGAGAGTTCACAGTACCCACTATCCACCACTCACAACCCCCTGCACACACACACACACACACGCACATGCACACGCACACACATTCGGACCTCCACACACTTGGAAGTCTTAATCGACCCTCCCAACCCCCAAACACACACACAGGCACACACACACACACACACACACACCTTCAGACCTCCACACACTTGGAAGTCTTAATCGACCCTCCCATCCCCCAAACACATACACACACACACACACACACACACACAGACACACACAGACACACACACACAGGCACACACACACACACACACACACACACCTTCAGACCTCCACACACTTGGAAGTCTTAATCGACCCTCCCACCCCCCAAACACATACACACAGACACACACAGACACACACACACACACACACACACACTTGATCTGAAATATAGTACCATCATAGCATCTGTGAATAATCATAAGTGCAATAGTTCCCATCAGAGGAAGAACAATCGTGACCTACAAGGTTTCTCATGCGTGTTCATTTAAATTTAAATGATTTTGAGATTGCAAACTCTAACAGCAGCTCTCTTTTTATCCTGTCTCAAAGCTCCGTTTCTCTCCCATACAATCGGGCTGTGTGGAGGCTGATTCAGACAGCAGGTTCAGCAAGAATGTTGGAGCATCATTGATGGCTACATGCTTAACCACATGCAACATGATGGATTGCAGGCAAACAGTGCAGACATGACTGCACAGTGGGCTCTCTCCATGAGGGCGTGTGTGTGTGTGTGTGTCTGATTTTAAAAGGTGATGAGAGGGGCTGGTTTGCTAATCATTTCAAATGACATGTCCAAAGCTTGAAGTAATGTTTTCCTACTTACACCATGTAAAAATGACATGCAGATGTAATCCCATAATACTAATATCCAAATAAATAAATGCTTTTTACAAGGTGGCAAATTACTACAGCAAAAGGTATAATTGAAATTTATCTCAGGGTGTAAATTTTCATTTCAGTCTCTGTATTAAATACAACAGTTCTGCTCTGTGTTATCAGAGTTTGCTTCTGCAGTGTACGTGATCTGAGGTCTGTGTTACTGCCCACTGTTTGAAGTTTAGAGTCCAACACGAGAGTCTCTGATTCATTTATAATGAATAGGGGACCCAAGCCAATGAGGGTGCAATGTCTCCCCCATTATCATAAGCCATACAGAATAAATAGAAGGATGTGCTTTTGGTGACTACAAGTGAACAGCGAAAGAAGATGCAACTGAACATCAACTGAGGACCAATACAGTTCATAACTGAGACTTGTAAACAACAAGGAAAACATGTTTTTTTATATAGTTAATGCATAAATGGAATAATGGAAATTAATGCATAAATGTGTTACTTATGCTCTGAAATCAACATGTCCTTAAACATCAAAAGTGTCTTTCAGTGAGTGAGACTTGCTACTAGTCATGGATGTTTGCCAGGATGTCAATCTCTGCAAAACCTCATAAAATCCAAGACAAGACAGGCTAAATACATGGAAAACATTCTTTATGGTCTCAATCTATATGTTGTCACAATATGCTTGCAAGAACAGGAAAAACAAGGTCTGAAGGAGGACGCATACATGATAAATGCTCACTTTACTGTATATCATGCCCTGTGGGAAGCACTACCAGAGAGTAGACACAGAGATGACCTCTCTATCTTCTTCTCCAATCTGCCCACACACACAAACACTCACCCACACCCACACATGCACAGTCTTTGCTGGCCCAACGGGTTGAGAGTGCATCACCAGCTGTGATTAACATTAAGCTATTTAAACCTGCATCCACGGAGAGCTTTGAGCACTTACAGGCTCTCAGATGAGAGATGGAATTGCACTTACAATAATGTCTGCTCAAAATCTCAGAAAGGCCTCATGTGATCGTTACTCTGCTGTAGAACATGTTTATGCTAAAAGCACAATTATGGTTCTGTGTTTTGAAACTCACAATAACTGAAGATGGCAGGATCACAGTGGTTCTGTGCCATGTGCTGAGTGACTTTAGTGTCTTTATTATGCAAAATAATAATTATATAATGATAACTTTTTCCTTTTTGCTGAGTGCTCATCTTGGCCTATATTTTTGTTCTGTTGCAGCTCAATTCATAATGTGAAAAATAAAACTATGCATTAGCAAGTAGTGCTTACTGTTAATGTGTGTGCACGTACAGTATATTTTATATTCCAGAGCGATGGTTGTCCCACAGCCTACCTGAGATATGAGATTAACCTGTAGGTCTTCTGATGCCGTTTTCACTCTGATTTAGTACAGCTGTAAGATTCATTCCCAGGTTAGTAGACCTCTGTGGTAATGGGACAGGTTGACTTAAATAACAGATGCAGCAACCAGACACAACGACACAACTGCTCTATTATATAAGATACAAATGCTTGTGGTGAATTCAATTGAAGTTCAGCTCAGACGTGCACACACTCTGCCCACACAACCACAGTCCTGTCCAGGTCCTGTGAGTGTGTGTGTGTGAATGGCCAAGGCCTCACTCCCCTCGATAATTATGATAAAGAGAAACTTCTGTTATTCCATTAATATTTCATTCCCTGTCTCCACTATACTTGGCCCTCTGAATAATTCACAAAACATTTGGCTCAGCACACGCATTGTGCATTGCATTTGCAGCTGAAAAAAATGCCTCTGTGGCGAACCCTCTACCATTCCCCTGGAACTCTTCGATCAGAGTAACATCAAATGGCCTCTTCAGAACACATTCAAATGAGCTTCTTGAGACAGCCACAGTGATGCTATTATCACTTTAACACCATTACTGTCTGTGGATAATTGACAAGGGCTCTTACAAATTTTGTGTAGAAAGCATCCTCGTAGAGTTGGGTTGAGTGCTCGACTGGATTGTTGTTCTTAAGATCTGCTGCAGTGGAAAAGGGGTAAGGGTGGGGGTGGGGGTCATCCTTTTCCTCACTTCTGATATACAGGATGTGCATTAATTCACTTACTGGGAGGAGCAATTTCATAGGCTTTGGCAGATCTATAAACATTATGCAGGAAGACAAATTCATCTGCTCATGTTTGAGAGGAAAGTGTGAAATTGTGAAATAATTTACAAGAAAAAAGTCATTTGGAGGTGGAGTTGCAAGGATCCTCCGAAGCAAAGTTGCTGATGAGGTGAATTCTTTTAGGTCATCACCGGGTGATCATTTAATGTGTGTGTGTGTGTGTGTGTGTGTGTGTGTGTGTGTTGGGGGGAGGCTCTTGTCACCAGCTATAAAGGAATGCTGGGGGCATATTAGCGCAAGGCAGGGTTTCGAAGGGGGGCACATGGTTATACAACACAGTGATGCAGCATGAGGGGAAAGCAGTGGCAAACAATGTTGATCTGAAGAAGTGCTTCAGCTGCTATAATCTTTCAACAGAAGTTTTTCTTTTGAGCTTGCCTGTACACCGCAATTGTTAGGCTTTTACCTGCATCCAATTCTGCAGTTTTCCCTTAAAGGAATATGCCACCCTTTAATGAAATTAAGTCACTCAATGTCATCCTTAGAGTTATACAAGTGGAAAAAAGCCTTTAGAAATCAGTCCACACATTGCCCTGCACTGACAGCGGCACCATTAGCTTTAGCTGAGCACAGCCTCTGTAGAGTAGCATAGCTAATCAACAAGTGGTTTGCAAAAGTAAGCCATAAATATCAAAATTTCTCCAAAATATTTATTGTGACTTGTGTATTCACGAGTACAAATGACATTGCAAATTAAGACGAAGCAATTGCACTGGGCAGACATAGACTAGGCGCAAAGTTATCATGCTGCACCTGAAAACCCCAAACGTCTGTAAATACACCAGATAGAAGTATATGCAAATATGTCTGTAAATATACCAGATAAGTATATGCAACTGGCTATTTCTCTATTTTATAGTTTTTGCTTTGTGTTAGGCTAAAATCACTCATTCTTACTACCATCCCTCTCTTTTCTTTTTATCTTCTCTGATTGCTTTTAGATATTTTATTATATCTATTATGATTATCAGTTTATTTGATATGACAATAAAACATGTTGTGTAAACACATGTTGTAGCTATTAGCAACCAACCAGCCAGAAAAGAATGCATGTCCCTTCTCATTGTTAGTGTGAGAAACTAATCACTATAGCTTCACTGCTTCAGTGCTTCTATACTCAAAAGTGTAGCCATACACAATGGCCTGCTCTTTTTTTTAACTGTTGAAACTGATTAAAATTGACTTGTTTTTTCAGCGGAATCCAAATTGCTGTGGAATACCACATTCAGTCTGGTAATGAAGACATCCAGGGATGAGGATTAGGGTGTTAATCTAAATAGAATCTCCTCTCTATCTCCCCTTTTATAACTTCTTTAGCTGTTGGAGTCCCTGAGGGACCCCCACTTAAGATGAAATCAGAGAAGGTGGGCTTCCCGTAAAATGTGATTAGCATTTTTTGCTCTCTTTTTCTGTCTTCTACCACGTTTGACATTTGTCTGAAAAAAACATGCTGAATGACAAAAGGGTGGACCTACACCTCAGCAGCACAAATCATTGTCACGGTCCTGGGAGGTATGCGGTAAGGACCCAAGCACACGGCAATCTCAGAAACAAAAAAAGGCTTTACTAAGGAAAAACGGAGGAGATCACAGGAATACATGGAGAACATCACCGGAACACACAACAGCACGAATACACATGGACAATGACTGACAGAGGACTGAGGAAACATAAGGGTTTAAATACACAGGGCTAAACTACGGAACAGGGAGCAGGTGAAACTAGGCAGGGATTAACAAGACTAATAATGAACAAGACAAGGTAGGGGAGAGAGGCTGGGGACAGGGACACAGGGCAAGGATAAACAAGGGAGCACATGGAACACAGGACCAGGAAGTAAACAAAGAGCAACAGGAAGTGACAAGGAACGGACAGGAAGTAACAAGAAGGAAACAGAAGGATTCACACTAAACAATTGAAAACTTTAAAACTTTAAAAATTGAAAAGCATGTCCATTGATGCTTTTAACAGAGATAGAAGTGCATGCGTTGAAATGTCTGGTGAAGTGAAGAGATCCCCATTTCCATCTGTTATTTGATGTAAAGAGTGCAAAAAGCTGTCAGTGTAATGAACCAGGAAATGTGTGTGGATGTGGCTGTGTGTGCATGTTAGAGAGAGAGAGAGAAGAATGTGTATATGTGTGGATGTGGCTGTGTGTGCATGTTAGAGAGAGAGAGAGAAGAATGTGTATATGTGTGGATGTGGCTGTGTGTGCATGTTAGAGAGAGAGAGAGAGAAGAATGTGTATATGCGTGTGTGTGCGTGCATACGTGTGTATTTTGAAAAAACCAAGTCAGAAAGTCCATAAAATACCTGCCTGTAAATAAATGCCTGCATGCACCACAGCATATTGCTATTCACTCATCTTTCAGCAGTGATGCTGATTGGAGATAATGGTCTCTCTGGAGGTCTACTTTGATTGGCCCAGGGTGGCCTCAAGGCCAGCTCCCTCTGCTCACCCCTGCCAGTAAAATCCCAGTTGAGCAACAGCGAATACCGATCACTGAGATCTCATCTTGTCAAAGCTGACCTCATTTTGCTAGATGTGAATATATATAATATAATCATATTTAATTTAATTAATATAAGTTTTCACTATTTTTGCTGGTTAATATCTTGCTACTTTAAAGCAGCTGTGTGTGCCTTCCTGGTTGCAGGGGGTGAGAGAGAGAGAGTGAGAGAGAAAGAGACAGAGAGAGACTATGAATAATGCTGACTCCACATTCCTCACCCAGCAGTCTGCAATAGGGGCTTTCTGTTAGGGGCATCAATAATTTACGGCCAGTTTTTTTGGAGATCATGTAGCGATGGCCGTTCATCGCCAAGTGAGCTGATGTGAGGCGACAATGAGCTATCTGGTCCTCAGCGTAGAAATCGATGCCCATGGGCACTGTGCCACTGCCATGTCCTCTTTTTGTTGACAACTGTCTACCCTGAGGGACTGTGCAAGGCACCAGTTTCTGGTTTAGGGCAGTGGTCTGCTTGAAAGTTGTCTTCCGAAGGGTCCGATCCATTTCACGAATGATTCATGTGCCATCTGTGAGTTTTTATGCAATGTCGGTGAAAGATTTATGAACAGTGCCTAAACAGGGGACACAAATTGAATCTGTGAGTCAGACAGTTATTTATGGATGCGTGTAGAGAGGTCTTGGGTTAGAGAGACTGTCGGGACAATACTTGTGTTGTCTCTGTGGGCTTCAAAGTAAAAGATTGACAGGGGGAAATGTATGTCTGTCAGTCAGATTATACACTTGTGAGTGTGTGTTTGTGTGTGTGTGTATGTGTATGTGTGTTCCCTAAATTCCCAAGCAAAGTGAGTGTAAGTGAGCTGGCACGATGACTCTGGTTCAGCAGTGCTTTGTGGAGTAAGCTCTTTTAAGAAAAGTCACCCAGTGTCTATTCACTCTTGGGGATTTAGACCTAACAAGGGTTAAAGATCTCTCCAAATTCATGCTCTACTATACTGTATTCTTAAATCAGCACAATGAAGTTAAATGTGTGTGTGTGTGTGTGTGTGTGTGTGTGTGTGTGCGTGTGTGTGTGTGTGTATTCAGCATTTAGCAATCAAATTAGAAAAAGGCAATTTTACTGTTCAGGTGAATAGTATTGCTGGACACAAATAAATTATTGTTGACAGAGCTGTAGGCTTTCATAGTCCTGCACCAGTTTCTCTCGAATTCTCACAGAAACTATATGTATATGTTGTCTATGTATGTTCAGTATATGTGTATATACAGTATAGTTGTATTGAGCAGTTTGTTACAACATGCTATTTTTAATGTGTGGTAAGCACTGGGGCACCATGGTCTGGCAGACGCAAATTTTATCTCCTTTTTCCACATATGTTGTCTGCAGCATAGATATAGAGAAACCTAGATACTGCACTGTCAAATTCTGTGGGATGGAGCACGTCAATGCTGCCACCATTTACATAGGGGCAACATTTCCCAAAAATGAATGGAAGTCAATTAGCAGTTGCAAGTATTTAGGGTTTAAAGCCTTAAAACTAATACCCTAAAACATTTCTCAACAAATAACTATGAATGATCGTTTACATTTAAAGAGAGAAGTGTAAAGAAAAAAGTATTTTGTAGTATTTATGTGAATGAAACAAAATATATTACCTCTGATAATTAATTGAAAAACATACAAACTCATGATAATGTTTTTATGCCTTATTTAAATGTTAAACATGTTATAGTTCACTCAAAATATGTAATATGTGCATCAAAAAATGCATTGGAATCGGCCACAATGAACGAAACCAAGAAAGATTCTGACAACTGGCATCAGCTACTGGAGAACATGAACAACAGACAGGGCGGCTATCATCAGAGAGGTTAAAACCTGGATGTAAACAGTGATATTTCAGCGTCTACATCTGATAAAAAATGTAGACGCTGAATTTTCATTTTTGATGAAAGTTGTCCCGCTGTCACCGCTGCTTCCGAGGATAGCCTGCATTATGGCAGCAAAGGAGGTGGCTAACGTTAATAATAAAAAAAACATTTAATAATTACGCTATGATTAATTACTTTGAAATATACAACATAGTCTTAATTAACTGACGTAAACTTTGACACGTCTCATCTATCTGTACTTTTTGTCAGCTGGCAACTTGTTCTTTGAGCGGTTCTTTAAGACTATCAAATACAACAGCAAAATACATACTTAGCTCGTTTCATGTGTCAGGACTGCACACATGAACACATCTAAATGGTCCTAGCATCGGTGCACAACTCACAATGCCAGTATTTTATTGATTTCCACTCAGAGACACATATTTTCTATTGACCTCTATTTTGCAGTTTGGAGTTGCCCCTGGCAAGATGGCTGCACCATTGACATATGTTCTGGAGCCCAATGGTTAATATATATATATATATATATATATATATATATATATATATATATATATATATATATATATGGGATATATATATATGGCCTGCAAATGTATATCAGTTTTGTTGGGTATGGGCATCTGCAGGTTTGACTGTATCAGTGCAGCTTCTCCTTTCCCTCCTCCTCTATATCAGTATTCACATGAAGAAGCTCCTTCACTTGTGATCTTATGAAGGTGTGCACCATCGCTGACCCCCTCAGAAATATGAAAAGCTTGACATTTGTAAGGATGTCTTTTGACAAGCACAGGGCAAGTGACCTTAGTGATCTGCCAGAGTGTGCTTAACACTAAAACATTTATGTCTCAGATACACACAGTGAAGAGACGAGCAAAGACAAATTCCCAAAACTCAAACTTGTGAGACAACCACCTTACTTTCTCAGTCAACTCTGACAGTCTAGATGTCCCCTGTCTCAGATCCACTTGGGTTGGGTTGGGTTGGAAATTGCATGTGCACACTATTGTTGTTTGCACTACCACACACCCTTTCACTTTGTGTATATTTCTGATACGACTGACTGATAGGCTCTTGAGATGAGGGAGGGAGGCTTACTAACACTCCACATGCACAGCTAGGTTAGCTGGCATCCATTACACCACCCAGCCCCCAAACTTCACTTCCATCCAGATCACAACCACTGAAACTGAGGTTATCCTGTGCAATCCAGCCTGGGCTCGAACCCACAACCTCACAGCAAGATCGGATCAGGAATCGAGCATGCTAGCCAGTTGACTGAAAAACTGCTAACGTCCTATATGCACAGCTAGGCTAGCTGGCATCCATCACATACTGTAAAAAACACATTTGTTGACACACCTGAATCCAATGAAGTTGTTACTAAAGTTGGTTAGTGTAGAGTCAGGTTTACAACATGTTTATTAAACATCAACACACGTAACCTAGACGAAGCAACACAATTACTTGAATGGATTAAAATGAGTGATCAAAAGATTTAAACGAGTATAATATCTGAAATACATTATGAATGTTATCCTTGTGGAACCATCAACAGCTAGAGCAAAGTACATTGTGTGAGCTGACATACACTATCTTTGATGAAAAAAACATGACTCAGTTGGCCAAACAGGTGTAGTGAAAGAGATATATGAATGTGACTTTCTGTGAAAAGACTTTCTGAAGACATGTAGACCCTGAAAACCTGTTCCATTAGCACAGTGTTTTCTTGAAAGCTTCTTACATGATTCAAGACTCAATTATGTACACTCTATAAGCAATCCCAGTCATCTGATTTGCACTGGGTGCTCTCCTCACCTTTTTCAGCACCCAGTGTTCCTATATGATTACCTGCTAGCGGTACAATGAGGCTGCATTTTTTTTCATCACTTGTTTTCCTTAGGTCATGGTTTTTCTTTTGGATGTTTTTTTTCCTGTCTGCAGAGAGAAAGACAGACAGCTTTGCAAGTCAAATGAGTAAACAGAATCATTCACAAGGATCTCTTTTTCCACTTCGCCAATTCAGAGAACAAATTGCGGGTAATGCCGGATAATTAACGGTTCCATCCGATGGACTGGCGACATGGAGGTCAAAATGTAGCCACGGTAATTGGCACAGCTGAGGATATGGGGCTGATTAATGAGGGCTTGCCAGCCAGCCCTACACCACAATGGCTGGAACTCAGCCTTATTGAAAGGGAAGATGCTGTGTACACAAGGTCTGCTAAGAGACAGCTGTGTATGGTCATGTGAGTTGCGTGTGTGTCTTCCTTAGGATATCAATTAGAGCAGTTTGTTAAGGGAAAAGTGTGTGTATATAAAACACACAGATAAAATACAAATAATGCCATGGAAATTGATTGTAACAAGAAAACAACAATCCTTTTAGAAGTAATTAAGTCCTTAATTGATGTTATTATGGTTATAATTGTTATACTCTGTCAACAAGGGGCCAAAATGTGGTTTCATTTAAAAGCTGTAAACCACATTTAAATACAGAATCTGCAGTTTACCAACAACTAACCGAGGTTTGTGTGTTGATTTGTCTTCACCTGCTCTTTGTTTTTCTCATGCAATTACAATCTGACTGATTTATTGAAAGACAGTGTTTAATGCATAGGTAACATTAGTTTGTGTGCGTAGCCGATGGCTGACAGATTTATTTTTCTTGCAGGTTAAACATGATATGGCTAATATTTGTGAGGTCAGACATTACTGTACAGTACATGTTTCTGGAACATAAGGCTGTTCCTCACTTTCCGTTTCTTTCATGTAAACTTTACCAGCATGTACAGATGCAGATCTTTGCACCCTTAAAAATACCTCCCAACATCTTGTGACCTCGCCATGACCAAGGGGCTGTCACTTGGGTTCCAGGCTGACCGCTGGGTGGCTGGGGCTTTTATTGTGCAATGCCGTCTCGTGGTTTTATGCCATGTCTTTTTAAGACATAGCCAGCCAGAGAAGTTACACTATGACTGCCCATTCCACTGCTGTATTATTGATCTGTGAGGAATGAGTGAGTGTTTGGATCGTGCCACCACAACTGTCGGAGAAGAACAGTTGGAGATAAATAATGTATATTTTGCAGGAAGAAAGCAAAAATAATGACTACATGATATCAGCTGTGTTGTTCTTCCTGTGTGCAATAAAGAAATTCTAAACTAGAACCGCTGAGGTTCTGGCAGGGTTCAGAGATATACTGTATTCTTATACTCTTTTCCCTCATGCTGTGTGGCTTCACCTTTATCTCTGTATAATTCATTCATTTATCTCCCACATAATAGCTTTGAACCTCTGGTAAAAAATGGATGCCACATTTTGTATTACATGTTGGATGTGGTCATATCAACAAAAGCTGGGCCTGAATCCCTCTTTGTCTCAGGGCTATGAACCGTGTGACAGTATTTGTGTGTGGGGTTTGTCTAGGCAATTTGTACTTGTAGAACATCTGGATGCATTTTCACACCAACAGACACACACCCACACACACAAATAGGGTAGTTTGAGCTTCATTGTGAAATACTGGCTCTGGTGTTTACCTGAATGCAAGAGTCCTGTAATACAGGAGTTAACGTGAGAGCATCTTGTCTTCCATTGTTCAAACTCAAACTCAAAACCACATTCTAAGCTTGAAGCCCCTCACATGATAAATTTTTCAGCACGGCTTCCGTTCGCTCCCGTAGGATTTCTGTCTCACTCACGCACAAACATGTCCCATTTTGTCCCACTCCCACCTGCATCTTTTTTCCGCTTTCTCTCACTCCTACCTGCAAAAACATGTAGGAGGACATTTACACAGGATGGATATTTCAGTCTTGCTTCTGTATGCCCCCTATGTAAAAACCACCAAGCTTGCACCTATGCTAAACATGGATTATTTCTTGCTGCTTTTCTGTAAGCATGAACAATATTCCAAACAACAATACACTACTTTGTTTTCATTACATATGTTAAAATATTGTGGGAGTCATTTCTTATTTTATACTCCTGCACATGCAGGCCATCTGCAGGCATATATTCTTGATGTGTTTAGAAAAAAAATGCAGTTATTTCGAATTAAGGCTCATATCAATGTTTTACCCTGCCTGAGAAAACCAATGTCCCTGCCCTCCCAAATAGCTGATATTCATAACTAATAGAACATTTTCCCCTTGGTTGCCTGGCGATGACCCACATTTGAGGGAGACAGTCATTAGCCATGGTGATTAACCTTTCAGAGGACCTAATTACAGACAGGGGGAAAAAAGCCTCCCAACTGACAGCCATCCTCTCATGAGCTGGAAAACTCTAGTCATGGCTGAAACTTTCTTGCTGTCTCATAGCGGCTGATATCACCCCCAACCTCCACCCCAGCCCCCCACCCAATGCAGCCCACCCCATTCCCCAAGTCTTCTCAAAAGAGATTAGCAATCTGATGAGACAGTCGAAGAAACTCAGACAATGACCTTTCAGAGACCTTGTTCAAATCCTCTGTATTGGTGGTGGCCAGACATAGAACTCTGTGATAGAAAATGTTGAGGAAAAGACCAACCCTTTCTATCTTTGCCAAGTAAACACACCCCCAGGCATACCAAGTGCATATACAAATATATCTGCCAATATCTGTAGACTTTTGATATGTCTGATGTTTCCACTTGCTGGCTGTGTTAGGAAAAAATATCTTTTGGCCCTAGCCCACCTTTCTCTGCCTCTTCACTGACGAGCAAGAAGTCAAGGGGATTTGATGTGATTTCATAGGATGGAGGTACGGTGAGGCCTTTGATGTCACCAGTCACCTAAAATTAGTCGCTGAATAGCGCTGTGCTCGGGAAGAAAAGGTGCCTTTGAAAAACGATCTGGGTCCGGGGGTTAAAGTGGACTAATTTACTTTACTGTGACAGGCCTGTCAAAGAGAAAAGGAAAAAAAGTGAAAAATAGATACGCAGATGCAGGGAACTTTAATAAAATCACTGCTTTAAATATATCCCCCGACCGTTTTATTTTTCAAGGGCACAGCCACTCGAGGGAGCGACAGCCTTTCAGTGCCCGACGTGATGTGCGACTAAAGGGTCGTCAAACTTGTGCTTTCAGTTGGAGCCAAAATGTCCCCCTTTCCTCCCCCTCTTTGGCCTCTATTTGTGCAGAACTTGCTGTGAATGTACGGTCACATAGCCTGAGGCCCGTCTGTGGCTCCATATTCAATATTTATGCACTGAGATTAAATCAGGCTGTTAAATTTTACCTCAATTTGCAATGGACAGGGTCTCCTAAAAATAGCCCCCCAAGAGAAAAGTGTGAGTTTTAAAAACACTGGCTATGCAATAAGCTGTTTTTGACATGAGTGTAGCCGTAGCCATGGTGTGTTCCTGCACTTTCCTGCACTTTCATCTCAAAATACTGCAAATTTCATGTTATCAATATGCAGTCTTATTTTTTAATTGTGCTGTAGCTTGAATTTTTATCCTCTTTTTGTAAGTCACTTTAATAAAAGCATCTGCTAAATGCATAAATGTAAATGTAAATGTTAATTATTCTGACAAGATCTTTTTGATCGGCTGAAAGGTACCCAGTCTATTGTCTGCTGTAAATCAAGAACACTGGTCAAATTCTTGGTTTGCCCTAAAATCAAATCCTTGCGGCATAATGATCAAATCTTCAGCCTCATCATCATCTCCAGCTAAACCTCTGAAAAACAGTATGCACTGTTCAGAGACACAGACATGAGTCTTTACACTTTTCCCTCCCAGCCATAAGTGATAAAATAAAAACACACAGGCTCACTGACACAGGTCAAGGACATATGATCTCTGGGAGGAGCTCAAACATTGGTTTCCAGAGTGTATTTAAAAAAAATAAGAGGATTTGAATGATGTGTTGGTGGTTTATTTTGGCCTGATCCCGATTGAAGTGCCCAAGGCAGACAGACAAACACACTTGTGAAGCCTGGAGTGCATGAGAGGGACAACTGAGAAGGAGTGGCCGTGCGTGAGGTAAGGTTCCGAAGAGGCAATAAATAAATAAATAAATGAACAAATAAATAAATAATTAAATAAGGGGTGTTTTCCAGACTTGTCTGTTGCAGCAAGCAGTTTCTCACTCTCGCACACTCAAGCACACAGCCCATTCCTTTCAGGCAAAGTGGGCAGTTTCGCAAACACAGGACAAAAGTGACATAGACACATTTTCTTCACTGAATGTCCTAGCATTCACTTTTTAAAAGTTTCCATAGGCTAATAAACTAACGAGTAACCTACCTTTATCCTTAGCTCTTGCCTGAATCCTATGCAGCTTCAAAGTGGCTTAGACTTACTGTTCTGTTTTTCTAGAACATAATTGCTCAAATACTGTTCTGATTTTCAGTTGAATTTAAAGTTTGGTAGAGATCATTTTAATGGACAATTCAAGGTCTGCATCTCTACTCCATCTTCTAACATTGACTCCCTAACTCACTCAAGTCAGGTTACCAGCAGTATGATTGGATAGCAGTTTAGTTTTTTACAATGGCGTTTACCTGGAGGCCGACTCAAGCTAGCCTCCTTTGCATTTTTTCTCCTACTTTGACCGCTGACCACCAGGCCGTGCAATTTGATTTGCTAAAACCTGGTTACCAAGACGGCTTTACTTTACCTCCTCAGATGACAGTATTTGACTAGAGTTCACAGCTGTTTCGCTCCCTACATTGCCTGTAGAAGAAACACTGATATGATGATTTGAATGAGAAAAATGGCAGATGTGAATAAATTTTGTTTTCTGTATTAGAATGTTTTTTTAATGAGGAGACCATGCCTCCATTGGCCTCTGGGAAAATACACCACTGCTGAAGAGTGACTACTTTGTGCAGGCCACCGTCTCCCTTTGCTGACAGGTCCTTAATTTGTTGTGACTGATTTAGATTGGTGTGTACAGCATTTAAGTAGACAGAAATCTTTTGTCATAGCCAACTGCTTTTATCATAGTGCTTATTACATTATACCTGTGCATGAGACTGTATTTTTTACAGCGTTATCTCCCATTTGGACTGAAAGGTCTCTTTAAGAAGTTCCGGTCTCAAATTGTGATATGCCTTTTGATCAAAAGTGGATGGTAATGATGAATTCATTCATCAAACTACCTAAACAAACAAGCTTTTAACAACAACCTTGAAGCTTTTTCAACAGCGATCCAGTCTTTTTCTTAACCATATTAAAGTTTAGATTTCTCTCACTCTCATACAGTATCTATCCTTTATCTTAAAATAACTGTTACATACACAATGCTTACTTACAATATGGGGAATGGAGTCTCTGACATTACAGTTGTTTTTCCTTGAATGCCTAGTACTGGATCATATATTATTATCATATATTTTTCTTATTGTGGATAACCATGATCCTTTCCTTATAAGGTAGGATGCACTCTGCACTCATACCCGCACATGTTTAAAAATGGACACAAATGTAAATTCTTCCACCATATACTTTAAGAGTCACAAGCTTTGTGTTTGCTTGTATCTAAAGATATGAAGACATGCCTTTTGGAGTGTCCAACGGAGTGGTGATGACAACAGATGGTCCAAGTTCCATACCTACCTTGCTTCTCTTCTTGATGAAAATCATGCACCCCAGTGAACAGTGTTTAGACTAGCATATTTAGAGATGGCTCTTGTACCACTACCTTACAAAAAAAGTATTTCTATGGCAACCTAAAAAAAGACAAATTGCCCCCTTCTGTCCTTGTTTCCGCAGTCTGATTGATGTCAGAGGTAATACAGGATGCTTTTTTTATTTTATTGACATACATTACACACATTTTGGGACTGTCTAGCTGAAAATAACATGCTGTCAGACTCCGTTGATGATAAATCAAACCACTGAAATACCATGTTGAAACATAAAGGTGACTGTGATATGTTTTAAATTGTCAAAATGATTTTGGAAGGTTCTAAATGAGGGTACTTTTGTGTTCAAAATTATGTATATTCACAGGAGGACACTGCCATGTTAAATGTGGTCATTTTCTGAGATTTACTATCTCTAAAATCAAGGCTTTTAACTGGTTCAAAGAAAAGGAAAACCGGACACTTTTTGTACAAAAATATCAGAAACTTATCAGACTTGATATCAGAATACTTTTAAAGTTCCTGAACAGGAACATTTACCTGTATTTAAAATAATGATAACTGGTTAAAGGACCTATATGGACCTATAAACTAAGCTCCCGACTAACTCTTGTCCTGAAAGATCCCACAGCACTACTTAGTAGGGGATGCAATGGTGTTCTGGCTCAAGTCTCAATTTGGCCTCAATTCAGCCTGCGCCTCCTCTCATGCCTGCCCCCCCGCCCCATCATTGCCCACTATAATTGGCTCATTCAGTCATTCCCTCACTCTCCAGCTCAAGCTGGTGTGTGGTGGGCATCCTGGGCACACAATGGCTGCAATGCATGACCCAGGTGGGTGCCACACATCGAAGTGTCACCCTTCCATTTTAAAGCATACTCAGTGCCTTACATGTAACTGTAATGAGTTGTGTTGTTGTTTTCTATTACATTCTCATTCAGTCACATCTTGGGAACAGAACAGATATGTTGAAAGAACGTTGTGTTAAAGAGAGTTCACTGTCAAATTTAATGATGTTTCTGATACCAAAAAAGGCCAGTGTGACATCTGCCTGGTTCCGTTGTAAAAGACAACTAAAGGGATAGATAGATAGATAGATAGATAGAAGAGAGAGAGAAGAGAGAGAGATAGATAGATAGATAGATAGATAGATAGATAGATAGATAGATAGCATCTCTAAATATTGTATAAAAAGCAGTGAAGCAATAAAAAGCAGCATGTAGGAGAACTGTTTGTAGATCTACCACTCCTGCTGACTATATATCCTTTCAGCATGCTTTCAGTGTGTTTGATGAGAAGAACTTTGGCCCGAAAAATAAGAAACTTAATTGTTTCATCACAAATGTGTTTTCACCCAGTGTCTCCTGAAAAACTTACTCCAGGTTGTCCGAATTGTTTGTGTTGGGACAGAATGGAATACTGAAGCTCTCCACTGATGGGAGATTTCATGCTTTGAAGGCAAATATTATTGCACCCCTAATGGAGTCAAAGTCAAAGTCCATTGATTGTAACTATATATTTGAGTAATCAAAATACAGTTCAGTAGAAGAAGTGGTAATTGCTCATAATCAATAAGTTGGCTTGACTTAAATGATTTCTTTAGGGTAAAGGCATCAACAAAATTGAATCAAAATAGCAAGCAGTTGGCACTTGAGTATAGTCTCATGTGTCTCTCCTCTGGTAGAAAGAAGAATAAATCTGGATACTTGTCTGTGACATTCGGAGGGGATTTCACGGAACATAAAATGCAATGCTTCTTCACCAGGAAAATAAATAACACTGGTCATTTCCATCACTGTTTGGGCTATTTTTACAAATCAAATAAACAGATCATTTGTCACAGGCGACACATAAGGAAACATGAGAAACGAAGGCAAGAAAAAAAACAGGCGTTATTTTGATTTTCAAATGCATCATGGGTAATGGATTTAACTGCCATGCCCTATTTCTGGACGAGTATTGATTTGCATTCACAGCTTTTTTATTGCATCAAGCTTATAATGACTATGCTGAGCAATAATTTTCTGCCTTCATTTCTGTTCCATTTCAGGCTCTAAATGAGGCCGTTTAACCGATAACCTTTCTCCCTTGGGCCACACAAACAAGCTATCTAAGACACTGTTCTAGCACAACATGAAAATGCTGTTTAAATACAACACGAGATGTTGTTTTAGGTAAACTTTTCTTGAACATTTCTGAATGAGGATGATAACTTCAGAAACAAATGTGAATGATTAGCTCATTTGATATTTGCCTTGGCAGGCAGGGAAGCACTGAGAATCTTTCAATAGAATTTCTGTTCTACCACAATGATAATAATGTAAAAAAAAAACCCACTATGCTTGATACTAACTACTAGGCCTGATTTGTAGTCAGTAAATGGAAGCCCTTTGTCAGGGACCCCACCCTGAGTGGGTGATCTTTGGTACTGTGGTGCCCTGCTTTGAACCAGTCTACTTAATGTACTGTTTCCTTGCATCTGTCTCCCTCTCACGTCCCATCCAGCAGCTGCCAGCTTTGTCCCACGAGCCACTGACCTTTCCACCAAGTAGGAAATCGCCTGCCTTGGCACCCAAAATGACATCAGCGTCGGAGTGTGCCGTTTATGGGCAAGCGATCGATGTGCCCTTTCTGGGGCGGCCATATTTCTGTCCTGCTTGGGCTGACTGGAGGGGATCCAGCCTGACCCCTTTCTACCTCAGAAATTGCCGAACAGGGTTATTTTTGACAGCTTGGCAGTCAAAGCAGAAACAGTCCCCTCCCAGGACATTGCATCCCTATTGTGTGCCTGTTCCATTCTCACGCCTATGTTCAAATGAACCACTTTTTTTTTTGAAGGGGCCTACAGTAGGTTGACGCATTTTCGTTTTTAGCTCGATCATTAGCCATGCTGTGCTCTTTTTATCTCACGTTCATTTTTGTGGGGTGCCAGGAATGTGTCCAAAAGCATCCTCCATCGGGGATGTCTTCCATGACAGGTTCCATCTTCCTGCCTCCCTTACGCTACCTGGCAGGCCTTCAAACAACACATTGGCTTACTATCACAAACTGCAAAGGTTGCTGGATTATCAGCCATGCATCCCACTGCTGATCCATCTTTCTCTCTCTCTCTCTCTCTCTCTACCTCTACCTCTTTCACATCAGCAATAATCAGCATTTTTAAAACATTAAAGGACAACTCTGACACACATCAACTGATGTATTGCTATTAGAGGGTTTCATGTACTTTCATTTAGTGCAAAAATGATGACAAACTGTTCCAAAATGAGCAAGCTGGCCTCCTAATATCATATACACTTCAAAACAATTTGAGCATATTTGGGCTTTTATTTTGACACGGAATCTAGAAGCTACGTTTTGGTTGTGCTTCTGATATTAGTAGGCAAGCTCACTCGTTTCTGAAGGGATTTTATGTCATTTTTACATCAAATTGAATTATATGAAGCCCTCTAACTACATCTACCAGAGTGCCAGTGTTCTCCTTCAAGAGGTCCTCACCATTTGTCACTAAAGAGCAGAGCAGACCTGAATAAAATTAATACATTTGATGACTTTCCATATTCATTCTTGTCAGCCATAGAATCCTTCAAGTGTTTTGTTACTGATCTATGCATTGAGTATTTTAGTTACTCTCTAAGTGTTTCACTTTTTAGCCCTAATGAAACTGATTTCATAACCAACTTGATCCATATTTGTTCTCGTTTAATGTATGTATGTAGTGATAAATCTCCATCTCTCTATCTAAAACAGTACCTCCCAAAAACACATTGTCTTAAATACACTGTTCCTGATACTGCGTTTGGAATGGACACTTTCTGTGGAAGTGTGTTGTTTTGGGCTACTGTGTTATTGTAATAAAGGACTTAAGCATGACTTCCTTATAGGGTGTTTCAAGTCCACCTTCAAGAGCTTGATTTATTGAAGGAATTCATGCAAGAGACCATGCACTAAAAATTGGAATTTGACCATGCATTTTTAGACTGCTCAGCTTTACACCTGCTGAATTTCCAAAAGTGACAGATGATTCACCGAGATTAGCTGAGAGGTCATCCACATTTTCCACAAGTTTTTCAGGAAAAGGAGATTCCATGCAGACTCATGCATACTCATTTGTGTTGTTGTCCAGGTCCATTCTCTAAACCAATATATGTGTGCTGCTAAGCTTAAAAAAAATTTGCCCGGTGGCATGTGCTGTTTAACTGCATCAGGAAGTTTGATATAGTCCCATCCCTTTTGGAGGTCCTTAACTCACTGGAGCACTCCACTGCTTCTGAATATTGCAAATCAATAGTCAGTTCAGGGCAAAAGAAAACAGTTGAGTGGAGGGTTGGTGGAAAGGTTTTTTTTTTTTTTTTTTTTGCAGTGGAAGGATTAGCTGAAAGGCTGGCAACCGTGTTTGGTGGTCAGGGGGCTGTAGCGGAAGGTAGCTCACATAAGAGCCACCAAAAGGGTCACTCCCTTCAATCAAGGGCATTTTAGCAGAGCACAAAAGCTTCCCATGGTGGCTGAATTTTAAGTGAACCTGTGCACCAAACGGGGTGGAGTGGGAACATATGCAATACTGAATTAATTAATTAAGGCAAGTGAAAAGCATGCAATTTCAAATCTGCTTCCAATGTCCTTTGGCTGTGAAAAAAGGCTGAATGATTTGAATTAAGGTCAAGGAGTTATACCGGGTGTGTTTCAGATTGTGGGGAATCGTCTTCTGTAGGTTACCTTCTATAGCACAATAACTACAGGCATTTTTTTTTCTCTGTTTGCCAAAGATTACAAGGGACTTGCATGGACAGCTATATGAAAGGGGCCATATTATACTTTTTTTCAACAAGTTAACATAGGTCTATGAGCACATATCTGAGGCAACTTTCTGAACATACTTCTCAGATAAGGCATTATCACCTGCATCTTTCTCCCTCTGTTTCTGTCTCCTTCAGAACAGGCTGTTTCTCATTACTATTCTAGTCTCATTAATATGCATTAGGATCTACAAGGCTGTCATTTCAGTTCACCAATGAGAGAGCAGCAACAGGTTGCCATGGGCAGGCCACAAGTAAACAAACCTATCCAAGTCTGATGAGAGTGAGCTGTCTTTGCTGGTTCAATTAAATAATGATATTACTGTTAAAAATTAATCAAGCACCACATCAAGCAGCTTTAAAACACACTGCCCTAAAAAATTAGATTTGAGTTACTCAAATGTGACCATTGTCAAATATGGTTAAGCTTGGCACTCCTCTCCTCAAAATAGACTCAGAATGCCTAGTGCCAGGGCCCATTTACATTTCAAATAGAGGTACTAGTAACAGTTGGCCCGATCCTTGCTACTGTGGGCAAGTGTATTTAGGGTGGAAAATTCTTTAGAATAGGCTTGGAAGATTGGCTTGTTAGAAGTTAGATCGATTTTTCTTCGTCTATCTCATGCCAAAAGTCAGACTTTACTGTTGTCACTTACTATATGGTGCTGTTAGTTTTTGCTGAACCTGGACGAATTCAACTGCCTCAAAATATTTTCATAGGCAGCATGATGTTTGGTTTTGCTTATGACATTCTGTATTTCTCTCTGTGTTAATCACAGATGGGGGCTGGGGGTTAGGGGGGTGGGGGGTGCTATTCAGTTTTCCTTAGCCTGATGTAAGTTCAGGGCAGACATTTAGATAGCTCATTGTAACACACTGTTTCTGACATCTAAATCTCTGAAATGATTCACAAAATTTTTTTTTTGTGCTTTGAGTGGTTGTAGAAGCATCAGAGACCCATATGGAACTACACACACAAATACGAATTACACAAAAAAAAAATTTGCATAATATGTCACTTTCATTCAAATGAGTGCAAAA
Source organism: Tenualosa ilisha (assembly GCA_015244755.2). Classification (NCBI taxonomy): domain Eukaryota; kingdom Metazoa; phylum Chordata; class Actinopteri; order Clupeiformes; family Clupeidae; genus Tenualosa; species Tenualosa ilisha. The sequence goes on along the minus strand of PYXC01001263.1, from coordinate 917,921 downwards.
AGCTGTGTTCAAAAAGCTGTGTTCAAGACAATTTGGAACTGACAAAATTACATGAAAATGCCACACAGCACCTTTCAGGATTTTTTTTTACTGGGTAGAATTATTCATAACATTCATCATCCATCTTAAAACTCAAAGATGAATTTGGAAAATGGTCTCAGCGTTAGCATGTAACTCGTTTTGAGTTTGCTCTGAGCAGGTTGTGAGTTTCCCCATTGTGTGTGTGTGCAGAGTGGTGCAGAACTTGTTTGGGATGCAGACGCTCACTTGCTCTTTGGGGCAGTGGGAGAGTGTGCCTTCCCTGTGTCTAGCTTCTCAGCTCTAGGCCTCGACTTATCCCTCCCCAGGTTCTCACCTCATGCCTGAGATGGATTTAAAATTCTTTTATGTTTGCTACAGCGTCCTGTGTGTGACTGTCAGCTGTGTTTGTTGTCTGACCAAACTAAGTTTGACCAAACCCTGACAGTAAATACAATCATCATGGTCATGAAAAAGTACATTGATTTATTCATTCCTACAGACCCTCTTCATACAGACCTCTGAGAAAATATAATTGTCTCAGCAACAGTCAATTTTGTCCCACTCAAAGACAGATAGACTTTGTCGGCTGTGAAGTACTGACTTTGTACAGCAATAAGAACCTTAGCCATGAGTACTTAATCACATAATTTCATCTGAACTTTGGATAAAACTGTCATACTAACCAACTTCTATTCACACCCACAACTGCGCTAGAAACATACACACTTCTGGTTACTATCACAAGTCTCTATCCATCCCCACACTAACTCCCCCATCTGCCTTCTGTGGTCCATCTTTACTGACTTCCCTTGTCTCAGTTCATCTCAGCTGACCTGACAATGGCCTGCATTAAATAACTCTGGAAAGGGGCTTGATTAAGGGTAAAGCACCCAGTAATGCAGAGAATCATTATTGATCTAGCATTGATTGGCCAAGTCAGCCTGTTCTACCGCAGAGTCTTTCACACCTGAAGGTATCCGGAACTCAGCTGATATTGCACTAGGCACTCATCATTTACCTGAAGATGCTCTAAGCTGAGAACATCTGCAGTATCAGACATTTCAAATCATTGATCAGTTTTGATGCACATACGTTTAAAAAGGGAATGTAGACATATAAAAAAAGAGATTAATAGGTCTGTTCAGTTGTAACCTGCAGCACTGCACAGAGTATACTGATGTCACAAGGATTTTTCTCAACTATTTTAACTCATGTTTTAAGTTGAATCAGCCTCAAATGTAAACCTGCAAGCAGGTGCACCGTGCACTTACCAGGGAAACACTGCACCACTGATCTTAGACCAGCTATTTGCTGATCAGTAGCAATAATTTCCTAGTTCTTTGAAATGTTAGTGAGTAAATTAATGAATGAAGTGTGTGCCTTGTATGCTTTCTATTTACAGTAAATGGTGCTGGTGACTGACGGGTTGATCACAGTTAGTGAATAATCAATATATTGATACACCACGTGTAAGATAGTAGGTCAGTGTTTTATGCAGACAAAAAAAAAAAACCAAAACCATTTATTGATGTCACCCTTGCATTAACCTCACCCATGTATTAACCTCCATTTACTAATCATTACCTATTGAATCACAATCTGATCAGATCAAGTAAAATGATGAATAGGAATGCAATCCTGTATATAGCCCTCACCCATGTGTTAACCTCATTGATGAAGATATTTTGCAAAATCAATGTATTAACCTTGTTTAATAATTGGGAAATTATGGTACATCAAGTCATGCAGATTTGTCAAAGTTTGCATTTGTGTATCCTGCCTGATGTTGGAACTACACCGTTGTGCTCAGCTTTCGTTTGGCGATTCTTTCATGCTGTCATCTGTTGCCATGGTGGAAAATGAACGGGAGAGAGGAAGAAAAGGGGGCACGTTGCAGTTATTCTGAGAACTAGTCTCACCACTGCACTAACAAACACAGACAGGCAACTTTGGGGTACATTTCAGCCACCTGTAGCCTAGTCGATAATCTACAGTGCTGCAGTGGTGGCAGGGCTAATGCTAAACACAGTCCAAGATCATTAGTACTCATTATTATATTAGTACTGATCTGACTCATCCCTGGCACATGTATGGCATGCTCGACTGTAACCAGGTTGTGTTTTAGTCCTGCCCTATTCAACTCTACACTTAAAACTGGTGAAATGGTGAAATTCCACTATGTGGCAAAGTTGATGTTTGGGTTTTTAACCCATTTTATCAGAAACAGCTTCCTGATAAATAAAATATTTTACCAAGCCAAGCGTGGATTTCACCTTACCCAGTCTTTAATTTTTTTGAAAAAAACAAAACAAAACCAAAAACAAAACAAGCAGCTTATGTGTTCAGTCACACACAGATGGCAGGAATACCTGTCACATGTCCCCTGCTTCAGTTCACATGCTAATATACAGCGGCTATGGCTGTATTTTATATAACAAATGTCATGAAAATACATAAAAAAACTCTATGAGCTTATGTGGGCTTATCAAACTACTTATCAATCACCTTTGTACAATTCCAGTACACTTCCCAAAAGACATTACCGTTACCTCCTTTTGTCCCTAACAATGCTATTATGCAGACATCTCCTTCCATGGAGACTCAGCTAACATGTGCATCCATCCATGGGGAGGGGGGGTCATGTTTCATGCTCTGTGCACAAGGCATGGTCACCCATCGTACTTCTCAGGTTATATTGAAGTCTGTCTTGCTCAGGGACATGCTCTAAGGCTCCTCTACTCCATAAAACATCATTACTGTCCTCAGGTGGTGATATATTACAGGTGCTTGGCCATCATTTCTGGAAGAGAGCGAGGGTAGGGGAAAAAAAGATAGGAGACGAGAAAAGAGAGGAGCAAAATGGAGCATCATGTGAGGTCTTTTTTATGTGGAAGAAAAACATGAATCAAAGGAGATCAAATCCACACAAACTCAGGATTGAGGTGTCACAAATAATGTAAATTGGTAGTCAAAAAAACCCCAAATGGTTTGGCAGGCACTTTCCATGAAAATAAATCAAACAGCAATGGAAATAGAATGGAAATCTAAAACAAAGTAGATGTAACTCCCAATGCTTACTTATTTTTAGTCTGCAATCTTGCTACAAATTCTGTGTTTGCCATGGATTTAACCTGACAAACTATAATACCATACTGTGACTTCATCGAGTATGTCTTACCTCCATCACCTGCCTCATGCTTCCAGTGAATTTCCTGGCATGGTTTCACATTTATAACTCACAGGTCTTAATACAGTAAATGGACTGCATTTATATAGTGCTTTTCTACTCCTATGAGTACCCAAGGCGCTTTACAGTTAGGGCCTCACATTCACCCATTCAAACACATGCATTCACACACCGGTGGCGGAGGCTGCCTTGCAACATGCCAACCTGCCACTGGGAGCTATTTGGAGTTCAGTATTTTGCTCAAGGACACTTCGATTGGGTCAGGCAGAGTGAGGCTCGAACCTGCAACACTCTGGTTGCCACCTGCACCCCCATCGCCCCCATATATCTGTCACGTATAGTGTGTTTGGCTGTGTGCTGCAACACTGCTTTTAGTGAGATGATTGACTGCATCATAGGTTTTTTTGTCCACCATTGCCTGTTTATATTGCAAGGCAGTTTGAAGCCAAATTCTGATTTAGAGACAACACAATGGCATGTCAAAGGGGAAGGAGGGGGAAGGCTTTTAGTCTAATTCGTTGATGTGTGTGCTTATATTGTGATGTAAGCAGTTTCTTTGTTCTAAAACATCAGCTCCATTTTGCCTTTTTAAAATGCATGCCATGTTGATTCCTCATTGTATTGTGCAGCTGTTCACCAAGGTGCCTCAAGGAAAAAAGAAAAAAATAATAATTTCACTGTACTGCATGATTGAAAAGGTAAGTCATTATGTTGTCAAACACATTACTTATGAAATACATGATCATTTTACACAGAGCAAGCCAAATTAATATCTTCATCTTTAATGCACCATACCAGGGTAGAGAGGAAGGTTTAAGTTATCCCTGGAACCATTCCTGAAGATATATCCCTCCAACAGATCCGCTATTATGTTCATTTTGAAGGTGTCCAGATGACTACTCAGAATGGGACTGTACAATACCACAGTCACAGTGCTCTAACCGCTACCCAAGGCCTACTTTTACCATGAATGATGGTACTGAGTGAACAAGGATGGTAGTAGAATAGAATAGAATTGAATGCATGACATGGTAGTATAATATGTATAAAGTGGCAATTCATGCAAGTTAAGTCTTTGAAGGTTCAGGGCTTTCCATCAAAACCATTTCACTTCTCCTTTGCTGCTGTGTTTGCTGTCTTTTTTTTGTAACAGAGATTAATGTGTTGGACTGGACTGTAAGCTGTATATGTACCTCTCTCTCTGTATATGTAACTCCCTCTCAGTCTTACAGTGGTCGTTCACATTAGTGCCTCTCAAGTTTATAAATCAGGTTCGACGAGCCATCACAGAAAATGTGTAACCAGCCCACGCAATGTGCTGATGTCAATGACCCAAACCGTCTGCTTGGCAGCATTAGGCTGAACCTGCGCCATCACACGATGACCCGGCTCATGATGAGAGAAGACAGACGGAGAGGACTCCATGAGTGCGACGCCACGAGCAGCTATGACCCTGCCGATTGGCAACAGATGCTTCACTGAGAGAGATGGGGGGCTGTGGGCTTAGAACAGTTAAGAGGGAGTCTGTGTATTAGGACAAGAGAGAGAGAGAGTGAGAGAGAGAGGGAGAAAGATGAGCAGGACAGATAGCAAGGTAGAGAGACTAGTGGGTCATAGTAAGTGGTGTGCTGTGGCTGAGTGGGACTATTAAATAATGCAGGTAGTCCTGGAGCCAGAGGGTTGGTCGGTACCATATGATGGCAGTAAGGCACATAGTGATATTGATAAGATTTTTGGGATAGTATACAACCCTGGAGTTAGAAATGTAATAAAATATAATATAATAAAAAATATAAGTGATAGCATTGCATTGGTGGTAGCTTTTTCTGTTTTTCACGGTTTTTATACCCAGTAGGGATGAACGCCTGAAGGGATATATTTACATTTTGAAAAAAGTATAGATATCCTCTCAAAACGTCCCTCACTGGTTATTTATATTAAGACAACAATTTTTGTTTTGTATATGTAGATGAGCCATTCTCTGCTGTGATATGCAATATTTACACTGTAGGCCATGGTCTAGGGGGGCTTACAGTGCACCTCTACCAAGCAAACAAACTTTTTTTTAAAAAAGTCTGACTATCCTGAATATTAATATCAATTTTAACATTCACAGTTTTGGGATACATTACCTATTTCGGCCCCATATGTGTATACTGAAAATCAGTACATTTCAATACATTACAATTACAATAGATGGCCTTTGGTATCGTCTGTGGTATGGAATTAAGTATAACTTATTTCAGTGCATGTTAAATCACATCTAGAGGGTGTAGGTTTTTAGAAAATATGCACAGTGTGCTAAGTTGTTTACCCTCTTAACATGTGTACTCTCACGGTACAGGTCAAAAATGTATTAGATGTTCACTTGATTCACAATAGGCCTAGAGTATACAGAACTGCTCAGTGAGGTATAGAGGAAAAATGGCCAGGTGTCGATTGATATAACAGTATATCTAAATGTGATACATAAAGGCTAGTGTATGAGGATCAGTTTAAATAGTAACATTCAGTGTTAAGGTTTTTTGCAAACTCTAGAATATGCCCAGACCACTATATTTTGTAATGCTTAGCTAGCTTGGTCATTTTGAGCGGATTTTCCTAAATTTTTTACCAAATGAAGGTGTGTGAAGCCCACTATCTGCAGCATTTTAGCTGGAATATGCTAATTTACTTGATAACTTGGCATTATCTTGAGAACTAGGCCTATATGTTTATTTTAATACTAATATCAAAATGTCATATTTGTGTTTGGTTTGTCATGATCTTATCATGGATCTGTCACAATAAGATGATTTAATTCAGGGTCCAAAGTTATTTGCTAGCGATTCGATTGTAATTAAATCAAAACTACTAACATTTCTGAGAGCTGGTGGTTCATTATTCTGAAAGGATAGTTTCCCCCACCTTTACTGTAAAGTTAAGAGGTTACCAAATCTGTTTGCTTTCCGCTGCCATGTATAGACAGCTGTATAGACTGGGTAGGTTCTGCCATCTATGTCAATAAAAAGGCCCTTTTAGTCTCTGGTTCTGTGTCACTGGCACCCAGTTCTAATAAATCTTTCCATCTATTCATCGATGCGAGTGGCGTTGGTGCGGGAGCTGTCCTTCAACGTGGTGCTGATCTAATCGAACATCCTGTATGCTTTTTCTCAAAAAAGTTTAATCAATACCAATGACAGTACTCCGCTGGAAAAGAAGCTTTAAGTCTTGTCCTTGCCATCCAACATTTTAAAGTCTGTGAGAGTGATCACGATCCATTGCGGTTTCTAAATAAGATGCTCAATTCTAACCAGTGTCTTGTGTGCTGGAGCATAGTTTTGCAACCGTATGACCTTGAACTTGTCTGTGTCCATGGGTCTGTAATAGTCAATGCGTTATCGTATGTGCATTAGTGTAAGCAGTCTTTTTTGACTTAGTGTAAGGATTCTAGTGTAGGTGTTAAATACTTTGTAGCAAGAATTTGAATTTGTGAATAGTATGAACGTAATGTACATTGAGAATGTCAGATCTAATAATGGAGACTAGAGTCACCATTTTGGTAGGAGGGTGAAACGGGCCCCAACACTCTTGATTTTTTGGCTACTGATTTGTTAGGGCACTGCTGGTTATTAGCTGCAGGCACTTCTGTTGTCCCCTTTCCGGTTTGCTTGGTTGTGTGTGTCTGTGTCCATCTACTAGGTGTGCATTTTGATTAATTGGATCCGATACACCTGGCTGACTGCTTTTTAGGCCCGTTCCTTTCCTGACTTGGAAGGCATGCTAAGGAGTCCTGCTTGCTGGTTGCCATGCTGCCATCTTAGCTCGTCTCCAGTTTTTCTTTGACTTTCAGGCTTTTTGACCGCTTTTGGACTTTGAGGATTTTGAAAATAATTACCCCGTTGAGCTGTACTCCTGGTGTGGTCCAATTTATGTCACAGGCTTTATTTTCAAGTCCGTAACAGTGCGTGTGTGAGGGAGAGAGCAGGAGAAAAACAGATAGAGAGAGAACTTGTACACTCACTGATTGAGACACTGACCCTTTCTGTATGTGAGTATCACTCTGTGTGTGTGTGTATAGTAAGTGTGAGCGTGTGCACACATTGATTTTGTTTGTGTGTGAGTGTGTGTGTGTGTATGTAACAAGGAAGAAGGGATTATCAGTTCTTTGCCGAGCTGAGATCTCCAAGGCTCATTTGTGGAGATAGAAGGGGCAGCACAGGTGGAAAGGCTGGGATGTGAACGAAGATGGAGTTAGAGAGACATGACAAGCAACTCTATCGGATCCACACAGGCCAGGGTAGACATGACCACCTAATTTCACAGTAAATTTATACCAAAAACATTCTCTCTCTCTGAAAGGGCAGAGTGGTTCAGAGATACTGTCTATTCTTCTGAGAAAAAGAGTCAAGGAGAAATGCAAATACATAAAGAGCTCAAAAACATTATAGGAAAAGGTTTAAAACTTAATTTATAATTTCATTCATACTTTATCGATAATTACTTTAATGGCATCATTAAAAAGGGCTTGCCAGAGGGAATAATGACCAAATAAGACATAAGATCATTCTGTAAGGAAAAAAAAACCTTTCATTCAACCAATTCAAAGGACAGAGTTATCAGTAATGGCAATCCGATTACCTATTTGAGTGGCCCAAGACATACCTGAAGAAATTCTATATGCAGGAAAAGGTGACCAGAGGAGAACGGCTCCCATCTGTATCTTCTCCATATGAACATTCAGCACTGTCAGGAATCAGGAATTAAGATTTCTCACTGACTCCAAAGTCACCTTTCCCCATGAGTCAGAGAATATATACATATACATATATAGATAGAAGTTTGCTCAAGAAGATCCATGTCAAATTTTAGCTAGATTTTCAGGGTATAGTCCACGTATCATCTCATAAGAAAAACATTTCAAACTAATACACTTACAGCTGCCAGAGTTGAGTCAAAGTTGAATTTCAAATGAAAGCTTTTCCTCTAGTCATCATCTGGAATATTCTCTGCAGTTCAGGAACTGGCTGTGAAAAAACGACATAGAAATCAGATTACACAAAACCAGTAACTTTTGCACATTTCCACACTTCAATGTCAGTGGAAAAAACTGAGCTGATATATGGTCTGGCTTTAGAGTGAGGAAATAACTCTTCGTACTGTGCTGATTGATATGCAAATCATTTTCTATAGAGCCAACAGAGGCTTCTTCACATCAGTGACAGTTTGCCTGAACCAATCTTAATATTCATCTCTGCAGTGCTATGTATTTTCTTGTTGCAAAAATTTGTGTTTTTGTTGACTAACCACAATGGTACAATTCTGAACAAGTGTTTTTCAGGTGCAGATTGATATTTGTCAATGCCAGAGTGTGTATAACTTAAAATGGACAGAATATAGCCTAGTTGTGGGTTATTAAGATCCATCAAAGTGTAATTTTAGAACAATTCAACTTTTGAATACATTTTATTCAGCTGAGATGAGTTCAAAAGCCAATATGCCTTATTTTCAGTAATTGCATACTGGTATGTCATTTTGCTAGTTGCTATAATTGAGACCTCAGAGTGTTGTACAATTGTTTAAACAAGTTCAGGAGAACCTTGCTCACATTTACTCAATTTCATTTATATGTAAATATGTCCCTCATGTTTTGATAAATTTACAAAAATGTCCAAGGTGTTTTGTATTGTCTGAATGAAAACCTGTTTGGACAAACTAATCCCTGGCCTTTGAACTTTGACCCTAAAATTTGAATCAAAATAGTTAATGTTGTGATGACTAACTAATGGATTTTCCTCCATGGGGACTTACAGTATTTAAATACAAATTACCACCTGTGAGTGGATTAAAAATAAATAACCCCACACACATCCACAGGGACACGCTATTTATTTTCATCACTGTAAATAATTAAATTGCCACTATAAAAACCAGACCAGTACTCTTGCTTATTATAGATTAGGATTACATTGGTGGGAGTTTGCTCTGGGGAAGACTGTCTCCTCCACCGGTTCACCGACTCTAAGTCTAAGACTAAGTCTCCACATGTTAAACTTCCATCAGCTTGTATTGCTTCAAACGCTGACACAGTTGAAAATGAACGGTGAAAAACCAGCGGGTTTTGTGTCAGCGTATCAGTGAACATTACTGACTACTTGATGAGTTTCGCATTTTTACAAACAAAAGTTTAATGCGTTTTAGAAAAGACTGCAGCTTTGCACATCTGCAGCCATTCTGTAAGTGTGGGGGGGTGGGGTTAGTGCTACTCCAACCAGTGTATAGTGTGTCTGGTGTGTGAACACACACTGGAGAACTGTGAAAGGTAAACCTCTCTGTGAATACCACTGTGTGTCTGCATAATTACAGAGTAGAACGAATATAAATTAGGTTACAATGAAAAGCATTTGGAAGTGAGCTTTTCTAAATAATTTGCATTACAATGGATAGTGTAAAAATGTTGTGCTGGGACAGTCTTCACAAGGCTCTCCACTAGGAGAGATGGACAGCTCTATCAAAGCTCTATCATTCTCCGCCGAGAACCTTTAGAACCTTTGGCATCTTTGTGTAATGAAGCGTATGCTGACTATTTGAGTAGATTGCTGGAGAGCAGAGTAAGATCATGTCTATGTGAATATTCACATAGACATGATCTTACTCTGCTCTCCAGTAATCTACTATATATATATATATATACATATATATATATTCCCTTTTTATACTAACTAAAAAGCACTATAAAAAAAAGTTTTGACCTTTTGTTGAAAGGAAAAAAATAGAAGGGGTGGATTTGTATTTCCCTTATCTTCTAAGATTACTCAGAAAAGCTTTGTATAAAGGACAGTAGACTAGGACACAGGCTGACTGGAAACTAGAGGACAAATCGGGCAGATAGGCATCAATTACTGTCAGATCACATTAAAAATGTAAGCCCACAGCAGTTCTCTGTGAGACCATTTGTTTGGCCACTAGGCATATCTATGTTTGCTGTTTCAAAATGTATAATCAATAATTATAGATCAAAATTATTATATTTGCAGTGGTCCTTCATAAATTGAATGTCGTGTACGGTGTTCAGTTCAGTACATAATAATGGTGATATCATTATATTTTAGATAATGTAGTTTAGTCTACTACAGTATGACCTCTTTGTATTCAGTTGAATCTGAATATTTGGATTTTTACAGCCCCCCCTCCCCCCTCTCTCTCACACACACACACACACACACACACAGATTTCTTTGCCATTTATCTACTGTGCAGTGTTATATTCCTGAGAGCATTCACATAAACAACACTTCTTTACAAGTCCCTAACTAGATAGCATAAATATTAAACTAAAGTTTCCCCAACACTTGCCTGAAAACATAGAGATAGCTACCCTGAAGAATTTCTCCATTTTCTCTTTTCTTTACTGTCTGTAATCTTCAGAGCCTCACTCAGTTTGTACTCCCATCCATCTCCTTCTCTCCTACAGGTTACAGTTCAGTCCTTACAGGCTGGAGAATAACACTGTCTGATGAGGGGTCCTTATGACAACTCCATAATCAAGTGTGTGACTTCAAGCCACCAACCAAGTGTGAGTGTGTATGTGTGTGTGTGCATGTGTGTGCACGAATGTGTTAGGGAGAGCAAGAGTGAGAGAGGCGAGAGAAAGAGAGAGAGAGAGAGGGTGAGAGAGAGAGAGAGAGATGGAAAAGTGTGTTGATTGTCTGTGTATATGTCACAACAGACAGGCAGACGAGGAGTGAAGAGGTTTTGCTGCCACGGCTGTCACAGGACTCCCTTCACTCTCTGCCCTCTATAATTACAGCCATTCAAGGCATCTTTCTGTCCTGCTTCCTGTGATGAAGGCATTTAGCTTATATAATCTCAGCAAAGTGGCACTTCAGCACTGCTGTGTGCATAGGGTTTTTGTGCAGTGGACAACTTCCTGCTCCATCTATCCACTGGATAAACACACACACATGTGCGTGTGTTTGTGTGTGTGTGTGTGTGTGTGTGTGTGTGTGTGTGTGTGTGTGTGTGTGTGTGTTTGTGTGTGTGTATGTGTGAGTTTGTGTGTGTGTGTGTGCGTGTGTATGTATTTGTGTGGGCGTGTGTGTGTATGCTTGTGTGCACAACAGTTGATTGTACTCTATGGTCTCCAGAGATGACTTCCCCACTCCAGATATCGAGTGTCCTGCTTCGCACATCTGTTAGACCTACTGCAAAGTGTGTCTCCCCCCGCTACCTGCAGTGAGCGATGGCCAAGGTATTGCCCCTAGGCAGAGATGGACAGGTGTATTCATCCACATCCAGCTTCCTCCTTGAGGCCAGTCGTTTGTGTTGTGGCACTCTGTCAACCGACCATTTAACGTCTGCTGCCCTGATGTGCTTGTCTGGGCCATTTTACCTTTACAAGCCTTGCGATGGAAGGTTAGACAGGGAAGGATTGGAAAGTATGCCACCTCTCATTGGTCATGACCTGGATATTTCCTCTGGCCCACATGTCCTCTACTTCAAGTGAATGGAGAGGTCAGGAGCAGTGGATGTGAATGTGGATGTGGATGTGGATGGGAGGGGTCCACTGTCGCTGGTATCAAACCTCCTGCTGATAGACCAGGGCTCTTTAACTAGGGCAAGACACAAACACATCTCAGTGCTATAGGACTGCACAAGGACTCCATTTGAGACACACAATAAAAAAAATCTCATTGTGCTATATGATAAGAGAGTAACCTTAAATACACAAACAAACAAACAAATAAATGCATGAATGAATGAATGAATGAATGAATGAATGAATTATTACACAAACTAATAAATGCATACATGCATACACATAAATAGGCTTCAACATGGAAAACAGGATATTGCTAAATACATCTGGTAATTAATTGGATTCAATAGATAATGTCCATGTATGAACTGAACTACAGAATACTGTCTTTCCTGTGACCTTAACATATCACCTAATCCTTGAGACGTGTAAGTTTTGGTTAGTTCTTCTAAATTACTAAACGAGATTGCCACGTGCATTTTAAGAAGAAGAACTTTAGCACATATGTCGCAGTAGTTTGGAAACAACCATTTCCTATTACGTACATGTGTACCAAGAAATTGCATTAATGGCACTACACTATACAGTGTTATTGGCAAAACTCGTGTAGCCTTGACTGATTAGCTTTAATGAAGAAATACGGTGTGATTCTGTCCATAGCCTTGTTGTTTGAGCTCACTGAGTACTATGTTTAGGAAAAAAGAATAGGGCATGCAGAAGTGAAGCTGAAAATGAGTTTATGTGTCCCATTCAGTTAGTGTCGGTTCACTATTCACCATGTCTACATTGTGTCAAATCTTCTCCTTTTTTTCCTACCAACAGTACTCTGTGATTCACACCAGATTTCTGATTTAAGTATACTGCACAGTTAGCCTGAGTGTGTGAATGTAATGGGTCTGTCTCAAAGACAACCAAAGAACTGAAATAGGTTAAAAGAAAGTATGACAAACAGGTACATTTGTAAAGAGTTTCATATTACCTATAGTTGAAAGTTGACTATATACTTAACCTTGTTATTAGTCATTTGAAATGGCAGGTCTTAAGTATGGTTCAGATTCCTCCTCCTTTTGGTTCATTCATTCTCATTCATTCATTCATTCATTCATTTGGAAATAATTGCCGTGTTTTTCTCATTCAGACTTCCTTGAATAGGAATGAATAGGAAATGTATGTAAATTAACTGCTATACAAGGATGGTTTCCATTTAAAAATCTCTCTCTCTCTCTCACTCTCGCTCACTCATACACACACACACACACACACACACACACACACACACACACACACACACACACACACGCATACAAACAAGCATATTTCTTGTCTGTATATCAGAACCCCAGCTTGAAAATGAGTTCATAATATCCATGCGTAATCAAAGTAAAATCCATCACTCACATAATGGCAAAATACTGTAATTAGGCCCACTCAAAGCCTGCAGATATCCTTGAAAAATAAAACAGAATAAAAAAAATTAAACAGCCATTTTGTGAAGACTTTCAAGGTTCCGTAGGATGCAAAACTGAACAATGGCTTCTTATATACATAGTAGCTTCTGTTCTTTTGCTTGTAAGCAAAGGTGGCATTTAGAGAAACATATTTTGTTTATTTAGAAAAGGCAGAAAGGTTGGAATCTCAGCATAAATGTGGTCATTTTCACTCTTAATTCTACTCTCATGTGTGAGTATGCTTATTTTTTCTCTCTGTACTTATTTGAATCACTTAACGCTGCCACTGTGAAATTGGCCCTGGTTGCAATTAAGAGTTTAACATTATATTTCAAGGAACTTGATGTTCCATTACAAGTGTATCCTCAGGAGTCCTTCCTGTGAGACAACATTACTAAAGAAGAAACTTCTATTTACGACTAGGAAACATGTTGTTGTATTTAAAAGAATAATCTGGACACAGTTTAATGAATGCCAGTTAATTGTTGTTTTTATCATTATGTAATTTATTTATAGCTGAAGAAGCAGTCTGGGAGCAGAATGCTGGTCTATGTATTTATAATTACTCACACTTGGTCTTGTGCCCAAGACAGGAACTCAGTATACATGCTTATACACCAGTCAAAAAATACGTCTACATGAAACATTTCCATCTTACAATAAAGCCAAACTGTCCTAGGTGCTACTGTGAAAGGTGGAACAAATTTGTGTTGTGTTGTGGGAGTGCCATCTGCCTAATTCACTCAACCAACCCAAGAGCAAAAGTGATCTGTAATCCTCTTAAAGTGATTGCCCAGAGTCAATCAACCCTTAGCCCTATTGTTCAGTGTTGCTGAAAACTGAACAGCACATCAAAAAACAAAACAGATCAAAAGTTTCCTTGCCATCATCAGTTAGCATTGGCTGCCGTTTCATTATTGTGTGCATTGTATCAAATTTTCTTGTTCTTATTCTATCAACATCACGCGGCAACCTCGAAAAAGAGGGCTATGGAGTGTGATTGTCTATGATTGTCTCCAGAGTTCTGCATCAAAGTATGCCAAACATAGCATACTTTGAAATATATATATATATATGAGTGAGAGTGCTTTTCAGTTTGAGCAGGAACCCTATGGCATTGCTTGCAACCTCTGTGCATGCATTCCTATCAAAAGTTTAAACTATTTAGTCTTACTTTGAGTGTGAGGAAAATGAAGTGCTAAGCAAAAAGCTTTCCATTCAACATACAAACTTTTGTCAAATATTTCAGTTTAGAGGAACATAAGACAGGTCAGCTGCTTCTCATGGAGCCCACACTAGATAGTTTTGTCTATAGAGTGTTTGTGAGCATCCAAGAACAAAATAAAAACAGGTTGTGTGATGTTACCGTTGTTGTTGTTGTTGTTGTTGTAGTGCTGTGATATGTGTGTTACTATTGTGTTACTATTAGCCATAACACACTATTAGGAGACAATTGTTCGCAAAAAGTTGAAGATTTATACCAAAGAGAGTTTTTATTGACATGTTTTATTATCACTCATTATTGTCTGAGACTAAAGTCATGTTGTGTAACACAATGGAGGCCCCAGTTCAACCCAACTCTAGGCAAGTTGAAACACACCTCACATGAATGTTTGTACAGTAAAAATGCAACCGACAAAGCAACACACTACTTCCTTTTTGATAGACAAAGTAAGATGGCTACTCACTCAGTCTCAGACAATAAGAAAGACAACACTGCACTGATCTTCTGTCATCATGGACATGCCTTATCGCTTATCTCCAGTATGTCCTTCCTACCTAGTTTGATAAGATCTGTGGCCAGACTCTGTTTCTAACATCTGGATGCGGATCTGTGCTGTGGCTAAGATAAGAAGCAATGATAGCAGAGCAGTAATACAGTCAATGACAGGCCTGACAACAGTGGTAAAATGTTTTAGACAAGGACCAACACAATTTCCCTCATCTCCACAAACAGTACATAAGTCTATGCAACTGGAACACACTAAGCTAATGTAGGTGCATTGAATTTACTGTGTGCATGTGGTATAGCTCACAGTCATAATCAAATCAATTTTAGAGCACAGGGAGCTCTATGGTGGTTGGCCAGCAGTTTTAAGCCACAAATGCACCCACAATTTTCAGTCAAGTTATTCAGTGTATTGTACAGAAATTATGTATGTTCAGAGTGGGAGAATGGGAAGATAAGAGATCCAATAGTAATTGCAGGTGCTCTCTTGCTGTCTTGAAAGCAAAATGCAAGAAACTTCCATGCCTTTCGTCATCCTCACCTCACTTACTCTTAGACACATACAGCGTCATCCAGAGGGAGAACCCCACGGCTTGTGACGTCTCTCAGGAGTGTCTCAGTGCTGACCGGTAATGAGAGAGAATGCTTGCTGAAGGGCTCCAGAGGTTTTGTCCATCCTGTAGCTGCTGTATTACAGCATTGTTCTCATTAGCCCCGAGCGTCCTACCTGCCTCCCTCTCTCCCTCCCTCCTCGTTACTGAGCCTCATTAGCTTCTTTGGGACTGGCGTGACTGTCATGGACCAGCCAGTTGCCCCCCACCCACACACACACCACACACACCACACACACACACACACACACACACACGCACACACACGCACACACACACGCACACACACACACACACACACACACACACACACACACACACACACACACACACACCCTCTGCTGTGAGACCCTAGTGTCACCAATGAGGGTTACTGTGTGAAACTAGCCCGTGTCTGCTGTGCAGTCTCATAAGGACAGCCTCTGTGCAACTCTCACCACCATGCTCACTCGCTGTGCTTGTACATTGAAGGAGACTGGATGCTCTGAGCTCTAACTAACTAACCTGTCAGAGTCACAGACACAGACACACACACACACACACACACACACACCACACACACACACACACCACACACACACACACACAGCCTTCTTGTCTCATAGTGTGCTGTATTCGGACTCCTGTTTTTTTTTTTCCATTTGACTGGGCAATGGTGACTGTGCCCACTTTTCTGTCACCTTCATTTTTTATTCCGCTGCAGAGCTTAATCGGTGTGACTCTGTGAGTGACAGGGCAGGCCTTTGGCAAAGGCCCAGTTCACCACTGCCCGGCAGGCTGCTCCCGGGAGCCTTGAAAGGCCATACACTCGCAGGTTTCTGACTGCTATGAAGTCAGAGCCTCTTTTCTGCCAGTTGCGTGATGGGAATGAAAGGTTGGTCTTTTGATTTAGGTTGATCTTAGAGCCATGTCGTGTATACGGCATTTGAATGATTTGAATGATTTGACTCAAACCATTTATTTATTGGGAAGTCTAAAGAGTAATATGTTGCAGTAGTATATATCACTGTCTATCATATGGACCCTGTTTACAATGTGTACAATAACTGTCATCCAATGTCATGTTCTGTGACATTTTATGTGGAAATTGGGTTTTGGAAATTGACACGACCCAGGTTTCAACACATTATTTTTGGAATGAAAGACACAGAAATGCTGATTACAAGAGCTTTTTAGAATTTTCATCACAACGGTCCTTGAAATAAGACAAATGCGTTGCAAGACAAGAATCTTGGGTTGCTCAGCAACAGCAACGAGCTTGTTGTGTAATCTCTGTCTGAAGCAGAAGTGTGTGTGTGTGTGTGTGTGTGTGTGTGTGTGTGTTGGCACTGGGGATTAGAAAGTCCAGAGGATTATTAGTCTGTCAGTATTCAGGCCTGAGCAATCAGAGATGATCTGATGTCAGTGGCTTTGAGAAGATGACTGCTGAACTCGTAGAGCTTGGGGAAAAGAAACAAATGCTTCATGAATCAAAAATAAAAATATGAGCGAACCAAGGAAGGAATCAAAAAAAGAACAGTTTAAGTAAAACCAGTGTTTCCTGCCAAAAGCATGGCCAGAATGTGCCTTCCAGATGTGCTTGCAAATGCAGATGTCATGTTGCCCAGTGCACAGATGCTTTGACCATCTTTAAATTTCATGTGAATACAAAAGTGGATTATGTTATACCAATCGATTCTGTAAATGTTACAGATGTTTGATATATGTTTCTTTATGTGGTGAGTGACGAGTTTCTGAGCTGGACGAGCAATGCAATCCAGAGGAATGGGCACAGCAACGGGAGCTGCCAGATGAGGAAATGTGATGTGAATTCAAAGTCAGACTAGTGACTAGCATCACTAGAAAGGTTATGTCATGAGTTTTATATAATATATGATACAATATATATATATATATGATACAATATATATGATATATAATACAAAGAAATAAATTGCTTATACAATTTATGATTTTTGTAAACCAACTTTTGAAATTACATTCGCAATGCGAAAGGTGTTTGTTGCTGGTCACCTTAACTGTAAAGCACTGGGGGAAACTCTGTATGGGAAACTGCACATGTTTCTAGTTCAGAAAGCTCACCAATGCTCACATAATCAAGCCTGTGAACTGACTTCTGCTTCAATTAAAAAACACATTTATTACTCATTCTGGTGTCATTTGTGTTCAGATTCAGAGTTGGCCACTCTGAAAATAGCTTGTCTCAAACAATTAAGTCAATAAAAATGGACTTAATTCAATTAAGCCAAAGTGATGTCTCGTGTTGGCGGGTTATTGTAATTAAAGACAGACTAGATTGTACATTATTGATGGCTGTCCTATTGGAGTCCCAATACTGGGTGTAGCGTGCCAGGAGCAGGGAGTTGTCATTTAGAGAAATTGTAGATCAGTGATAACTTGGCAACTAAACATGTTTTATCACACATGACTGGGTCTGTGTGGTGTAAAATACTGATGGCTGTCAATTTTAATTCAGAACTGTGCAGTTACATAACATGGCTAGCGCCGCCTAGTACGTCTGCTCAATATTGCATTTCGGTACAGTAATAGTCAGGGCAGTTTCCAAAGGCTTCAGTTCCCTAAACTATATTAGTATTATCATTTAACAAAAAGAAATTGAAGCCAAAACAATAGGTTTAAACAATATGACACACAAAATGAGCTACGGGCAGTGTGGGAAAACACATGTTCTCTCTTGTCTCTTTCTCTCTCACACACAAACACACACACACACACACACACACACACACACACACACACACACACACACACACACACACAAGCTGCTGCCCTAAAACATAATGGATTGATGACTCCCAGTAACTAAATTAAATATTGTTATCTCTGCTTTCATTTTTAAAATTGAGGTATGTAAGGACAACCAGAATATTATTTGCTACATTACATGCTAGACTCCATGACAATCCTCAGACCAAGTTTGTATGTGAAACCTGAGTCACCCCATATGTTGTACTTGCCGGTACACGAACCCACAACACGCAAGCACCACAAGCAGGGAGCAAGTGAGCCAACACTCCAAGTACTCGTTTTACTTGCATCTTTCATTTCCTTCATGATGAATACAGTATGTATGTATGTATGTATGTATGTATGTATGTATGTATGTATGTATGTATGTATGTATGTGTATGTACATATGTAGCCTATGTATGTATGTATGTATGTATGTATGTATGTATGTTTGCATGTATTATTGTAACCTGAGTCATCCCACACAGTTCAGCCATTCAGAAATGTTAGTGCATTATTGGCCCTACTTTACATTAAAAACAGCCAAAATGATTACATTACTGGCTGTTATGGCATGTGACCGGCTGCTACACCAACAATGATCACCAACTACAATGAAGTGGCCTACAAGGAGGTTAGGCTCCTAACCAGAATGGTGGCATAAAAATAATCCTTCTCCACGTCAGCAAAAGATGGTCGTTGACTTCAGAAAACTTTCAGTTCCCTGGGGTCAGCCTCAGCCACAAAAAAGGCCTATCAACACCTTCACCTCCCCAGGCATCTGCGGAGAGCCTGGATGCCCATTACCATCCTCATCAGTTTTCACAGGTGTGTTCTGGAGGCTTCTTAAGAGGGTGTATGACATCCTGACATGGCAGCTGTACTGGAGAACAAGAAGGCACCGCAAAAGGTGGTTAAAACTAAACATCGACAGGAACACAGCTCCCTGCACTACAGGACATCTACATCATACGCTACCACAGGAAAACAAGGCCTGTGTAGAAACCCTGTCCTAGCACCTTTCTACCCTCTAGGAAATGGCTCAGGTCTATCCATACAGTCACAGCAAGGTTCAGGTGACTATCTTCTATCCCTATTCTATGAGACTGTTTGACAACAGTCATTTATAGATGATTGCCCCCTCCCCCTCCTCTGCTATTTATATTTATTAATGTCTGGAAAATGGCTAAAATTTTAAGTATGTAAAGATGCATTTCATTGTAACCTTTTACATTCTACAATAAACCTTGAGCTTGATCTTAAATGGACTTCATAGGTAGAACTCATTCTTGAGTCATGAGAATGAGCAGCTGCAAAGTTGTTGACAAAAAAGATTTATTTTTACAAAGCTTCTCTTACATAGGATGTATTATATGATGTAAAGAGAAGAAGCAAGGAGCCCAGAAATAACAATAACAATAAAAAGAAGTATGAGAAAAAAGAGAAGAGAAAAAAAAATGCCAGTATTACTAATATCTCATTCTCTCCATCTCTGTTCTTAAGCTCTCATATTCCCCTCTCTCTTTGTATTGATTTGAAGCATTCCCAGAAATTGAAACAAATATGTGCTCAAAAGTAATCTCATGAGTGGACAACATTCCTATCACAAAGCATTAGCTAGATTTTATTTCTCTCCGTCTGTGTGTGTGTGCTGTTCAATTCATTATTTTTATACCCCCAATACTTTGTGTTTCTATTTACTTGTTCTTCTTCATGGAATAGAACAACCTCTCATGTTGTTCTGCCTGCCATAAGAACATAATGCTATAGCTGGCAGAACTCATGCAGGCACTAATGTGTTGACAGCACACTGTGTGCTGTATTGTTATATATATATATATATCCCTCCTGTTGTGCTCCAGTCAAATGTGTCCAAATGTGTATTTAATCTAATTGGATAGTCATTAGTGCATGACTTTTTTCGTACATGCTATCTAAACACATACTGTAACACACATTTCAATCATTTTCATCACAGTTTGAGCGTTATATTATTATACAACGATGTTACACCTGTGGTGTTCTGGACATAACTGACTATATATAATATATATATCCCTCCTGTTGTGCTCCAGTCAAATGTGTCCAAATGTGTATTTAATCTAATTGGATAGTCATTAGTGCATGACTTTTTTCGTACATGCTATCTAAACACATACTGTAACACACATTTCAATCATTTTCATCACAGTTTGAGCGTTATATTATTATACAACGATGTTACACCTGTGGTGTTCTGGACATAACTGACTGGACTATAAGGTTATTAATGGGCAAGACCACAGTAAATGCACTGTAATCATTTATAGGGCACTGTACTGTAATAATTTTCAGGCACATACAGTCTTACACACAGATCAGATGGACAGTGTAAGTGTGTTTGTGCTCACTTACGCAAACATAAATACAACCCTTACTCCCTATTTTTGCTACCAGTGACAGCCTCTACCAAAAACATATTTCCAAAAAAAATCGTTCCCCCGCTGAATTACATAGGCTTCGTTCAGTAAGGCTTTCAGGCCATAATTCGTTCACTAAAGTTCTAAATGTGTGATATTCGAGACAGCGTAAGTTGATACAGAGGTCTATCAAAAAAACTGGTGATATTCATTGATCATCTTTTCATTTACATTACATTTAGGCATTTAGCAGACGCTTTTATCCAGAGCGACTTACAAAAGAGGATAACATTCAAGCTACAACACAATGAACTGACAAGGAGTGCATATTGCTAACACAGAATCTGCGCTGTGTTAAGTTGAAAGTGCAATAGTGTAACACAATGTAGAGAAATTAAATTATTAAGTGCATTCTCAAAGTTTACGCCAGGAGATATTCTTGGAAGAGCTTAGTCTTCATGAGTTTCTTGAAGGTGGAGAGGGTATCAGTTGATCTGGTAGCACTTGGGAGGTCATTCCACCAGCGCGGAACCAGATATGAGAAGAGTCTGGACCAACCTGCACAAGGTGTTGGCCGTGCTAGAAAACGTTCCTTAGAGGAGCGTAGTGGTCGTCGGGTGACATAGGGCTTCAGAAGAGAATTCAAGTAGATGGGAGCAGAGCCATCATTCACCCTGTAGGCCAACATAAGTGCCTTGAATTTAATGCGAGCAGCCAAGGGCAGCCAGTGCAGTTCAATGAACAGAGGTGTGACATGTGCCCTTTTTGGCTGGTTAAAGACCAGACGTGCAGCTGCATTCTGGATCATCTGTAGCGGTCTCACTGCACAGGCTGGTAGGCCTGATAGGAGGACATTGCAGTAGTCAAGACGAGAGATAACCAGGGTCTGAACCAGGAGCTGGGTTGCATGTTGGGTTAGGTACGGCCTGATCTTCCTTATGTTGAATAGGGAAAAACGGCACGACCGAGCCACAGAGGCAACGTGATCTGCAAAGGTCAGTTGGTCATCGATCATGACACCTAGGTTTCTTGCCACCTTGGTAGGAGGAACAGACAGGGAGTCGATCTTGATACTGATGTCGTGATGTATGGTTTGTTTGGCTGGGAGGACCAGCAGTTCAGTTTTGGAGAGATTTAGTTGGAGGTGATGTCCTTTCATCC
This sequence comes from Tenualosa ilisha, assembly GCA_015244755.2. Classification (NCBI taxonomy): domain Eukaryota; kingdom Metazoa; phylum Chordata; class Actinopteri; order Clupeiformes; family Clupeidae; genus Tenualosa; species Tenualosa ilisha. The sequence continues at coordinate 896,096 of PYXC01001263.1, read as the reverse complement.
ATGCAGATATATCGGAGAGACAGTCCGAGATCCGTGATGACACCGTGGAGTCGTCCGGCGGAAAGGACAGATAGAGCTGGGTATCATCCGCATAGCAGTGGTAAGAGAAGCCATGGGAGTGGATGATTGAGCCCAGCGAGGTGATGTACAGTGCGAAGAGAAGGGGCCCCAGCACAGATCCTTGGGGTACTCCTGTGGTGAGTTGGTGAAGTGCCGATGTCTGTCCTAGCCACGATACGTTGAACGACCGTCCAGTAAGATAGGACTTGAACCAAGAGTGCGCTGTGCCATCAATCCCAATGTTGGTCAGCTTGTCCAGTAGGATGCTGTGGTTGACCGTGTCAAATGCTGCTGATAGGTCCAGCAGGATGAGCACTGAGGACTGACCTGCCGCTCTGGCCTCTTTTAATGCTTCCGTCACAGACAGAAGCGCCGTTTCAGTGGAGTGGCCACTTCTGAAGCCGGATTGGTTGGAGTCGAGAAGGTTGTTCTGAGTGAGAAATCCTGTGACCTGTTTAAAGACAGCTCGTTCAATGGCTTTGGAAAGGAAGGGAAGAAGAGAGACAGGCCGGTAGTTCTCCACTTGAGTGGGAGCGAGGGATGGTTTTTTGAGCAGTGGTGTTACCTGGGCTTGTTTGAAGGCAGTGGGAAATGTACCCCTAGTTAGTGACGCATTGACCACATGTGTGGTTGCTGTCACAATTGTGGGGGTTATGGCCTGAAGAAGGGTTGTTGGGATAGGATCCAGAGGACAAGAGGTAGGCCGGCTGTCTGTGAGAAGCTTAGACACCTCTGCCTCGGAGAGAGGAGTGAAAGAAGAAAAAGAAGCAGTTGGTGTAGAGAGGCTAGGAGAAGGAACCTGTGTAGATTGGTTTGAGAACTGACTACTAATAGCTGCAACTTTGTTAGTGAAGAATGCAGCAAAAGTGTCAGCTGTGAGGTTAGTTGGAGGAGGTGGAGAAGGTGGGTTTAGTAAAGATTTAAAGGTGGAAAAGAGTTTCTTGGTGTCCGTGGCGTTGTTAATCTTGTCATGATAGAAAGCCTTTTTCGCAGCAGTGACACTGGATGAGAAGGAAGATAGTAGTACTTGGAATTGTGCTAGATCGGCCGAATTCTTAGTTTTGTGCCATTTCCTTTCAGCAGCTCTGAGGTTAGTGCGCATTGACCGAAGTGAGTCATTAAGCCACGCATGAGACTGGGTGGGTCGTGCGGGTCTGGTAGACAGAGGGCACACACGATCCAAGCAGAATCTCAGCGTAGAACAGAGTGACTCTGTGGCGTCATCAACGTCAGGCGTCAGAAACTTCTAGACGGTGGTAGAGCAGACGCCACCAAGGAGGAAAAGTGAGTAGGAGATAGATTCCGGAGATTGCGACGGACAGAGACAAAGGGAGTAGGAGCAGATGGTTGCTGACAGAGGGAAACCTTGAACTGAATGAAGTAATGGTCAGATAGATGTAGAGGAGTAACTGTCTGTGAAGTAGCGGCGCACTTCCTGGTGAAAATGAGATCAAGTTCCTTACCGGCTTTGTGAGTCGGAGGGCTGTGAACCCGCTGTAGCTCAAAGGAGTCCATCAGAGATAGGAATTCGGCAGAACCTGGATTGTCTAAGTGGATGTTCATATCACCGAGAACAAGCATGGGACAGTCATGCTCAGGGATGGAGGAAAGCAGAGTGTCAAGTTCCTCAAGGAAATCGCCCATTTGACCTGGAGGACGATAGATAACACACAGATATACTTTGACCGGTGCCATTACTAAGATGGCATAGTATTCAAAGGAGCTGTATGTGACAGATGGTACCAGTTGAGTATATTTCCATTTGTCTGATATTAACAGCCCCGTACCACCCCCTCTCCTGGATGGGCGGGAGGTGTGGGAAAAAGCATAGTTGGTGGAGAGTGCAGCAGGAGTGGCAGTGTTTTCTGGTTTGATCCAGGTCTCGGTGAGAGCCAGAATGTCCAGAGAAAGATGGTTCGCATAAGCCGAAATGAAGTCTGCTTTGTTCACTGCAGACTGACAGTTCCACAAACCTACGGTGAAGGAATTGTTCGTGGATGACGAGACATGATGTGTAGATCGGAGGTTTGCAAGGATCCGTTTCCTTTTGTGGAAGCGGAATCTGCGACGACTGGAGACAACTGGAATGGAGTGAAGACACATTGTGGCAGGATGAAGTTTGCACAGAAGATTAAGTTACAGAGAATGGGACATGGTGATTAGTGAGTTAGGTCGGTGTCCTTGCTCGGTGGACACGCGCAGGTCGACACGCTCGTCTTTACCCCAGTCAGTCTTCACACAAGGAGGGCTGACAAAAGGGCTGACGCTTCCGCTGACGCTTCAGTGTCACTCCTGCTAATAGGAACAATGATTGACTGCACCCAGCTGAGACCGCCCACCAAGAGTCAGACAGAAACAATAGGCCTGATAGGAGTGGCCAACGACCAATTGATCTCTGATGACCCAGCTGTGCTAGTACTTCACACCTTCTGATGGCTTGTAGGTGTATTACAAATCAGGTGGTTTCCCACAAGACAGGTAATCCAAAGCAGCATCTTTTATCTCAAGTTAAAAATGCTCCAGAACACCACATCCAGGTGTCAATTTGATCAATATATAGAAAGAGTTATTCTAGGGGGCCGTGGTCATTAGGAGATAGGGTTAACTAGACCTGGGTATTGTCAGCATAGTTGTGGTAGGAGATATGATTCTTCTTGACAATCGAGAGCATATATAGATTAAATAGAAGGGGCCCCAGGATTGATCCTTGAGGAACACAGCAGCCTAGTGATGCATGTGAGGAGCCGCAATTGCCTATGGTTACCCAGAAACTCATATCCTGGAGATATGATTTGGGCCGGCTTATCGCTGTGCCTGTGAAGCCAATCCGGTGTCTCTTCAGCAGTATTTCATGGTCAACTGTGTCAAACTTTGTCAAACGCTTGCCCCTGTCAGTGTTGAGACGTATATCAACAAGAGCTGTCTCAGTGTTATGATGGGCTCTAAAGCCTGACTGAAAAAAGTCAAGACAGGAATTTGCAGTTAAAAAACAGTTAACTGATTAAAAAAACAAAATTAGGCATGTAAAAATGTGGAGAAATCCATTATTTTAACAAGAATATGGTATGAATGATTAATGTGGGTTGACAAATTCATTTTGTTTGAATTAGGGCTGTCGAAGTTAACACGATAATAGTGTGTGAACACAATCAGAATTTATCACTGTCATTAACACAGGATATTTAAACAGTGAACTAGGCTCATCTTGGTAAAAAAACAAACAAAAAAAAACAATGCAGACAATGCAAGCAATTTGCCGGTGACAAGCAAGCAATATAAAGCTAGTTATAACATTAACTTTGTGATAAAATGTAGATCTACAACTACAAATGTAACTCTACAACTCAAATGAACTTGCAATATGGCCAGTTAGGTTAGGCAGTCTACATATGTGATGCAGTGTGAGTTTATTTTCACTTTTCTGGGTGAAATGCAGAGTCCTGTGGTTGATGGCCGATGGGCTATGGTCATGAATGCACACATTTCCTTATCTCCATGTAGACTGTATGTAGCCTACCAATTTCCAAATAGCCTACTGCTTCACTTGAATAAACTTTCAGGAATGAAACTACTTCCACTTTGCTCTTCAAAGTGCAAGTATAACTTTCAACCATACAGTTAAGCAAAAATATAGTTTATTTCTCTAAATTATATTTTGCACATATGCCTAATAAATTGTCTATCATTATTTTGGAAACAATATAGGCCTAAGCCTAATATCAAAGCATGAATTCTAAATATTGATGCATCATGTTCTGTAAAACTGTCTAGAGGATGCAAGCATACAGCATATTCAAGAAATTAAATTTATTTTCTCTGTGATGCTCAGAGTTGACGTTTTCCATAGAAATTTATTTGAGTAAAATTCAAACAGATTAATTGTGATTAACTATATAATTTCATACGATTAATTGCGATTAAAATTCTTAATTGTTTGACAGCCCTAGTATGGGTAAAAATGCAGTCTCCATCACTTAAGAACTAATGAGAGACTCATTTTAAATATGATCCCACTTGTTCAATAGTAATAAAACAGACACCAAATACAAAGCTAAATTAAGCCTCCTTTTATTATTATTTTCTGCCATTAGACAATTAAGCATAGATGCACATTAGGTCTCCTATTCTCTGATGGGCAGAGGAAACTGGTAGGCAGCATTTTTGTGGCTTGAAGCTGGCAGATGCGGACCTTGGGTGAACTGCCATTACGTCATTGCTTCCAATCAGCATCACAGGTAGCGCAGCAGGCACAGCGGGGGGGCCTCTGGCTCTTTCATCAAGAGGGTAACAGGAACACTTATGCCTCAGTGATACTCGATGCCTCAGTGATGTCCCAAGCAGAGACTCTGAGGTGAGAGATGACCTTGACAAGTCAGGTCATAGGCATGTAAAAGGTCTCTTTCTCTCTCTGTGTGTGTGTGTGTGCGTATGTGTGCAACTACATTATGTTGCATTCTACTTCATATCAGAAGTGGTAATGTGAGTTTGGAAATGACATCCATTAAGAAATCCTCAAAATTATTTGTTCATAACTAATAATAGTTTATTAATAACATATTAATGAATGTTGTTATAAAGTGTTATAAACTGTCCATAGTTGTCGTCCATATTACTGTTCATGGGCGCAGCCATTGTGGAAATATGTAGATAACTGGATAACTGGAGTTTGTAAAGGCAGACAAGCCATTCTATTTACAACTTCCTGATTGTAACTGTAAAAAAAGGAAGGAGTCCAAATGGCAATCATGGGGCTACATCTGACTGGCTCCACTTCTTGCCAAAAGGGGAAAAACAGTTTTTATGTTTTAATGTGATTCCTCAATCATATTCTCCCTATTCACATGTACATGGGCTTGGCTGGTACTATTCATTATTGAATGGGGCTGCATAACATGTTTGCTAATACAAGATGACTCTTAAAATGCTTGATGTTTGACTACACAAGTCACAAGCAACCATCTCTCATCAATAGCCTAATCCCTCACAGGTTTCTAAATAATGTTGTAGTATGCTCACTGCATGGTGAAATATCACAATTCAAGACCTGCACTTTTGTAATCCTGCAACATCCTGCATTTTTGCAATGCTGCAGTTCAACGGGACCTGCTAAGCCCCTATTTGTCTTTGGGAAACAATTTGAACCAACACAGCGGTGATCACCAACTCACTTGACATTCTCAGTCACCCCTTAAAAAACTTTATTTCCCTTTCTAGCACTTTCTAGGGTTTTTGCAATGGCTCCTCTGTACTGTTCTTTGACACTTTTGAAATGTTATCATTTTGCCTTCAGCTTGTGTCCAGTGCTGTCTTCCTGGTTTTCTTCATGCTACTTCATATTGAAGTCACTTTGGTGTACACTGTGTAAATGGCATTTTCTCTATGAGCCAATGCTTCTTGGGACATATCTCAAGTCGAAGAATAGAGAAGTGGAGGGGTTGTAGAGCAGGGTAGAGGAGAGAGAAGCACTATACAAATGTAGTGCTTTCTCAGAGAAACCTGAGAGGTAAAATGGATCAGGTTGTTCGTTGACCTTGGTTAAACATTAAAGATTAAGTTATGCTTTTGAACAACAACACTGTTGTGTTTTTTCACATCTCTTCATATTGTTAAATTAATAGCACTCACATCAAAGCTCGTGTTTCTTCGTCACCAGTAACATCGAATTAATTCACACCTCTGTTTACAAGTTCTCTGGGCATGACGAATTGTATTTGCAAGGTAAGGGGGCGACCTTGAGAAACAGATGGCACTTCAACCAGTGAGCTTTTCACTTGTGCTTCTCCTTTTTTCCTTCCCTCTCTTTCGCTCCACACTATCTGTCACTCCCCTCTCCCTCCATTCACAAAGCAATTAGGAGGACCGTGAAATGGCGCTTCGGGGAAACATTATCATGCATAATGCATGGCTTCGGTGGAAGATGGCTCCATATTTCACTTTCTTTATTGGAGGATCCCTTGTACCAGCCAAATCCAACTGCTTCTGTCCAAGCCAAATGTTTCCTGTGGCCATTTTGAAAAGCCTGGCTACAGTTTCCTAATACGGAGGGGATATTTTATTATTATCATTATTCAACCTGGCATTGAAGATTAAGACAAATCTTTCTTTTAACAAATGTTTGAAGCTTTGATCCCTTAATCGCCAGAGCCTGATTTCAATTCAGAATGTTTTATGCTGTTATATATATACTGTATATATAATTAGTTGATAATTAGATGATTCAAGTTGCAAGAAAGCTTTGGAGGTGTAACCTGGAATATTTTATAAGCAATCAGAATAGGTTAGAAGTTACATCACCCCCTCTGTTCAACCTTATTGTTACCCCCATGATCCATCTCTATATATAATTGAATTCAATTGAATTGAATAACTCTTGTGTGGTGTTAGGGTCAAATCAACATATTGAAATTCACAAACATACATAGAAAAATATTACAGTGAGCTGAAGGAACCCCATAGCAAGACAGTAGAAGAGCCTCATAGCAAGCTAGTAGTTGAACCAAACAGTAATCTTCTGAAGGAACCTTATTACAAGCAGGTGGAGCAACTCCATAATGGTGCATTCTCCAGTGTTTGGGGTAAAGCCTTAGACTTCCTCTTTCCATGGTCGCCTCAGGCCAGCCCTGGAGTAGGGCAGGGCCAAACTGGGGCTGAACTGGAATGGAATGTGATGCAACAATAAAACTGAAGAATTTGAAAAAACTGTCAGATAGCATTTGTTTAGAGTCGCCAAGCGACAGCAAGGGTTTAAATTTTGGTTATTATACATTGGCTGTTTTTTTTTTTTTAACTTATTTTCTGATTGGCTGCTGAGGTGTCTATTATTCCCCGATAATCGGACACCTATGGCAGATATCTAGTAAAAAAGTTGAATCACCGTTCCATATCAATGCTCTTTAGAGTGGTAACTATAATAACAGCAAGCAGCCTTGTGGATCTACTTTCCCACAAAGCCTACACCAAAGCTATAAACCATCCGTTTTTTTAGTAGATTACAGCTTAAAGAAAATAAAGCGTAAGCGGAATAACAGCCTTCAAGGTGTCCCGATATAGGGGAATAATGGAAAAGGTGTGGGCAAATGCTGTTGCCTACATCTATGCCAAGTTGTGACACCTTGGCAGCCGTTAGCCTTAACTTAAAAACCTTGCCCATGATGTAAGGATAATGGTCTCTAACTATTCAATGACATGTTTACATGTCCATGTCATGTTTTTGCCACATAGCTTGTGCTACTGTTGCTAAACAGTGTTGTTAATGCTAATGAAAACAGACAGAGGTTAGGCACCAGTGTTTCAGTAAGCCTGGCGCCAGCCCTAGTCCATAATGGAAATGTGCCATGGCAACCCATTCTACTAAACTCACAGCAAGCTCCCAGCAGTGAGCTATTCGAGCTGCTGGAGACACTGAGTCGGCATTGGAAAAGTGAACTGTTACAGAAATTTGCTTTGTATCCCAAAAATGCCTCATAAACACATTGTTAAATGTCATCTTGCAGAGAACAGTTAACGCTAATGATATAATATTTTATCTGAATTTATTTGGATGATATACTGACAATACATTTTGAATCAATAATGTTATGTAAATTTTAACATTGTTTGTCATTATTTGTCAAAATAATGACCAGGGTCAATTTGTCCGAACACCACAAAAGGGTGCAAAATCTTAACACAAGGCTTAAGAAGGGGAGGGACAACTTCTGTGAACTTATCAGCAAGTTATAACATAATTGTCTTTATGAAAAAATTACATTTTAGTCAATTATTATGTTAACGGTTGCTACAGGTCTCTTTATATTAACAAAAAGTGTATTCTTTTGCACACACACACACAAACAGACACAAACACACACACTTTCCAGCGTCATCATCAGGATAGTTTGTTTATGTTTATGTTTATGTGTACTTGTCAGACGCTTTTATTCAAAGCAACTTACACTACAAAAAACACTATATTAAAAACAAAAAGGTTAACAATTTGAATAAAACCAATAACCATACAATTTTAACTGAAGTTTTGTATAACAATGGTCTGCCATTTTCCAGTTAGGATTGTAAGCAAGGGACAAAGCTTTCTCAGGGAATAGAATTTACACAACCTGGTCTCTCTCCCCTTTTAGGCAGGCAAACAAGTGTGGTGCACAGGACTGTCTGACATTTGGTTTTGTTCAGCATGGATGATGATTCATGTTAATGTTTGTTATACATAGTCTTGCTTTAGTAATTACACTCTCTCTTGCCAAGAGTACTCAACAGCTGTAAACAACTGTTGCTTTACATTCAGAATGAGGAAATTTGCTCATTATTTTGTTCATCCAGACATTCTAATTAGTTCAACGAGGTGAGGTGAATCTAATTAGTTAAGAGTGTCTGCCTGCCTCCTCGCACATGCTGTTGCCTTGACCCCCATGTGCATCAGTGGCCCAGTACATCGTAAAGGTGTATTCGAGTTATACAGCTCTCTATTGGGTGACAGTGGTAAAATAGAATAGAATAGATTTTTCATTCCATCATTCTCTTTCATTCCAATCCTATATGACTGTGCTAATAACATCTCTTACTTTGTAATGTGTCCCCAATAGTATAAGTGTAGTCTTTTGACCTGGACTCTGGGACAGTTTTGCTGTCTGCATTTATCCCATTCATGAATTGGTGACATATACAAAGAGTGTACATTAGGCACACAGTGGGCAAGTTTACATGCACCGCTTTCATCCAGTTATCTGATCGACTGAATCTGATAGAGTACCTCATGTATCCACCTCACCCAGTCGGATTCAGCCCTCAGCCTTCAACATTAGCTAAGAGGTTGAAAGTGAACTTAATTGTGATGATAATGCATGCTGCTGTCTAGTAATGGGATACACAACAGACCTTGTATATCGAGTTAAACAAATTTCTTTGTTACAGAGTTCTTTTATGAGCATCTTTTCATCCTTTGCTGGCAGCAGGCTACAGGATGCTAGCTAAGGGACGTCAGATGCATGTAAACAAAATGACAGCGTGGGAAACCATTGGTCGGATTGAACGCTTTGAGACATATACATGCGTATTGAACGGTTCAGGTAAATTATTTAATCAGACTAAACTCAATCTGACTGGGAAAAAACTGTGCATGTAAACATAGTTAGAGGTCAGGTACCACCCCTCAGACACGGACACAAGTCCATGGCCCCTAAACAGTCTCTAATATGCACAATACCGAAGTTTTTGTCCATTGCTAATGTAAGTGAGGTCCAGGTTTTTGTGACATACCTTAAACACATTGTGACCGTAGCTTAAGCACATTTCCTGCTTGCATTTGTTTGCAATTCATTACACCCTTTTTGAAGACATTGTGCATGCTGTTACTGGAAATACTGTAAAATGAACAGCAATCATTGGAAAAAAAACACTTGTATTAAATGCAAAAGATATCTGTTTGTTTGCCTTTTCTTAATATTAAATCATTATTTTCATATTGTGATAGAATGTTTATGGGTGCCGAGCAAATGCCAACTATGTGAGATGCATGCTGCGGCAATGGCCATGAAATGTCCAAAACAGCAGAACTTTGCTACAGCAATGTCTGTCAACATTCAAACTTAATGTATTCCCACAATTCTGGTTGTGTTAACCAAACCACGGTGAAGTCAGCACATCAAGCAGGAGCAAGGCCTCCTGTTGCTTATGTTTATAGCTACACACATCAAGGCCAGCAGCCAGCATAAGAGCTTTCTCAGATGCATACCACATATCAGAGAGATGAGACAGACAAAAGGCAGGATGAATAAGAGAGACTAGGCCTTTTTTGCTTGCAAATTGTCAGCTGTCCTTTTTTCCAATTACCCTCTGTGTTTTTGTGTGTGTGTGTGTGTGTGTGTGTGTGTGCGTGTGTGTGTGTGTGTGTGTGTGTGTGTGTGTGTGTGTGCACCTTTGCGTTTCCCAATCCAATCTTTTAATGGTTTGTACATTCAGTAAAGGGTCTGCCATAACTGTTATCTTATTTCACATGAAACTAAGTGCATTTGCACCCAAATCCTTTCCAACCTGTTGTATTTTGACTGTCCACTTCTTGATGACTGTTAGCCAGTCATTTCACAGACATTTCCCTTTATGCACTCATTGGACAGGTCAGAATAGGTTTATCAAAGTTTGACATCAACTGTAAGTCAACCACAGATCTAATTTTGGTGTTAACCAAATGAGGATACCATGGATAACAGCAGTGACTAAATATGCCATTTCATATCAGTAGGCAAATCAGGGCAAGTTTGGACACTCAAGTCCCATAATGGATTACAGCATTTGTCCTGACTCATGCAATGTTGAATTTGATATTGATGTAGCATTTTTTGATTGTCCATGTTCCTGTGGTTTGTGTATCAAGCTTCTTAGATTTTATTGATTGTTCAACTCAGGTTTTTGTATCAAAGTGCTGAAGATGCAACCTGGCTATACCTAGATGCTTGAAATTTGTTCTGCCAATCCATCTGATAGAGTCAAGAGTTTTGTGGGAGCAAAACATTGTGTGCCTTGCTTTGCTGTGGCTTCTCACCCATTCAGTTTAACCAGACCAAACTGTCAAACAATTTGGATATTTTGGCCATAGCATCTAATAATAAGTGAGGACGGTGAGAATGAGGAGGTGGTTTCCAGACTGCCTGCTATTTGTTGTTAATGGACTGAGATTGGTTCCTAGAATGCCCCCCACTCTATCTGGGGGTGGGGTGTAGCAATAATAGCACTTTGCACAATGTAATTTTAAATGTTTTCCCACAATTTATGATGTCAGGATGCTCATCAATGAGAAACTGTGTTTCTTCATTCTAACAATCCAGCAATACACAATTTCATTGTGTCATTTCATGTACAAAAAACACTGCGTTTGAAACACTGCCAATGTTTGAAACATTGCAGTTATCTCTTCTGGTGTTTTGGTGTTAATTCTGGTACCTGGTGTCTCATTAACACTATTAAATTGAGATTTTACATTTATACGTGTATTGCAGGCTGCCTCCCAATTTTACACCCAGCCATGCCCTATGATGATAGTTAATCTAGCAGGGGCTATTGACATGTAAGTTGTATCTGTTCAGGATGTGATACTACTTCAACATATGCACTCATGATGAACAAAGTACAATGTACGAAGAAGTTATTTGTTGTCAGCTGTTTAGACATTAATGGCTGTATATTGAGTTATTTTCAGAGGTCAAAAATCTATATTGCTGTACAAACTGTACATTGACTACTTTAGGTTCTATCAAAGTTTCATAATGTTGTCCCATAAAAAGATATAACAGAATATTTGCAAAAATATGAGGGGTGTACTCACTTTTGTGAGATACTATATCAATTTGCACACGATTGGTCCAGAAGGATTTAATTTGTAATTTTTTACATCAATAGTAATATATATGAATTGGAAATCCAAATCACACACACACACACACACACACACTTGCAAGTCTGATCGCTCGAGTGGATTTGCTCCGTCTCTACACGATGTTTAATGCAGAAGGGAGGAGCTACAGATGATTTGAGCTTTTAGCATTATCCATATCCAGCAGTCTGTCAAAGTAATTACAGTTCGCCTTTTTTACTGCTAATGAGGAGGTGCAATAGAGGAAGCCATTGCTGCTGCTGTTCCTGACTTTTGACCTCTTCCTTGGTGAAGTGACGACCTTTGGTCGACCCATGGTCATTATTCCACTGAGAGTCACCATCATCAATAGTAGGCTGTAATTACACACAAGAGACTCCAGGAGAGAATTTACAGGTTCTTGGTGTGTGTGTGTGTGTGTGTGTGGATGGTTGCTATGATCAAAAGCAGGTCATTAGTTCGGTCTGTCATTGTCAAGCACCATATCCAAAGATTCTCTTGGCTTTTGTAAAATCACCGTTTCCCATACTCTCAAATAGAGACTTAAGATCCATCTCGGTCACAAGTTATAATGTTGCTGTTCTGCGAGTCTAGGTCAGGCCACTAACTTGTGACCCCCTGTTAACGTGACAGTTCATTTAACTTTACATTGAGTTGGGTGAATTGATATGCATGTGTAATATGGCCAGAAAAGTAGAACTTCTTCAAAGGTGTGCAGGTATCTGAAAATAAAGCACGTTCTAAATAGTGCATCACAAAATGAAATTTGATCAAGCAGTGGTATAAAATAAAATAATATTAATAATAATTTAAAAAGAAGATTCCTGTGTACCTGTATGATATTTGTAAACCAGCTAATGCAAATATTGAATAGTTAAATCTGTGGCACTAAGCAGTTTAAGTAGAAGAAGTGAAGAACTGGAGAGTGGTAGCCTATAGTTGTAAAAAATTTGATTTTACTGATAAGCTTAAAGTTCAGTATCTGCTTCAAGCAGACACAAAAGATACCAAATGTGCTGAGAAATAGCAATAGCTGTTTTCAATCTGAGTTTTCAGTGAATGGGTCATAGGGCAGATATTTTCCCAAAGGTTGGCAGGGTTTATGTCTGGGTGAGCCCCCAGCTCCCAGCCCCCCCAGCCACGCCCCTGTTGTCAGTGTAGGAGTATACAGGGTGGATCCATTAAAAAGTAGAAGTACAACTGATGGGCAGGCATAGTCAAGAAATGAGAAATCTGTGGCAGGAGTCGGAAAAGTACATAGATGAACAGACAACAGAGAGAGAGAGAGAGAGAGAGAGGGAGGGAGAGAGAGGCATATGTCACAACAGTTTTCCTGCATCTTGTGAAGCATGCAAATATTTTACACGTCACTCCCAATATATGCAGGAAAAGAGTAATTACATTTTTGTACATGGTGGTGAAATATGCTCAGTTTTTTTAGTAGGTAATAATGATTTTATTTTACTGTAATTATCCTAATTGATCATAGAGTGTCGTGTGAATCTGTCTAACTTTGATATATTACCATAATGATTCACTAACAGGCTTAATAGCACTTTCTTGTTTATGGTCAGAAGTAAAATAGTAAACAAGCTGTCACTGCAGCAGCTATAAAAGATTTCACTTTAGTTGATTATTTAAAAAAAAAGAAAAGAAATTATAACAATATTTCTACTTCTGCTCTTAGCCACAATGAAAAATACAGCTGCGAAATAAAGTGTTTACTGCTTGCCTTAAAGTGCCTGTACTTCAGGGTTTTAATTTGAAGGGACACCAGGCACGTCTAGGATTTGGAGCTATGGAGCTCTTCCTACAGTCACCGTTTTTTTTTTTTTTGTAACTTATACCACCATCTGAAATTCTCGCCAATGAGATTTGTTTTCAAACCAACGAGTAGGAGCCGACAATTATATTTTCAAAGAATTATGTTGACAAAAGGTATGTTTTGTTCTTTGGCAAGGCGTCGCAAGTATCTTGCAGGGGGAGCAGAGAGAGCCTTCATTCTCCCATAATGAGCCATTTGACCATCAAATTGACTACGAAGCTGGTAAATTAACCTAAAAACAGCACAGAGTCTACGGAAACCATTTTAATTTATTTTCCCCTAAATTGTACTCAGTGGTCCTTCATTGGTTCCCTACAGCAGCTAGAATTAAAGTCCCACAATTAACTGCCTTTGTGGATTCTGGGCCAGACCTGCAAACGCATAAGTGCAACAATATGATGCCCCCTCTAGACCTTTGGTTCTCAAACTGGGGTCCAGGTAACCCCAGGGGTCCACAGTACATTGCCAGTGGGTCCGTGTAAAAGTTTGCTACAAAGTATATATTTGTCTTATGTGGAGAAAAATACTAGAGATCAGTATAGAGCCCAATCGCATTGTGCTCATTACTTCCACCAGGATAACATCAGTGACAAATTAGCCTACATGATGCATTACACCAATCTGTTAAAACACTTTCCTTAGGCATTAATGTTAACTGCGAGCAAAATTAATATTAGTTATTATTACGTATGTCAAACAAACAGTATTTTTTTAACACAGTAGGCCTAGATTTGACAGAACAAAATCCTCCAGTCCTCTTACACTGTTAATTTTTGCCAAATGTGAAAACATTTAAACATTTAACATTTAAAACTGTTGTGACATTAGCAAAATATGTTTTTAGAATAATAAGAGTGGCTATAATGGCTATAATCTTATATGGTTACATTTTTGTTGCGATTATAAAGGGATCCTTGAAAAAGAATTCTGCTCCATGAGGGGTCCCCAGCCCAATAAAGTTTGAGAACTTCAGCTCTAGACAAATGGTAGCCTTTTACCTTCTACCAAGAAGGCTTGTAGTGTTTTTTATTCGTTCATAACTAAGGAGGTTATGTTTTCTCCAGTGCTTGTATATTTGCTTTTTTGTCTGTTTGTGTACAAAATAACTCAAAAAGTATTCCATGGTTCATTCATTCATTCATTCAGCTAGTCAATCATAGCGTCTGACAGCTGTCAGCAATGTCAAACAACAGAAATATTGATTAGGTATTGAATAGGTACATCGTTTTTCTCCTTTAACATCCTGGCCTGGGATGCTCAGTCCTCGATGTGTCCTTCGGGCTCCACCATCAGCCAGTTCCAGTCTATAACCCAGATTAACCAAACTGTCCAAAGTCTTGTTTCCAGTCCTTCCACATACTCTCATGGATTAAACATGTTGTCAGTTATATCTTTACGGTAGAACTGGCAATCCTCAAACGAGTACTTGTTGTGTCAACCAACTATCAGGAGGTAACTATCAAAGCTTTTTTTTTGCATTTACAATTGCTTAAATGAATAATATCATGTCATACATAATCTAATAGCTTGGGGGCAGTCTAGAAATAGATAAAGACTTTAAATAGTGTAATGGAGTCATGGTTTGTATGTTCTAAATTTACATTTCAATATTATCATTATTGAGATTTTATGGTTAATATTATTGTTAACTGGTTGGAAATGAAATTGAATTTTCTTGTCCTTTGTATTTGGAATATTTTGTAGCAAATTCTCCCATTCTTTTTCCTACCAACAACATTACGCTATATATATATAAATTGGGGCAGCCTTTTGGTTAGGCCCTTGGACCTAAGGGGGGCCAAGGGGTGGCCAGTTCAATGCCTGACCAGCAGGAAAAATGTGGGTGGGGGAATTGATTGAACATCGCTCTCCCATGCCCATGAGGTGCCCTTCAGCAAGGCACCTAACCCCACAGCACAACATCAGGCTGCCCCCTGCTCCGGGATAGTGTGTGCTTCACCTCACTGTGTGCTGTGTCATATTTCACATATGGGCTGTATATGCATGCAGAGACCGAATTTCCCTCACGGGAGTTAATTAACAGAAATGTTACATATGCAGTGGCTTGGCATGATTCTGTGTTTTTGTCTCTTAAGATGCAAACATCCTCGTCATTTATTTTTATCACGTCTTTAATCCCAGCAGGTGTCTCAAGAGTTATTATTCTAACTCGTGTCCCTGTCTACATACACTGTTATTGATACATTTAATATTTATGGCCAGTAGCAAAGCCAACAGGGTGATTTACTTTCGGCAGTGCTGTGCTCTCCACCTCCTTCTGTGTTTCCCACACCCCATTCTGTAAATTACTGTCAACCTCTACAGCGTAAATCACCTGAATTCTGACATTTGTCTGTAGCTGACTGGGGTTTTCTGGATTGAGTCTATAAAGAATAGTTCATTGATCCAATCCCCTGTACTTCCTTAACAAGGAGTTTGCATAGCAGGTCTTTTGAGGCCACCTAAATCCAACAGCTGAATAAAATGCATTCTGCCTGAAAAGAGTTAAAGAATATGTGTAATTTAACCAGCTATTTAGCTATTCTTCTTATTCTGTCAGACTCTTGTTACCTTCCCTTCCTGAGTGGACTGCAACCAACATTACGGGAGGCCCATGGCAGGACTGATTCCATCCTAGAGGCCCTTCCTAGACGCCCATGCCAGAACCGACTCCCAGCCTTGATACTGACACCACTTCACAATGGCACTTTTAAAATGGACCCTTATTGTTACCCACCATGACCTATCTCACGACTTTACGGTATGTGTGGTTGCTACTACACTATCCAGCCATAATTCTTGATAACCACCTGTGGGGATCTGTCATTTCTTGTGTTGAGTGGTTACCTGTATTGGCAATTCAGTGTGGGAGTTTGGTTTGTGTGGCTGCTTGTCTGGAGTCACATGAGGCAGGTCACATGACCAACTGGGAAGTTATAAAGTTTGGGTTTTCTTGAGATCACTCTCTCTTGCTGCTGCCATTTGCCACTGTGACTGGGTTCATCTGTCATGCAGGTAACAGAAATGAGGTTAGATGTTTTAATTTATAAGAACTGAGTTATATTTTAATCAGGGTGATTGCAAGGACATGTGTTTCACACTCCATGGAGGACACAGAGGTGCCTGCCTGATATTTTAGAGTTTTGGCCTCCTGTTGAGTAGCTGAGCTACAGACATTGATGTTCGGGTAATTCATTTCATATCTATGGCTTTCTTAATTGTTTTATATTGATTTTTAAAACATACTGATTATGCCTCTTTGTATCTATAGCACTGGAATGTTCCAGTATCCTCCTGTGCTACTGTGCTGTAGGGAATATTGAACGCTCTTGCAAAGTAGGCCTGCATTTATTGTACTTGTGTTTTTCATTTGTGTGCTATGAATGAAACAAGGATTTGATATGTGTTGTTTCTTTTGCAAAGGGACCAGGCCAGCCACTGTTTTACTGTTAGTTTCCAAGCTTCTCTTGGGATTTATTTTGTTGTTTGATTTTGTTTCTTTTGTTTGGTTGTTTTGTTTGTCCTTTAATTGTTATCCTTTATCTGTCCTGGGTGTCCCTGCCTGTATAACATCTTGTAGTCTTGTAGTTTACTTGTCTAGAACTCTTGTTAATGTGGCGTTGGCAGCTGGCTGTTCTCTCCTTGTCCCTGTGTAGGTTGTCTCTGTACAAGGCCGGATCCGCACCTGGCTACCGCTCCCTTTCTGTTGGGGGTCCACACTGAGGGGGGGCACTATCTTGGTGTGTACTGGTAATCTCTTAACACGGTGTGGTATATTGTGGTGATATTTACAGATCTTGTGTGTGCAGTGCCTGCTGTGTTGCACGCTTGTGTGGTGTGGGGTTTGCTATCTCTTTTCCTCTCACCAGGGCCTCCTGAGAGGGGAGCTGTGTGTGCTGACGCGACCTTATTATTCTGAGGAGTTTCAGCCAGTTACACTCTGCAGTTTTCTTCTATTTTTACTCATTTGATTAATTGTATCGATATTAATTTGTAATAAATTTGAACTTCTTGTATATGCCTCCTGTAAACTGTTCCTTTGCGGGGAGGGTCTAGACTCAGTCACGCAAGTTAAGAGTTCTCCCGCCTGGACTAGGGAGTGGCGTAGTCAGACAGTAAAGCAGGTATTCTGCATGTCGGGTACCACACACCTATGGATTGACTACTTGTAGTCTAATATGGTTACTACTGATTGTACTTTTCCTGCATGACCACTGGCAGTTGGGTTAGCCCCTTGAGTCATGGATCTGCCCAAGGTTTCTTCCTAGACGAACTAACATAAGGGAGTTTTTCCTTGCCCCTATTGCTCTTGAGTGTTCCTTGCTGTAAAGTGCCATGAGACAATACAGTTGTAAAAGGCACTGTATAAATATAATTGAATTGAATTGATCTAAAGTTCTCTTGATGTGAAAATCAGATGTCAGATCTGAAAACTTCTGCAGATGATGTTGATCTTCCAAAGACAGTGAACAGAATTTCCACAACTGTATCTGTGTGGGAAGCATTGGTAATTATGATCTCTTTCTTTAAGAATTTATTCTCTTCACCAGCCTCTTTTATTCTACCACAACCTTCTAATAGTTCTAATTTTCTTATTTATTTTTAAAGCTTTCTTTCCCTCCTTTTCAACCTCATCTGTCTCTCATCCCAGTGAAAATAGAGGAGTCATGTGCATCTCTGTGCCAGAGAGAGAGAGAGAGAAAGGGTGTGTTATCAACTGGTAAAAGAAAGCATGATAAGAGTGGCCACAACAGAAAAGGAGACATGTCACCAAGGAAAGGTCATCTTGACACTACAGAGCAAAAGAAAGGGAACAGAGGACATGGAGGTCAAGAAGATTGACGATGACATCCACTGAAAGACGATGACACCCAAGTCCTGAGTTTAATTGGGCTCATCCAGCACTACACCCCTTTGTCTGTCTCTCTTTCTAGCTCTCTACTTCACTCTCTCTATTTCTTTCTCTATGTCTCTTACTCTCTCTCTCCTCTCTCTGCCTTTCTCTCTCTCCTCTCACATCATATGGTGACTCTTGTACCAAACTCAAGGGTGGCTTTAACACCATGGATGGAACCCTGTTCTTTTTCAGATCAGACCAGTGTTGCTTGGCTCTAAGGTGTTGCTGAGCTTGTTTTAAAAATTTTGAGGAAACTGTACGACAAATAAATAAATTAATTAATTAATAAATAGATAGGTAAATAAATAAGTGAAATCTAAAGTCCTTTTTCTTGTCAAATTTAGTCCAGAACATTTAATGTTCACTCCGCTACTGAATGCAGCATTCTGGTCTGCCTGTATTAAGGGTTGGGTGAAATTCTCTCCCATGTCTCCCCCTTCTGGGCTCAATACATGCATTTCTCCTCTATCTAATATTAATTCAATCTTCCTGTTATTGCTCTGTTGTTGTTGTTTTTTTAAGGGGGGGAATGTTTTCTATGTTCTGCATCTGAATGCATCCAAAATCCATCCAAAATGTGATGAGAGGAAACGCTGAGTATTTCTACCTCACTTAAACTAATTTTTACATCTGAAAAGACTTCCACAGCTCATTCCCATTCTCTTCTTTTTTTCTTATTTTTTGTCATCGATAGTGATCCACCTTTGATATATGCATTATGAGGGCATTCAGAGCATTTATTTATCCCTCTACTCACTTACATCCCTCCATCAGTTTCTCCATTCATCATTAAGGTCGATATCTCAGACCAGAGATGCTACAAATAGCACAGCTAAGTCAGTATATCTTGTCAAGCCATGTCAGCATTTTCAATAGAGAAACTAAACAACGGTAAGAAACACTAGGTCACTGAAGGTATTGATAGAGGTACTTTGACTGGTACATGCACACACACACAGACCACAGATATTAAAGGAACACTAAGGAGTTTTGTTAGTGGATTGGCTGCCTTACCATATGGGCACAAAACCTTCCAGAAATGTGATTGAAGTGTTGGATTGGGATTTTCTTTTCTGATTGGCTGATGAGGTGGGAATTAAGTTTGTATAATTGGCTACCTTTGAAGTAGATCTGAAAAATCACCATTCCACATCAGTGCGTGTATGAATAGTAACATCGTTGGAAGCAACTCCGCCCCACGGTTTGCATGTCGCCGCAGATTTTCGCCTCCATCTCGCCATTAGTTGCAAACTGGTCACCTTGTCGGCCATTATCCCTTACGTAAAGGTTGTGGTAGTTTCTTACATGAACTGCAAAGTGCATGTCCTTGATGACTGGTGGGAATAATGTATATGTTTATCTGACCTTCATATGACTATATGCCATCCTAATAAATTTAAACATGGTACAAAAACATATTTTCTGATTAAATGGATACCTCAAATAAGGGCAAATTGTTACATTTTGGACGATGCAAGTTTTCATTTTCCATTGAAAAAGTTGATAATAGGTTGTTATTGGTCCCTGTTTTTTAATTTGTTTGTTTG
Source organism: Tenualosa ilisha (assembly GCA_015244755.2). Taxonomy (NCBI): domain Eukaryota; kingdom Metazoa; phylum Chordata; class Actinopteri; order Clupeiformes; family Clupeidae; genus Tenualosa; species Tenualosa ilisha. The sequence continues at coordinate 876,405 of PYXC01001263.1, read as the reverse complement.
TTTGTTTTATTTGGTGATTCAGAGGAGTAAATTCTAATTCAATTAAATATTTATCTGGTCTTCAGGCTAATGTGTCTTTATAGCTCAGAACCTGAGGCGTTCAGCAGAGAATGTCCAGATAATATCCAATAGAAAAGCATATAGCACGCTTCCCACAGTTTGACACACTGAAATGGTGATGAGTAGCAAAAAAGACGTAAGCATTTTCATCAGTTTGCCTTTTATTTGTGCTTAAGGCTGACTGTCTCTGCATGGTGTTGGAGGGATGCCAGACCTTCTCTTGCTACTTGAAATGCAAAGGCATTTGACCACTAGATTATATGTCTCACATGCCACTAATCCACCTATTATCAGACTAACATGCATTGCGTTTGCCCGATCAATGTGTAAATGTACATTTCTCTCTCTCTCTCTCTCACACACACACACACACACATACACACAACACATGCACAAAAATAGACACACATACACACACATCACTGACACTGACAGAGGTCTCATCTTGTTTTTAGTTCCTGGGTGTTTTTAGATAATTACACATTGACCTTAGGAGTGCCATCTCTTTCTGCAAGTCTGGCTGATTTTTCTTCACATCCGCATGAGGGGGATTGAGTCACGAATGACTCACTGCTATTATGACTGTCTTTGAATAGTCAGACACAGCAGTTTATATCATATACAGCAGCGCCCTCCACAAACTGATATACAGTGCTTTGTAGCCCTGACAAAAAAAGCAGTAACTTAATTGCAACATTGTCTTATGGAAAGTATTTTTCAGATGTGTAATAACATTTATTGAATAAACACAAACAATGCAATGTTCATCATACAATTTCGGGCAGTTGCAAATATTTTGGGTACACCAGTGGTAGGCTATATCCCAGCATCACTGAGATAAGATGAAATAGCAGCCAGTACATACTTCTTATATCACTGAATTCTGGATGTAGAATGTATTTGTTTACATACATGTATGTGTGCATATGTGTAGCCATATGGCTGTATACTATGCATGACCTACAGTAATACTATATGTAATTAAAGTGGTATAACTCTATTTATATATAAACTATTTGCATTTTCTCCATATCTCTTACTCTAAAAAAAAATCAGTTTTGGTTTTGTCCAATTAGGAATCTGATAATCCCCACCAGATGGGTGGTGGGATTAATGGGATTAGAGGATAATCTGGTGACCCTCTGCCCACGGTGAACAGAAACTGGGAAAAGGGCAATTTAAGGAGGAAAAGATGGGAGGTGCACATAAAATGAAAGGAGATGAGCCTGTGGTCTTTGACCTGAGTACTGTGGCATAGACTAACTAAAGAAGATTACCTCCAGTGAGGAGTGAGTAATTGGTAAAAAACAGTGATCGTTGAACAGTGAACAGTGTTGAACAGTGATGTATATGTATTGTCTTATTGGAATGTTTGCTTAAGGAAATGGAATTTAACTGCTTCAAGATGTGTGTGAACTATAATTGAATTAGGGAAAAAGGAAGAAAGTAAGAAAGAATAAAAGTAAGAAAGTAAGTAAGAAAGAAAGAAAGAAAGAAAGAAAGAAAGAAAGAAAGAAGGAAAGAAAGAAAGAAAGAACTGCTTTTTATATTGGCCTGGCTTGAAGTACTGGAAACAAATTAAAGGCAGTCCATCCCAAAAACAATAACAAAGCCCTATAACGCACAGATACAAATGTTTTTCAATTTATTTATTATTCCAGTTATAACAGTGTATGTGTTGCACTGGAATGGATTATCTGAGCAAGTGTTTGTGGTATGAGTCTGTGTATATATATTTGTATGTGTGTGTGTCTGTGTGTGTGTGTCTGTGTGTGTGAGTGTGCGAGTGAAATACAAGACATTGTTTACCATATGGCTTCTGGTAAGTTTTGAGTTTACTTATGTGTGATTAAAACTACATGTAGTCAGTAATTTACCTATGCTGTAGTATTTTATTTATTTTCAAAGTAGAATAGCTCTGACTGTTCTCTTGCTTTGCTGGATTAGTGCATGCACAAATGCACAGGCAAGCTCTTATCTTTCTGAACACATTACCATTTAGCTGCTGTCCGTGTTGCAAGAAGGCTGGTTGGGCCTTGCTTTGTTACAGCTCAGAGAACAATCTGACACAGTTTCAGCTGCTAGCCTTATATTTAGATTAAAGTAGTGAAAAAAAAGAAAGGACAGAGGCAAGATCTTAAAATGGCTTCACCTGTTCTCCCTCCCTCCTTCCTTCCTGACTCCCATCTCCCTGTGCAAAACTTCTAGAATTTTCCTTTTTGTTGCTAGACCACCACTGGCAGGGATTGTGGCAGCACAGCAGATGTATAATCAAACATCTTGTGCCTACATGTGGCTCCGGGTCTAGAGATAGATGGTGAGGTGTTGACAGCTTTCACAGAAAGATTCACTGCCACAGACTCCACGAGAGGCTGTCAATTGCATGATTTAATTTGAGCATTGTTTCAGCTATACCAAGCAATGTGCCATGTGCCTGTAGGAACACATGTGACGTGGAATAGGCTACAATGGAGAAAATGAGCAACAACTGATCTTATTAAAAATCTATTACATTATTTTTGAAATTAATTAATTAATTTTATTTATTACTTTTCAGCATGCAACACACACCGTCATGCTATTTACAGTGCTTTAAGTTTTATTTTTAATTATTTACAGTTTTTTTTTTTTCAAAATAATTTCAACTTGGGGCACAGTCATCCATAGGAACAAAGGCTCATTTGATGTTGAAAGAAAATCACCAGAATAATTTTCTACATTTTTTTTTCTCAGTTGCTTTGATACATCACTCAAATCATCCTGAACGTTTTCAAAACTGTAATTGCACTTCTCAACACATCTTGCACACAGCACCTCTCAAGGTATTACATAGAAATGGCTGAAAATTGCTTGAAGTTATTATGTCTCAGAAGACATTGCTACTGTTTCTAATAAAGACTGTCCAAGCACTTGAAAACTTGAAAAGTTCATAGTTTTCCCATTGACGACATCTTAAATAGTTTGTAGAAGTCAATTACTGAATGCAGCAACAGTCCATTGGTCATGGCCATGCATTCGGCAATAGACTTGTATGAACTTTTCCATAAGATTGTAAGACTTCAGGTAATGTACTGACTTCAAATGCACTCTTCTGTGGAGTCTGTCTGCACTCAAATTTAAGGACTCTTTGGTTGGTCAATAACTGCCAATAATGTAATAATTTTGGCAGTATTTTACCTTCTGAACCAATAATGTAACAACTTTGTACCAAGTAAGTTATTATGTTATAGGATAGCTATTATCTTAATGGCTGAATTAATTTTTTTAAAAAAAGGAAATCTAATAACTTTAAATTGTCACACTTCTTTAGCATCTGGTGTTACTACTGTTTCTTCCAAACACTGTAGCTGCTTAAAGCTCTAACCATATAAACACAAACACACCTACACTCACTGTGCCTGTCACTTGGTAACCCATGTTCACAGAATTTTAGTGGTATATAGGTGCCAAGAAGCATCAAATGACCTGCCTCAACTGCCTCATCTGCCTTTTTCTTGTAAGCAGTGTTGCCATATAGGAAATGTTGAAGTATCGTACCAAAGGCTTAAAATTATCGAGGAAAATGATCGTACATGAATAAAAGCTTAAAATATAGCTTTTTTCAAACAATTATACTTCATTTGGATTGTCTATGTAGCCAAGAAATCAAGACGTACCGTAGTGGTAGCAAATAGTTTTGCTGAGCTGGTATGTCTATCTACACACCATAGGGCCTCATTCGGTCCTCTACTTGGTAGCTTGGTAGGACCAATCACAATGCTCTATCTTTGTAGAGAGTCGCTGGGTGGGCTTAGCATGATAATGTCAGGAGTGTGACGGTGCAAAACACCTAAGATGGCTGTGGCCGAGCAACAGCGGTCGGCTTTTGCGTTGACTTTGGAAGAGTTAGACTTGGGCTTATAAGGTATAAGGTATGTTATTTGTTTCAAAGAATAACATATTTGCTGTTTTGCCGACATTGCTCTGATTGGTCGTAGCGCTATCCTATGGCATACAGTGGCAGTTTGAAAGACAACCGCTGATTCTGCCCCTTGGATTGAGCCCCGGGTTATCGGTCATGGCCAGGCCCAACTTCTTGATGTTTTTTGCCTTGCCAGGCTATGGGCAATCAGAGTTGAAGTTAGTAGGGGCAGGGCTATTGCCATCTTCTCAGTGATGTAGACTTTTCAATGCACACAAAACGTTGCAACTTTGTGATCAAACATGCCGTGGAGCAAAATATCACAAAAACAGACTATAACGCCATTGAGTATATCATGGCTCAGTGTGCCTGCTGCCTTCTAATGACGCTCAAAAGGTCAGATAAGCATAATAGTAGGATTCTATATGGGCTACAATGAACAAACGAATATTTTGAAATTATCGTATATTATGGGATTTTTTCATTATTGAACATACATTGTACAGAAGTGAAATTATTGTATAAATATGATAATTATTGTGCAAATATGATAATTATCATACTCTGGCAACACTGCTTGTAATCAAATTTCTGTCAATGATTTCAGTCCCCTTTAAACAGGTTGGTTTGACACAGTTTTTGTGGAATAACTCTAGAAACTTAGTACCCCAGCCGACAAGATTTTAATCGTACATGGGTCTCAAGAAGCTGCATCCAGTGACCTCTACCACTTGTGTGTGGTGTAGCGCCACCCATGGAGAGATAAAAATTTACAGTTTTTTGTGAGCAAATTTCCATCTACGATTTTTGTGACACTGAAACAAGCGGTCCAATAAGCACTGTGTAAGCACTGATCATGACAACACAAGACCAAGCCCTGAGTAGAGGCCAGGATCTAATGTACAACCCACCTAACACCCACACTGGGTATGCATCACCCAGGGTTCGAACCAGTCTATGTACAGAATATTGCAGTTATTTGACAGATCTGAGAAGATGACAATACTGCAAACAGTCTGTGTCCAATATTTAGTTGATCAAATTTGTAATCCTCTTTGTCATTACTTCATTGTTAGTGTGACTATTGTCAATTTGAGTTCTTATCTTATTACATTAAAAATGGCCAAAATGTATTACATTATTGGCAGTCATTACATTATTGGCCATTATTATGTTATTAGCTGATACAAATTCTCTACTAACTACCACAGATGGTAGCAAAATGCAAAATTGCACAAAATGCAATTTGACCCCAATTGCAGTGGTTTAAAAAATAGCACTTTGTCTCCATGCAAGTCTCTGCCTTTTGCAATGGCAGTATAATGCATGCGGTCTTGCTCAAAACTCCAACTGACGTTGCCCGGCTACTAACACAAAGAATGTCCCAGTGTCTAGAACATACATAACTTGCCTCCATCTGTAAGTAAATATTACTTTGTAGAAGACCAATGCTTTTCATGTTACACATAACAATTTCAAATTCACAAATTCAGTGGAATTGTCTTTTCAATTGTGCATTGTTTTCCTTTGTGTGACTCCCATGTAGAGGAGAGAGTGTATGGGTAGTGATGGGAAGGATAGGAGGGTTAAAAGGAATTATGTTTATTGAGGTCTTTAGTACGGTGACCTTTATTTCATGTTCATACCCAAAAAATGTAATAAAAAATTCGTACAAAAAAAGAAATTGTTGTGCTGAGATCAGATCTGAGAGCAGGCAGAAAAATTATGATATGTTGGCTACAGAAGTGGCAGGATTTCTGAGGACACAGTCAAACAACCAGCAGAATCAGAGAGACAGAGGCGATGACATTTGACTCTTACAAAAGGCCAATTTGGGCAGGTGTGGGAGCTTGGATTTGAAAATGGCTAGGGTACAGTTAAGGGAAATGGATGTTGCCTAGGAGACCAAGTTGTTGCAAAAACATTGAGGAAGTGCCTCTGCATGTGTGTATGCGTGTGTGTGATGTGTGCCTACTGCCCCTGCGAGACAACAGACTGGATTGAGCAACGTCAGACAGCTCTTCACAAGTGTTTTAGTAACACTGCACGCTCATGGGATTTGCCAAATTTTTTCTGTCTCCGTTTTTTCCTTGCATGCTGTCTGTCTCTCCCCATCTTTGATTCTAAAAGCTTAAGACAAGCGCTTGGAGGATTGGCCTTTGACACATCTCTGCTCACTAAACAGGACTTGCAATCTGAGGAATTGCAGTGAACCGCAAGAAAACACGAGCATAGCAGAGGTTAATAAAACTGCGCAAGGAGTGACGAGGAATGAGAGAGTCTAGTAAACAAGCCTAAGCTTAGATGAGAAAACGGTTTATTCTGCAGTGCTGCTCACCAATACAAAATTCATCACCACTGGCAAATCTTACCCCAGATTACAGCCTTTGTACAGCCTGTTTTATGTGTTCTCCATGTATGTATATGAACACGTATGTACAGAACACTAGCATGCATATACACAGTAATTTATACATGGACTAAACTATGTTAATAACACTGTAATATGGTGTTAACAAGTCCCTTCAATGGTAATTCATCTGGTAATTCATCACATTGAGCAGGAGTGCTAATTAGGATTATGGTTGGTAGGCAGAGGTTGCTCTTCTGTGTTATTAAATTCATTCCCCTTTACAGTGGAAATTAAATGACTTTAAAGTGGGCATGCCATATCTATGTCTACACAGATATGCCTCAAAAGGACATGAATGTGTAACTTTGTCAAAGTAAGGCCCTGTTTACATGTATCTAGATATTTTTTACAACCAGATATACACTGCTGGTCAAAAGTTTTGGGTTACTTGAATTTCCTTGTTTTCATGGAGACACTCAATAATTATTTTTGTCAATATGAAATGTAGCAAATGAAGAAGGCATACAGTTACAGTTAGATAAATAATTAATGATTTTATGTGAAATGATGAATGTGTTTCTTTGACTTTTTGTCCATTTAAAAAGTTACCTTTTGTGGCAATTATAGGCTGGAAGACATGAGGCATTCCAGTTGTGAATTTTTCTGATGATATTTCACTCCATGCTTTCAAGAGCATCGTCCACAAGATAGATTAACTCAGTGAACACTTCTTCCATAGCAAACAGTCAAGGTTCTCCAACAAAAGCCCCAAAATGTTTACCTAAAGAAAGAGTTGTGGCTACTCCATTCAGAATTCTGACAGCTGTCAAAATTCAGATTGACCGATTTTCTTTAAATGTTGCTAGCATACAGTAGTTTGTATGTGTATGTATGGCTTTGCAAAATGTTATGATATTCTCCTTTCTTCAAAGTCCTGCGCAATCTGTACAAATCTCCCCTTTTACCACCTCCAAAGCATCCTGATACTGTTACACCATGCTTGATTGACGACATTAAGAACAGTTCATCTTTTCATTCGTTCTGTAGCCTAGTCACAAATTAGATTTGCCTGTCTATATCTAATTCCTGCAAAAGGTGACTTTTTAAATGGGAGCAAAGTCTGAAGAACACATTCATCATTTCAGATAAAATCATGAATTATATCTCTAACAAGGACTTCATGTCTCGTTCCTTAGAAATATTTCCTATTCACATTAATATCATAAGTGTTTTCTTGGAAAACAAGGAAATATCTAAGTGATGTAAAAACTTTTGAGCATTTCCTTTACACGTAAACAGCGTTTTAGCCACCTCAAACAGATTTGAAACAAAAAAACAAAAAACGCTGGGTTCTGTGAATTCTGCTGGATAACAAGGATCTGTTTATAAAAAAAATACATACAAGCCAGGGGGAAAGTATTTAAACCTACAAAAATAACATGATGGCACTTTCTCATATCCCTCTCCCTGTGTGTCAGCATAATTAGCATAACAGAAACATAAAAATGTATTTTGTTAATGAACAATCAGAGACAAAAAAAAACCAATCTGTTAAGTTTTGATGTTCTCTTGATCTTCACTATAGGCTTTTAATTAAGCAGGTGCATACTGTATGTTCGGCTGTTTGTGTCTGCGTGTGTGGGAGTGTGCGCGCGCACGCTTGCAGGATGGCAGGGAACTTGGTTGGGAGTGCTACAGAGCTTTCCAAATCACTGCTACATCCTCTCAGCAAGGGCCACATGTTCAGAACAAATCTTGGCACTGTAGACCTGATCACGACCATTCCACATCGCAATTGTAGATATCATATAGGCTATAATTGCCACAGCCTGTCAGTACATCTTTGAACAACAAATTTGTTCACGTATCTAATAGCCTACATAAAATAGCATCTGATAATCTTACATAGTACCACTGTTACTTAATATTCGATATTATCTTAAGCAGGTTATTGGTGTTTTCTTATAGGTAATCGTTCACCTGACTACCCCTCTGGATATATGCTGCTGCAGTGAAGGCGGGAGGCTCGCGCTTATTGTTGAGTACAGGCAATAAGGAGGGCTTACGAGCAAGTGAGCAAGCAAACGCTCAGGAGTCAGAGCTATCAACAGCCACATAGGCAGGAGGAGCAAGAGAGGGAGAGTTCAGAAGAGTCGAAGCTTCCCACTCAGCGCACTGGTATCTCAACTCGTCGTACTTTCGGAGAGGTGGCCAAAAACCCGTCTCAGCCTTCTGAAAAAAAAATGATTCCAAAACTCGTCCTCTTCGGTTTGCTGGTCTGCGGCAGCCAAGGTAAGGAGAAGTGCTCACCTTGCGCTCTCTATGATATAAGTTAAGATTTTAGGTCCTCTCTGTCTTCTCGTTTTGGGAAACCTGCCTGATGGGGAGAAAGAACTTCACATGGAGGATGAGAGGATTAAAAAAGAGAAGTGCGCGACCAGTAGTGTTTTGCAGTTTATGCACGTCCTTTTTTGCAAAGAAATGTAGTTTCGCTTAGGGCACCCCTCAGTTGGCATGTGAGTATGTGAGGGGACCTGAAGCCCTTATAAACAGTGTCATTGCTTGGTCATGAGATGAGCGATTCCTATGGGTTGTATCGGTGCAGCTAATTCTTTGGTAGTATGAAGAGAAACAGAGAACACCTTCAGTCCTTATTCTATTCTAGGGATAGTTTAAAACACTGGTTCTCGGAAGCCGTTTGAGCATAAACTAAATCTAGAGCTATATCTACTAGCAATTTGTGTCGTCAGTTATAGTGTATTTGTGGGTGTGAATGTCAATTGTGTCAAAGCTTTAAATGTACACAGTAAGTTTGTGCTGATTTACCTACGGTATTTCGTAAATGGCAAATAAATAGAAAATAAACATTGTAAGAACCAGATCAAACCAAATTAAGCAGTGGAGTCGTCATTGTGAGAGCCAGGAGCAATTACACCTCTTTTAAGATCACAAGTGAGAAGTGTCAGTGAGAAAGCAAGCAAACTTAAAATGAATCTTTGCACTGCATTGTGTGATAGGTAATAGCTTTTACCCTTTTCAAGACAACTCTTGGCGTATGTGGTGTCTGTCAGGCGCAGCGCTACATTAGAAACAGATTATCCACGATCCGATTTCACCATGTCTCTTAGGCAGCTTTCAACTTTACAGTCATTGTAGGGCGAGGAGAACGCATTTCGGGATCCTTTGGGAGCCACTATAGATCCATCTGTGCCAACTTTAGTTTTCCTTGCTGAGGAGGAGATAGAGAGCTTTACTGTGATCCGAGGAGAGACCAGAACGCATCATGAACGTATCTCCTGTTCACCGAGGCTTAAGAATCAATTTTTAAACAAACATCAGAAAGTATCCTAAACGTTAAGGTAGATCTTCTCTCAGAATTCTGAACACCTGCTGGTTTATGATCCAACGACACTACCGACGTAGGTGTTAATAATGTGACAGTGCTGTTAATGATTGAAGTCAACCAGGTTAATGTCTGTATAACACGAAAGCCAGAGACCTAATGGGCCAGTCAGGATCCATTTTCTTATTTATTTTGCATGTGCACTTCAGAAACAGATGAAGTCCTGCAGGACTCATGTCTGGTTCATATATTGTTAAGTAGCATTCATACACTTTACATCTTTCCGTCAAAGGAGATAATTACATGTAATGAAAACATGCAAATAGATTATAATTTTATATCCTTGTAAGTTGTCTGACCACCAGGACACTGTTTTGATTCATCAAACATACTCTGAAGAGTGGTCAGCTTCTCTTAAGGTAAATTATCATAGTGTTTTTATGAAGACAGGGCATGTGCCTCAAGGTCTCTCTTTTTCTCTCCATCTCTCTCTCTCTCTCTTTGTGCTGTCTCTCTCTCTCTCTCTCTCTCTCTCTGTGTGTGTGTGTGTGTGTGTGTGTGTGCGCGCATTTGTGCATGCATGTGTGGATGGACGTGCACAGGGTCCACACATGAGTATATGAGTGCTCTGTCTGTTTTGAGTGAACAGCATGAGACAGATCAGGAGTCTTTAAGTGACGGTGTTGACAATTCATCATTAGATTCTTGAGTTTCTTGAAGTTATTTCAAAAATAGGCATTTTGTCAGGTGTGCCTGCATTTGAATACTTCCAAGTCGAGAGAAAGACAACAAGACAGAATGAGGATGGACATGTATACATACATATGAACATAGTACACACCACACACACATACTTCTAAACCCAGACCTACAACATGTTGTCCACAACTTGAACTTGAATAGTACTAAAATGCAAACAGGGGCACAGATGTTTTCTGAAATGATCTGAAACAGAACATGATGGAAGATAAAACTGAACTAAAATAAGGTGGTGTTTTATTTGAAAAAAAGTTCAAATCAGATCATTCCTGTATTGCCTACATGCTGATAGTATGAGAGAAAAACTAGATGAGGCAAAGATGTCAGGAATAGCTGTGAAAACCTGTGCCAGAAGGAAGATGAAAAGGTGAAGATAGATCCACCTGGCATGTCCATATGTCTGGGAAATCACAAATTACCCTGGTAATCTCTTCCACTGTAGTGCCACAAGATGTGACGCAACTTTGGTAATTATAGGGAGTGCACAGCCTCAGAGACAATTTTGTTACTATTGTGTATTAAGTGCGTCATGTTGATAAGAAAAGGAATGAATCTCCACATGAAGCCTGGTTAGAACATGATAAAGGTGCCAGTCACTTTTTTTCCTTGACACACACACACATGCAACCTTTATTTTTTATGAAGAGTCAAAATGTACTCCTACACTGCCACTCATATTTAGTCTACTTTACGTAGTCCTGTTTCTGTCAGAAGAACAGTATTACACATGCACACACAAAAATGCACGCGCGCACACACACACACACACACATTAACATTTAAATACAGATCTGTGTGGTTCTATCATACAGTGTGTCATTTAGAATAAGGTGAACTTTATTTCACATTATTGGTCAGTTGCTGCATCATGTATAATGCCTGGGTGGTCTTACTGCGATTCCCATGAAACAAAGTAGCCTGCTGAAGCTTTGTGGGTGATTCTGAGCAAGGCTGGTATGATTGACAGCAAAGACTGTGTGCCTTTAAATAAATGATGAAAGGAATCAGATGAGAGGGACATGAGAAGTTCTCCTGACTGACGCTAGATTATTCTGCCACTTTTATTCTTGTCGTAAATGTTTCAGTAATTCAACTGATAATAAATGCACAGGTTTGAATAATGCATAGCCTAGTTGTGTGTTAAAATAATGCTGTTAGTGTCGATTGTGTGTATGTGTGTGTGTGTGTGTGTGTGTGTGTGTGTGTGTGTGTGTGTGTGTGTGAATGAATTAGAAATGTGTTGTGAATGTAGATTAGTTTCAGGGCTATGTGGTGATGCACTGTGTTTGTGTGTGTGTGTGTGTGTGTGTGTGTGTGTGTGTGCGTGCGTGCGTGCGTGCGTGCGCACGCGCGAGTGTTTTCACTCATACTGGGTCTTGATCACATAGCTCATTCTCTTGACCCTGTTGGCCAGATCCTGTTATCTCAAACACACAACAACTATGCGAGAGAATTTGGCACAAATACCCACATCTATGCACAGTTCTACCCTCCCACACATGCCCCCCCCCTCCCTCACACAACAAAACACACACACATACACACACAGAGACACACACACATCCTGTATTGTCTTTACCATGTCTGCGATTCTAGCTTGGGCAAAAGAGCATGTTTTTAATCAATTACTGGTTCCAAACAGACTTTTTGGTTTGAGTAAGTTTGGCATTCCTCACAGTAGTGTGCATGGGTCCAAATGAGCACCAGAACTGACTTAGTTCCCAGGGTCACACTCCACTCTACAAACATGCTCACATTCACAAACACACACACGCACACACATGCACACGCACACATACAGTAGACACATTAAGAAGAGGACATTGAATACATATATGGACTTGGCAGGGTGGACCTGGCCACATCACTCCCCCATCACACACACACATACACACACTGCCCCACAGCACAGCCCCCCCACAGTGGCATGGCCTTGACTGGGCCTCTTTATTAGAGAGAGGGAACGTGGGAGTTGTAGGCCCTCCGCTCATAATAACCAGTGTCCGGCAGACACTAATGAGAAGCAACAGTCTCTCCATCGATTTGCCTCCAAGATGTAAAGAGGAAGAGAGAAGAGGAGAGGGAATGAGAGAGCACGCAGTTCAAGGGCTTTATGAGGAGAGACAGAGGGAAGGAAAAAGAAGGGTAGAAGAAGCAGAAAAAGCAATGGTGTGATGGCCACCACAGTACTGAAACCTGTTTTCTTTCTTTCTTTCTTTCTTTCTTTCTTTCTTTCACTTTTTCCTACTCTCTTCTTTGGTGCACAAACACACACACACACACACGTGCGCGCGCACACACGCACACACTCTGAAAAGGTCAAATGCAGTCTCCAGTTGGTTGTCTGTAACAATGTCATACTCTGTGCCAAGCAATTAGTGCAACTCAGGTAACTTCAGGTAACAACCTCAGGTAACCGTCAGCGAGGCCTCTGGTGACCATTCACACGTGCATTAAAGTAACATCAACAGGAATGAACAATTCTGCACACTCTTCAACATACAGGGCACCTATGTAGCGCATCAACAACATTACACAGTTCATAAGGATTAGGAGAAATAATATGCTTCTGCAAGGTTTAGGATATATAATATGCTTCTGCAATGTCAGGGGTTCCATTCTCTTTATACTAAGTCAGTATGGCATCAGAATGAGTTTGATGTCATGATTTCACAAAAATACTGCAGTGTAGACTGAGGTTTAAGATTCTGGTCTCACAAATGCTCTCTGATTGGTGACGGCATATGGAGAATTACATATTGTCACCAATCAGGTGACCTATGTTGAATTCCCAAACCTGCAGTCGTAAATCAACGTCACATAGAAGCATCTGCTATATCAGTATATTAGTCAGGTTTTACCAGAGGTGTAGCTGGTGGGAGACAGATCAGATGGCCCCTATTGGCAAATGCAATATGGACTTGCCATTACTGGCTTAGGCGGAAGAGATGATGTGTCCTGAGGATCTGGATCACGTGTGGACACACATTTTAAATGAACATAGTGGAATTCTTTAAAATTAACACCCCTTGACAAAAATATTCAACACCATTTACCACTGAGACATACCCAGTTACTCAAAACTGTACAGTAAGTGGAAGTGATCCTATTCCACTGACAGCATTATGCAGTTACATAGTGCAATATCAAGTTTTTCTAGGCACTTGTCAGACATGTATTTCTTCAGGGTCAGAGAGGGACAGAGAAAGAGACAGAAAAAGAGAGAGAGAAACCGCAAAATGTGTGCTAAGTCTTTGACAGTTAACATTTGTCTCAGTCTACAGTAGTTAGCGTAAATGCAAAAATCCACTTGTCTAGACTTAGTGTGTACAATATGACAATACAATTACTGGTTTTACACGTCTGATTTATTGTTTTTCTGCCCATGCCTCTTGTTCAAATCAGTTTGAGAAGTACAGCTGATTGGCACTAATTTTAACTTTTTTCTAAATTACAGTGTACCTCTAATCAAATATGCAAATCATTATACAGATTCTCCGTCTTGCCTAAATTCATGCAGGTTCTAGGCCTTATTGATTAGTCTATTATTTTAAAATTTTGGCTGGTTGTTGTTTTTCATACAATTTTTTTTCATATTTCACCAGCTTTGTTATAACAACATTGTCTTTCTTCACTTTCACTTCCCACAGTTCTTAGCAGTCTGCATGAAGTTCAGCAGAGTTGTAGGTCTTCAGTAAACTGATTTCAGATTCTGTAATTAGAACACTCTGTAGAAGAGTTTTATATGAGTTCCCTATAATCCCATCCGGTAACATATTTTATACGAACCAAAGATGTAGTGTGGTCTAACCGCCTTCTTCTAAAACAACAATAGGGTATTAATCTTTAAACACTCACAGTAGAAAGGATTGGTCCCATATCAAACATGGACAGGTAACATCGGTAAGATTCGCAAACTACACAATCCGTTGCCTATAGCAACGCAAACAAAACGGACTGTTCCTTTCCTTTGATAATTTGCCACTATCTTGACTGTGCTTGAAAGATCCAGCTCTTAAAAGGCAACAGGCGATGCCAGCTCTTGAACTTAGACGAAAGAAAAGCCCTTAAGCCAGGATGGCGGAGTGGGATTTGTCTCTGTCCTTGCGCCACATCCTTCTCTGATGTCTGGTGCCTGTTTGATGCCTGAAGCTGCCCAACCCTGCGGCTTGCGTCAGCAGGGGTCAGGAGTCTCTGCAGGGGTGGCTGTAGCGTGGTTTGAGGTGAGGCTCTAACACTTTCATGGACCCTGTTTTGTTTTGTATATACTCAACACTGAGGGCTGGTTGTGGTGCAGTTGCATGCCGTGTGTGTGTGTGTGTGTGTGTGTGTGTGTGTGTGTGTGTGTGTGTGTGATACATGACCTGCATTGTGTGACTAACCATGAAAGGAGGCCCTGGAGGAGGTGAGGCTTCCAAAGTTAGTCAGTCTGCAAGTCAGATAAGCATCAGATGTGCCATATTTATCAGTGGCTGAAATGACTTTTCAGTGAATTTGTCAGACACACACACACACAATATACAAACACGTGCACACACACACTCACTCACTCACTCTCACATACACACACCTCCGCTATATACAGTACCTGAGGATTTAACTTCACAACCATTACACATTGTCACTGTGCAAACCCTGATGGTGACAAACTGTGCACTGTGCAATAGGTTGTATATCATCAGCCCTGTGTTGGCTGAAAGTGACATTTGCTCAGTGATGACTCATTGTCAGCTGTGTGAAATATTTCAAAAAAAAAAAAAAAAACTTTTGCTGTTAAGTGAGACAAGGCTCCTCCAAGTTGTTCCACCAGCCCAGATAAATGGCCTCCCAAGGAGGAGCTGAGAAACTTGATATCACAAAGTGAGCAAAGAGTCAAATCACTATGAAGAAAACCTCAGATCTCTGTGAGTCAAACGCCCCAAGCCCCCACACAGACACACACGACACCACTGCCAATCCACAGCTATGATTAGGCAAGAAGTGCCACTGGTATGCCCTCTGGCATAAGGCTCTATGGAACCTCTATGAATGATTCCTTCAGAAGAATCAGGGGAATATCTGAAGATTACACAGACAGATCCCTCCTCAGTGGGCCTGTCGTAGCAGCACCAGCACATATAGATGAGGACCTTTGGCAGGGTGAATAAGTAAAGACGCAGATCAATAACTAAGAACAGGAAAAAGAGAAGGAGTGCCCCGGGTCATGTTATGTTCACACTGGTCTATGCGGTTCTCTTTGCGTGTACAGGTGGAGGCGGGGAAAAATGGCAGTGTCAAAGTTTGGCTGTTACGCCCAGAACCCAGGCTTACGCATGTGCTTGCACACACACGCACACACACATACCCACCCACAAACACACACATACATCCACTAATGCATGGACAAATATACAGTACATGTAAATTTTTTTTGCACAGGGTGTTGCATTCAAAATTCAATTGTCAAGGTTTGCCTAATGACATGACTTCTAAAATCCAGCAACATGACAAGAGAGTGTGTTTGTGTGTGTGTGTGTGTGAGAGAGAGAGAGAGAGAAAGAGAGAGAGAGAGAGTTTCGTTTAATGAGCAAGACTGGATGACAATAGATTGTCTGTTGAACTGATGGTACTGGCTATATGCAGACAAGACTGCGTGCTACCATCCAGAGGACACAAGGACTGTGTATGTAAGGCGTAATGACATCTAATTTAGCACAGGCTATGAAGTAGGCGTAGGAGAAACAGCAGCGTGTGCCTAATTTGATGCGCCCGTGTTCAACGCACAAACTAACGGTAGGCCTATCTCTATTTATATCAGATACAGCCATTCTGCATTCCACTGAGTGGAGAGATGGCGGCGTGTTTGCATTCAGTGGAGTCAAAAGCTGTAAGACTGAAAGCAGAACTTGTCTCGTATATGGAAAGCCTTTTTGAAAACATGTATGAGTCTTATCCTCATTTTAGGAATTTTGCATGGAAATTTGTTTTCTTGGTGTATGTGCTGTAGTTGTCATCCACTAAAATGTACGAGATGTGCATGTAAGGTAGATTGTTAGTTTTCAGATCATGGTGTTTACTGCGTTTCAAACTACATTGTTTGGGAATATGTTTGCTTAAGGCAATGGTGTTTGTGAGCCTTGATATAATAGTGTTTGTTTGTCACAAATGGTCTCTATAGAGACAGTGAATACAGGAATGTGTCACATAGGGCTGGCAAAGAAAGATGAGTAAGAGGTTCATTTATCAGACAACAGTGTTTTCCAGCATCCTTGTGATAAAAAGGCGATACGTAGAAGTAAATTACCATCGACATCTTTCTCTTTCTCTCTCCCTGTTTCTCTTTTTCAGTGGCCTGTAGAGTTGGTTTGAAGCTGAGAATCACTCAGGAATGATACAAGAATGATCTGCTCAGTTAGGAATTTAAATTTGCAGGATAATTTCCTAGAAACTGTTTTGTCTTTATGTGCTCGTGAATGTGATATCATGTGGGTCTTTGTCAATGAGGAAACATCCCCATGGATGGATGTGCCACAGACAGAGAACACGTGCACACACACGTAATCATTGTGTAGCTCACCAAACCCTAACATCAGCAACCTCTCTTAAGGGCTCCGCACACCAGCACCAGTCAAGAATGCACCAACACTTACTGTTGCTTGCCCACATGCTCTTGCGCTGAGCACCTTCTCCTGTTTTATGCAAGGTTAATGTGACCTGTACACTGCCCCTGTAAAAAGAAATCATTCATTCATTCAAAACTGAAAAGCGTTCTGCATTGGATTCTAAAAGGCCGGAGCGACAAAAATAGAACCAAATTGTAACTGAAGCAGCGACAATAAAGTTCGATGTTAGAATAATGCTAGAGGACATTATGACGGCGCAGATATGTGGAGGGGTTTACCCTTCAATCTGCTTACAGGCCTTTCACATTATCTGACACACACACACACACACACACACACACACACACACACACACACAAGCATCTAATAGAAATATAAACCAACCAAATGACGACAATGAAGGGGAAACACACAATTTTCTGTTTTCTGCAACGTCCAAAATTTAGTTACATTTATCAGATGCTTTTCTCCAAAGCGACATAGTTGTCAGCTATCAATTGTTCAGGGCTAGTCTCCCTTAGAGCAACTTAGGGTTAAGTGCCTTGCTCAGGGGCACAACCGTTGCAGCTGGGATTTGAACTGACAACTTTTCAGGCTACTTGAATGCTAGCTAGGTTCCTTAACTGCTACGCTACCGACGCCCCACATTTTGTCCCCATTTTAATCTCATGAACATCAAATAATGCTGTACATCCGGCTCCTGACAAGTCCCTGTTCATCCTACTCTGTGCTGGCAAGGTCTGCAATACCAACTGATGTCAGTGACAAATATTCTCATTTCATGTGAAGTCAGGCTTTCTCACAGTGCAAGTGTGACTCCAAAAATACATTCAAACAAACAAACAAATCCCACCAATAGAGGGGCCATCTTCTTTTTCTATGCTGCATATAATGACTGAAGTCACACAGGACACGTTTCAGCTGTTCACAAATGCTCATTGGATTTACAGTTGCATTTGTATGATGGAAATCCACACCGCCATGTTATTATGGTCCTCCCAGGATGATTGCGAGCGTTTATTAGTGGCCATGATGCATGTTTCCAACCCTAATAGGATCTATAAATAAGCGTATAATAACATATGGAGCGTGTATTTATAGAAAAACACGGCCGCACCAGCAGTGTCCCCTAGGACGGAGTCATAATCATAAACAAAGCAGACCTGCAATGGCAAGACCTGGACCCAAGTGCTAACCACAGCATTCACTGGGGGGGAGGGGGGGCAGCTTGCCCATACCACAGGGGATGCTCATTCCGTAAAATTAATCGACCGTTGCCAAAACCTGACGGGGACTCTCATTTCAGGGGTGTCACGCTGCATAAGTCTCTGCAGTGCCCACCTGCATCCCAAAGGGACCCTGATGCCCTCAGAGGCCCTTAGAAAGACTGAAACCGACTGTTTTTTTTTCTATCTTCCTCTTTGGACACCACAGATTATGCTTTTCATGACCAGGATCCTGTCTCCACACTTTGAGGGTGAGGGGTCGGCGGACTCGTTGGACATCTTTAGGTTAATTGCAATGGTCCCTCACTGTGCCCCATACAAAAATGGCGATGCTTTGTCTTGTTTCTGTATCTGTAAAAGACCAGTCCATCAAATTCTAGGCACTCTGTTTCGGTTACTCTGTCTCTTTTTCAGTCATTCCAGTCACTTTTTCATTTAGTTTTTTTTTTCTAACCCTCATGCCATAACTATCTCCCTCCTCCCTCATCTCCTCTCTGCTTTGTCTTTGCTCTTCACCTAATTCCCCCTCTCTAATTCACATACCTGGACCTAATTCTTCCTGTTCTTGTTCAAAGCCCCTCACATTAAGAAGCTGAGGATCACACCCCCATAATGGTGTGATTGTGTTCTGCAAACCGGGGCATTAGTTCCTCATCCTGTTCCTCATCAAAAGTCTCTTGTTTTCTCCCTGTGCCCTCCCAAATGGCCATGATTAGCTGCTATTAGCAGCGCTCTCTCATTATGGAAGACCTAGCAGGCTTTGCGACCGACTCACAAGGATCACGGGAGTAAGTGCGACGCAGACGAGAAAACAGTGCACGGTAAACAAAGGCTTTACGGAGGACAGACGGAAGCCGCAGCACAAAGGATTAGCGCGGCATATTTTTCTGCTAATTCTCAACTCCACATACGGCGCCATGTAGCCACATAAAAAGAGGACAAGCCTGGGCATTGTCCAAGATGAAGCCCATAGAGAGGGTGTTTTGTTCAGGAGTTTGGCCTTTTCTGAGCCCCTGTGCTTCCGTCTCCATGGTCTCTTTCAGTTATGCCAGGACTTGAGGGAGCAGTGCATAACGTTGTGCCTCTCTGCTGTCATATATGACTTCTATAAATACTGCTGACCGCTCATTGCCCTCCGAGCAACGCACTGTTGCCTTATGTAAGCTAAAGAGCCAGTGATCAGAGGCGACTGGCTCATAGCTTTTTTTCAAAGCAAGAGCAGCTTCTGATTTAAGAGCGTTGACATAAGTGTCCATTTTGCCCTTTGTGGAGTAGAATTTATGTAAGGAAATGTATCAGCATGTGCTTTGTTTGATGGAAAAGGTTGGATTCCTGTGCACTGATTGATAGAGTGTGGTGCAAACATCGCCAAGGTCATGATGGTTAAAACCGATTGATTATACATCATACTGGTGCATTAAACGGCTTAGAAAAAAAAACGGCCTAATAAATAACTGGAATTGCTTTGTGTTTGTGTGAGACAGTCAGATTTAACTGACTGTGACTAATGTCCCTAGCTGATGTAGCAAATTAACTTTGGTTCCTGCTCCCTCTCAGAGCCAAAAGAAAAGTCATCCTTGTATTCTGTTTGATTGAAAGACACACAGCCTTTGGCTTTGAAATCAGACAAAAAGCCTGCCTATGGAAAGAAAAAGGCCTGTTTCTGCCCCGTTAGAAAGGTGCAATAATTTAGAACCAGACAGACAGGGAGAGAGAGGAAGAGAGAGAGAGAAAGAGAGACCCTTCTGGTATTTACCTAGCATGTGATGGAGAGCGTTGTCATGGAGTGAAGTATGACCTATCCAGCATGGGCCATTTTGTCTCAGTGAGCTGCCTAATGGGACAAGGGGCCACAGTGATTGTGATGAACGCCCATCCCCCACCCTTCTTAGCCCACTCCACTTTAGCGCCTCCTGCCCCAGCACAGGCCAAACACCAACACAGCCAAAGGGGCAGACAGGAAGCAACATCACAGAAATACAGGGCTGGTACCCCACCAACATTGAAGAATGAAGAAATAGGTAATTTGATTTTCTCAGTTGTGGAGTTCATGTGTGTCTTGACTTGCGTGTGTGTGTATGTATGTGTGTGTGTGTGTGTGTGTGTGTGTGTGTGTGTGTGTGTGTTTTTGAGAGGGTGATGGTGCTTGCTTAGTGAAGGGCATTTAAATGATTAATGACTTCATTCAGCAACAGACCGCAAAATACAAAACAGAACATTGTTTTTTTGCCTCATGTGCAATAGCTCATACCAAGTCATTTGAAGGTGATGCCTTTTACTCCTCACAGGGAGAAATAAAAGAACAATGGAGTGAGAAAAACAGCCCAATTTGCAGTCCCATTTTCTCAGTTATTACTTCATAATGAATTCCAGTGGATGTGGCTTCTTTTTATGGAGCGCGAGGGTAGCCACAAGTGGATACTGGCAAGAAAAGTATGCTTAAAACAGTGTGAGAGAGAGGAGAGAAAGAGAAAGTGAGAGAGAGGAGAGAATAAGGGACAGCAAGAAATAACCAGGGAAAGAGTGTAAGGCAGAAGAAAGAATGAAGGAATGATTGATTAAAAAAGAGAGAAGTAAAATTGCAGACAGTCACTTGTTTCCTCCCTTACCTCTTACACATCTTCCCATCTGCTAGTTCCCGGTGCTCCACTCTTTCTGTCACGTCACACCGGCATGTAAATGACTAGTGGGGAGTAGGGGACTCCCCACACAGCCTAACGCCATTTCTCTTCCTCAAGCCCGTCTGTCCTCAAAACACAGGCCACACAATTCATTGCCTGAACGACCGTCCCCGTTGCCCTGAAGTAATACACAGAGATGAATCATTATCCCCTCTCCACCCGATCTCACCCACCCCCACGTATGCCCCATGTATTCGGAATCCACTGTGCTCCTGTTAATATTCATCCTGCATTCAGATGATTAAATGGTTGGGATAAAAAGGTTGACATTTCTGGGTGTTCAGGTGGAATTTCCCTAAAGAGGTGTTGTGAAAGAGGCAGTCACACAATTAGCTTAGCTTCACAAATATACACTCTCTAAATACACACACACAAGCACACATTTCTATAGACATATGTCTCCAGACACATATTTGCTGTATTTAGTATCGAGGGGGAAAGTTGGAAGAGGGATAAAAAAGAGAGAGGGAAGGAAAAGAGAGAAGGTGAGAAAGGAGAGTGAAGCGAAGCAGAGAAAATGAGGGATGCGTTCAAGCGCATGATGAGGAGCTGAAAGAGGAGAGAGAGAGAGAGAAAAAGAGAGAGAAGAAAAAAAAAACAATCAGCAAAAACGCTATCAGAGTGTCATTACCTCTCTATTGGTATTCAAATCCCAGTGAACAGTCAAGGGGAAAACATCACCCCATGCAAGGCAGAGTGCACTACATTTCCCGTCATCAATAGATCTTTGCACAGCCTGATGGTATATCATACATCTCAATCTCCATGACTGCAGTATGCAGATGCTCTGGGAAGATCCAATGAGCCACACGAGGCCTCGTTTAATGAAAGCCGAAAGTTAATATGTGCTCAGTGCTAAAGGCTACATCAGAAATGTGTGTCTTGGGCCTGTGAGCGAGCAGCAAACCTCGAAAATAACCATGTCAGAGAAAAGTTTGCATGAAAGATTTTGCATAAAATTTTGACAGTCTTTACCAGGTGTGTTAGACCCATAAAAGGTAAGACGGAAGACCACAGTACGCCTGAGTTTGGACACCACAACAGTTGGTCTTGTTGATTAGCATTGCATAATGGTATCGCACAAATCCACATATTTTTCAAATTTTTATGCCTTCATTTATGC
Organism: Tenualosa ilisha; assembly: GCA_015244755.2. NCBI lineage: Eukaryota > Metazoa > Chordata > Actinopteri > Clupeiformes > Clupeidae > Tenualosa > Tenualosa ilisha. The sequence goes on along the minus strand of PYXC01001263.1, from coordinate 854,357 downwards.
CTTAAAGTAAACTATTGAAAGCTCAAAGTCCTTGTCAGCTGCCAGCTCATTTGACAAAGACACTGAATAGCAATCTGAGAAATATCACAAGATTGCTTCAATAGACTCACCCACAAGTACCCTGTGAATAGACAGGCTAACAACAGTGTTACAGACCTATGCTAATAAGAACCTAATGTTAAAAAGCATTAGGTTAATATAAGTGTGGTTATGAGGCCATTCAAGCTATTCATTTGAATCTCATCTTTGATGGTGACCTGTTCTTATGCTCCAGCAGATGTGTGGTGGGGAAAATGGCCACTTTCTAAAAGCCACACTTAGAGGGCCTCACTCAGCCAGAGCCAAGTACTTCAGACAGACCTGAAAATTATGGCTGTCACTTTGTTATTAGTACTATTTAAGCTGTGATGTGTTAAGGTTTGGTTGCCATCCAGATGAATTTAATTCTGTAACAGCTATACATTACATACACATGCACATGCACATATGCGTATGTGTGTGTGTGTGTGTGTGTTTTTGTAAAAATGCGCACCCACAGGTTTATTTCTTTCCCAGACCTCCTATCTTTACTCCACTAATGGAGTTGGCAATGGTAGCTGTTAGCATGTCTCTCTAAGGTTGTATTGGAGAGCCACACCGGGAGAGAAATAACCCACAGAGAGGTCATTGTTTTCAGTGAAGACCCAGAGACTCAACCAGGCATAATGTTCTCATGTTATTGTTGCTCTCTATTAATGGTTGTTCTCTCTCATGAACAGAATCTCTCTATCTCTCGCCCTTTCTCTCTCTTTCTCTCTCTCGCTGTTTCTCTGTGTTTTCTTTCACACAGAGGGTGGTAGTCAAATAACTCTTCCAGAGCAGAAAGGGGTCAGAGAGTCTTAAATGACTCTGTCGTTCTTTTTTGTTCTCCCTCTCTCTCTCTTTGTTGCTTCATCCTTTCTCGTCACTTTCCTTTGGTTCTAAAAGCCTCTTCAGATAAAGACAAGAGATATCCATCTCTTCAGACTTAGGAGATAACAGGATGCTTGCAAGGCCGAAGATTTGTGTATGTGTGTGTGTACCTGTGTCGGTGTGGGTTACTGCCTAAGTGATCTTACACACTTGTGTGCAGGTGGCAGTGTGCACTATAGTGGCATTTGTCGTTTCCTGGACTGGATGTCATTGGAAAAAGTGTTTATTCCTAGTAGCTATATTTATTTTGTATTAACTGGTGATTTCGCCTCATTCAAACAAAATGACAGCGCTCTCTCTTGCCAAGTAGAACTGTGGGCGTAAAGATGATGCTGTTCATTATGTGCCCCACCCACAAGGCGTATGTTTAGGCAATCTGACTCACACGGTCATAAGGCAAGGCCACATATGGGTTTGGCACCCACTGACATTGAGAGTGACTGTTCAATGGTGTGCTCTATGATGGACATGCATTACCCTCTGTAACACCTGAAGAAAAGATTTGTTGGTTCAACCCCAATTCCGAAAAAGCTAGGACATTGCAAATAAAAATGTAAAATGTAAATACATTTTTTTTATAAATGTACAAGCAACATATTTGCTTAAGAACAACAAGAACATTATATTAATTATTGAATAGAAAAAACAGAAAAAGTATGCGGTATTTGCATTAATTTCAAATTGGCATGCCAGCAATACATTTTGGAAAAGTTGGGAAGGTGCAACAAAAGATAGGAAGGAAAAGTCGCGCAATATTAAAGAAAAAGCAAGGAAGGACATTTCACTATGAAGTAACTGGCAAGATAATTATGTATAAAAAAAGAGCATGCTCTTTAACCCCAAACAAGTACCGACTCTGTCACTTTATCATGTTTTTCTTTTCACTATGCACAAAATGTAACAGATTTGAACTGTAAGACAACTATTTTAGCACCTGAACTCTACACTGTTGTGACTTTGTATAGAATGCAATTAGGCCATGTTTTCCTTTTTTTTTTGAAAATATGGTGTCTGGATGGCAGCAGCATATGTTGGTCAAAACGAGTATACATCATATAACATCCGTCCTGACAGAGGATGCAAGAGCTCAGTGAAGAATTGCAGCTGCAAGCAGTGATGTTGGGGTCTAGCAGAAAATATAGCATCAGCAATGGTCCCCAAATTTGCATAGATCCTAAGAATGGAGTACCTCAGCAGTCCACAAATTTTCGAGTTGATCTGCCAAAATCTGACTGAGATATGAACTAATTTAGCAAACTATAGCGCCCCCCCAGAGAGGAAAGGTCACAAGTGCTTGTACCAAGTTTGAAGTTGAAGCTCACTTCCTGTTTGGTGGCTATGCTGCTAACTTCAATTGACTGTCGTGGGCGAACGTTTTGGAATTTTGAAATGTCTGTAAGTAACTTTTGTGACGCATGGTCTAAAGACCGTATGGGCCAATTTTTGTGAGGATCGGACAAAATTTGTGACCTGCGAAAATGATGTCTACCTTTCCATGAAATCCAATATGGCAGAATATATAGAGGTCCCCCCTAGAGGTCAAAAGACCATACATATATAACCATTTTCACAAATTATAGCACCCCCGTAGATCAAATGCATATTTGCTGAGAGCCCTCTGGATGGGGTCACAATTGTTGAACTTGGAATGTCAAACCATTTGTAAGATATGATCTCACTTCCTATTTGGTGCCAGTTAATCTGATTAGCTTTTAAATGCCCCTCCTTGTGTGGTTTTTAATGTTACACAACTTTTATTACCTTTCCTTCCCAGCTTTTTTGAGACACGTTGGCAGCATCAAGTTCAAAATTACCATATATTACCCCCAAAACAATACAATTCCTGTATTTCAACAACTTATATCTTGTAGAACTAGATGCCAAAAAATGTTTGTCACTAGCAGCTACTGCTAGACAGGTGACAGGTGCTTTTTGGATTTGACTGTTGAACTTTCAGTGTCAGTTCAGTCATAAAATTTGTAAAAATTTTCAGGTCTTTACAAAAACACTCAAAGGCACACTGCTTATAGGGCCTATTAGTGTTGGCTACCAAACAATGAAGGTCACTTAGGTACATGTAAGGCAGTTAGCATTGAAATCCAGAATTCCATCAGCTACAGTTAATTAAACCGTACAGAGAACCATGTCAAAATATTTTGTTTCATAAATATTCCATATATATTTTTTTTCTACATAGAAAATGTAACAAATTTAACCTTTTTATATCTTTCTGAACTGGGGTTGTTTCATGGTAATGTGTTCATGCATGTGTAATTATGAGTCTGAATTGGAAAGGAAGCAGCACAGACAGACATACACACACACACACACACACACACACAAACACACACACACATGCATACACAGATAGAGAGAAGGGGAGGGAGAGAAAGACCTCTAATATGAGCTAGTTTTTGTAGCGCCTGCTAATGTGATATTTAAACAGATTTCATAGTCCCCTTTAAGTTATTAAAGCATCATTTCATTCAGGCTAAATGAAAATGAAATCATAGTCCTTGCCTTCATCCTCTGCTCTTTCCCATTTTCTGTGTTCAGCATTGGCTATTATGCTGCCTTTCTGTCTGTTTTGTGTTGTAGTGGTCTGCTTCGATGAGAAACCCCTGGCAGTTTTCCCACAGTTCCTACTGAAGCTGACAGGCAAAGGGAAACACTATTAAATATTTAAAGCCTTCGCAATGTGGTTAGATTTCACAGTGAACAAGGTGCTTCTATGTGTGAGTGCAAGCTTGTTCATGTGTGTGTGTGTGGACAAATTGGTTATGTGATTGTGTGCAGGGGTATGTGTGTGTGTGTGTGTGTGTGTGTGTGTGTGTGGTGTGTGTGTACGTGCTAGGCTTGTGCTTGTGTGAGTCTGCTTGTTTATGTGTGTCTTTGCAAGTGTGCATCAGCTCCCATTCCCCAGGGTATTGGCGGTGACACTGGGATCCGAGCAGCTAGACCATGCCAAGCCTGGATTGGCTCGCCTTTACACCTTTGCTGGCATTGCCCACTCACTCCAATTGACACCTCACTACAGGCTGTTTGGAACTATTGCATCACCCTTGCATCATACACCTTCCGCCACTGGCTTCCTGAACATTCTACAGGCCCCTCTACACACACACACACACACACACACACACAAAGTGCAGTTTATTGCCTTTTTAGCAACTGAAAAGCTCTTGCAAGGACTAACTCACAATTTCTCACCATTTTCTCTAATGGGTGGTATTTATGCTACTGATGAAACTCTCAATCTGTTATTACATATGTACTTTACAGCTCTGTAGACCAAACGATCCGTAGAGGCCCAGGGAGAGCTGATTATTTCTTGCACTCATTGTGGAGCCTAATGGTAATGCCTATGAATGTGACAGATTGATGGAGCTGATTACTAGCGTGATGTCTTGGTGGCTGTCTAAAATAGAAACAAACCCTTTACTCTGTGCTTCGGAGCTGATTACGTTCTACTTATGGAAAGACTAGAGAGTGTATGAGAAAGAGAGAGGGAGTGAGAGAGAGAGGTGTTCTGTTTATGTTGTGTTCTGTTCCCGTGGTTTTTCTGTATGCATACAGTGTAATGTATCTGTGTTTGTGCTATGGCAATACAACTGGAGTTTTATTTGTTATGCCAATGAAGTCCTTTTGAATTTGAGAGAGTCATAGAGAGAGCCTCTATGGAGGCCTCTTTGGGCTATGGCTTGTATGTGAAACCTGACTTTTTCACAGCATCCTTGATTTGCAATTTAATTCTACCCAACATGCCTGGGCAACTCAGTGCATTGCACGTGTCCTCAGACCACTTTTGGGTACTAGCTTGTACCGCCATATTTTTGAAACTCTATATTTTTTAAACTTGCACACACACCAGAACATTCATGCATTTGTATAGCATTCTCCTTTCTTTCTTTTTCAAAAGTCTAACTTTGTTTTTTTTCTGACCAAACATTTCTATGGCGGTGTTCTCTGTCACCATTCATCTGCCCTATTTAATTCACCAGTCTTTCCAGTCTCATTTGCCCCTCAAACTCTTTCTTCATTCCTCACCTGTGTGTTCTTTTGTCTCTCTCCGACTTCCCCCCTCCTTCCCCTTGTTAATGTGGGTTGAGAGTCTCCTTGTTGTCGTGCTGTTGCCGCAGAGGCCATTGTGGCATGCTGCATGAGCCCATTTAAAGTTTTGCTGCAAAATGCCATCTGCGTGCCCACACCTACCTTCTCCCTCTGGAGCCTGCTGTGCTTTTACAGTGCCAGGCAGTGCCAACCCCGCCACTGGGAGAAATGCCACTTACGGCAGGACCTCTGTCTGCAAAAAGAATGCCAGCGTCTCTCTCCCTCTCTTTCTCTCTCTCCCTGTTTCTTTTTTCCCTCTTCTCACCCATCTTCCTCTCATTTTTCTCCTCTTGTGATGGTCATTTTTAGCTCAGCTCCTGTATTTGTACTTCTTGTCCATGCTTCCAGCAGAGAAGTTTTTTTTTGCCACAAAGAGCTCAGCCAGAGTGGCCTTTCAAAGGCACAAAGCGTTGGAGGAAACGAGGAAAGACAGACAAAAGTGAATTTATAGATGTGTGCTCATGTATGTAACAGTTAATGGCATGTTTATGTGTGCGTGTGTCTCTGTTGTTTTTGTGTATCTGAAGCTATGTTCGTGTGTGTATGTGTGTATGTGTGTGTGTGGGTTTGTGTGAATCTGTGTGTCTGTCTGCACGAGTGCCCTCTCTCCAATGAAAAAAAAAAAATCATTGAATGGTTTAATAAGCCAAAGTTAGAAATTATTGTGGCCTTTCATTTAAAGAGCAGCCCTGTATATAACTGTGTACCACCAACAAACCCACACAGCCAGAGATGCTCCCTGGGGATGTGCTTGATAAAGAGCGCCCCCAACCTTATTGGACACTTCATTTGTAGCATATTTTTTGGTAATGAGATCTCCGGTGGTCTGGGGGAACCGCAGGAGCTTTGGCTGATTTCAGAACAGTAATTTTTTTCTTAATTAAAATATAAATTCTCCCCGCTGTTGCCTGTGCCGTTTTTTTTTTTTCCTTTGCAAGGTTATCTTAAGGCATTACAGTAATTATAGCTCAAATGAAATTAATAGGAATTTTGGCAACGTTTGTCAACTGCATGGGATCTAAAGGATTAAAGAAGCCGATGAACTGAAAGAAGGAACTTTCAAATATCTTTGAGAAAGTGCGTGGCTCCCACAAATAAGTAAGATAAGAAACAGACTGACAGCCAATATATGTCAATATGTCCACACTTTCTCTTTTGTGTATGTGTGTGTATATGTGTGTGTGTATATGTGTGTGTGTGTTTGTGTCTGCTTCTTTAGCACCCTTTTCTTTCTCTCTCCTGTAGCAAATCATGCGCTTCTCATAGTTTTATTTTCCTTCCATTATTTAGAAGTGCTGTCACTACTGTGTTAAGCAAAGAATGCATCTGTAAACATGAACTAATTGGTTCTAATTGTCATCACTCTTTAAAATGTTTTTCTGTCTTTTTCTCTCTCACTTTGCTCCTCATTCTTCTGTGATCCACAAGATTCCCTTCCCTTTCCCTGCTGGGAATCTGATCACCTTTTTGTCTTCCATAAGATCCCCTGCCCTTTCCCTGCTGGGAATCTGATCACCTTTTTGTCTTCCATAAGATCCCCTGCCCTTTCCCTGCTGTGAATCTGATCATTTTTGTCTTCCACAAGATCCCCTGCCCTTTCCCTGCTGTGAATCTGATCGTCTTCTACTGCTGCCCTTTCCACAGCCTGTGCTGTTGCATTTTTGTGCTTCTTTGGTGCTCTACCTATACTATCTGTCTTTAGCTTTCCCTAGACTGGTTTGTTTGCACACACAGACTGCATACTGCCCCCCTCCCTCCAAACACACACACACACACACACACACACACACACACACACACACAAACATACACACACACACACACACACACACACACACAGACACGCACGCACGCACACACAAACACCTTTCAGACATTCAAACACACAGACGCACACATGTAGACACACACACACACACACACATGCACACACAAAGCACAGAGACATACGAACACAAGCACACACATACACACACACAGATACACACTTAACCATCAGGCTATAACTCAAGAAGGCAGTATTGACTACTTTAATGGAGGGCGTTATAATGTAATCCCACCTGTCCTGTCTGTTTGTGTCCTGCAGCTGCAGCCAAGCACAAAGACAGGGCTGTGAGGAAGACTGTGAGGTTACTGGGCACCGGGGATGACTGTGATGGCTGCAGCTACGAGCCTCCAAGTCTGGTTTTATTAACATTTATGGGCATCCTACTACACTATTTCTCCTTCTGCTTTGTCTCTTTTATTACCACTCTCTCACTATTTCTGTCGCACACTCCTGCCCGCGCCAGGTCTACGGTTTGGTGTTTGGTCACATGGTCACATGGTCTCCGATGCCAATTCTTTACGGTCTTGGTACTTGTTGATGCATTTCAATGTGGTAAAGGATATTCTTTTTGAAAAAAAAAAAGTTTTTTTGCGCTACCGACGGTGAACCCGGTTCAGAGGCTGGTGAAACAGCCATGTTGACTGTGTGCTCTAGTTCGACCTTCTTTTTTTGAGATCTGATGACGGGTGCTGGTGTTGGCCATGGCAGAGTTCTACGGCTGTTGTTCAGTGTAGAAAATTCTGTTGCTGTTGTTACAGTTGTGCACTCTGATGTGTGTGTGCTGTACACTCCGAAGACAGCTGGAGTGCAGTTGCTGTCCATGGTCCTGACGTTTGTTACGAGTCAAGGGCTCCACCGCATTATAGGCCGCTGTTCTTGGTGCTGAATAGTTTCATTGAAAAACTTACTGCTCACTTCTGGAGCAGCCTGTGGCCTACTGGTTAGGATGCTGGATTTGTAGCTGAATGGCTGTGGTGCACTTAACTCCTCACCGCTCCTGGGGCGTAGGCTGCTCCGTCATAGTGTGTGTGCGTTCACTCTCTGTGTGTTCATTGTGTGCTGTGTGTGGTCACTACTTCATGGATAGGATGTATGCAGATACCAAATATCCCTCATGGGATCAAAGAATGATATAAACTGATTCTTACTTATACAAATACTTGCACTGCTCTCGCTCTCAGCTGCAATAGAAAGTGTTTGTGTGTGTGTGTGTGTGTGTGTGTGTGTGTGTGTGTGTGTGTGTGTGTGTGTGAGTGTTTTAACATCTTTTTCTAACCTTACCTCACTTGTTTGTTTGATGTATAAACTGATTGAACACCTGCTCACATCTGTGCCTCTCCTCCCTGTCTGCCACCTCAATTTAAGTCAATTTCTCCCCATTCAACTCAATTCAGTCCAGTCGGCTGCCGTCTGAACAGAACAGCTCTATTTGTGAGACATGGAACATCCCGAATTCCCATGGTCTTGTCTAATGGTCCATCTATCGCTGTGTATTTCAAAGTATAAGTTATAAGTTACTGTATAAGTTACTGGGTTTTTATGTATCTGTGCACAAGATTTTGTATGTGTCAGTGTGTGTGTGTGTGTGTGTGCGTGTGCATCTGTTTATGTGTGCTTCCTCATTGAGCCACCCACAGAGCCTACCTCTGGAGGTGAATAGGTAACAGGAGCTGGCAGCATGTGTTCAAACCTGCCCAGTAATTACCCACAATCCCTTAGCCCTGTGGCATCACCACAGGCGCCCAGAAATGGGTTGTGCAAAGACGCTGATGGTCCTTAAGGAGAGTGTATGTGATTGCAAGATTGTGTGTGTGTATGTGTTTCTGTGTTTGTGTGTTTCTGCCTGTGTGTATGTGTATGTGTGTGTGTGTGTGTGTGTGTGTGTGTGTGTGTGTGTGTGTGTGTGCGTGTGCACACGTATGTCTGTGTGTACGTGTGCATGCACGTGTGTATGTGCGTATGTGTGTGTGTCTGCCTAACTCCGTGTGTGTGTGTTTGTGTGTGTGTGTGTGTGTGTGTGTGTGTGTGTGCATGTGTATGTGTACCTGCCATGGTTTGAAGCATTACAAGTATCGTATAGCTCACCACTGAGGATTCTTTATTAGACTGGTTGACCATCATATAATCAGCTAGCGTTATCCTATGTAACCCCACATAGCTTTCAGCCACTCTTGCCATCCGCAAGCACCCGCATCTTCAAGGAATGTCACAGGGAGGTAATCAGATTCCTCTGCTTGATGTTGGATTACGCCAGGGAGATTGGAGATTTTCTCTAGACGCCGCATGACACTCTGCGGTCGTGATTAGATGGAGTTTAACCAGCGTAATCTGATCTGAATTTTAATCACAATCAGACACCTTTCCAAAGCAGAAGAGGGGGGGGCGGGGGATTAGGTCTTTTATCCCAGTCTTTACACTTTCTCTGCCTCTCTGTCTAAGCCGCAGTAAGAGGAAGCCAGGAATTAATTATTGTTCTTTAAAATCTATGGCCCTCTGCACTAGAAGTGTAAACACAGGCCAGCAGACAACGATTAATACTTCCTGTGCTGGCTGTGCCTCTCTTCCTCTCTCTCTCTCTCTTCATCTCTCTTTCCCACACACACACACACAGATACATACATACACACACACACACACACACACACACACACACACACACACACACAGACAGACACATACTCACACACATTCTTGCCTTTCCACTTTGCCATATTTCTACTCACTTAAATGCCTAAACACATACAGACTGGCAGACACATACATAAATAGACAAACACAACACATACTCTGACACCCTCCCTCCTATACACACTAACACACACACACACACACACATACACACACACACACACACACACGCACACACACTCAAACACTCATATAACACCTCAGACATCTCCAAGACAGTTTCTAATACTTTGACTTAGCACCTTCTATTCACCTCTGGCGCTGAGAGACTGCACTTTGTTGTCTGACAGACCGAAGGGTTAGGTGGCAATCCACTGCAATCCAGTCAGCCGACAGACAACAGATAGCCTATAACTATACAGAAAATAGTCAAAAAGCACAGGACACTCAGTAGGTGGTGAGAGCCTGGTTAAAAGTGTCAGAGGGCTGAACAGTGACTCCTGACTCTCAGGAGAGGGGGAACGGTGACTCCTGAGTGTGGTGACTCGATGGGCTGCTTCATCGCCTCTCAAAGATAAACACTTGAGCCTCCATGGGGGAAAGGAAATGTTTCTGCATTCAACTTTTTAAAGCCGTGGAGACAATGCAAGCAGATCAGTTTTGCCTTTGTTAAGCCTCAGCCCTTGCAGCTTATCCTCTGATGTAAGTGATGGCACCTCCAACCTCCGGCCTCTCACTGTCACACAGTCAGCCTTCAGAGAGAGAGAGAGAGAGAGAGAGAGAGAGAGAGAGATGAATACAGGAAGCGAAAGAGCTTTGTTGCAATCAGCAGTAGAGCAAATGATATAGGAACAAAAGCTAAGGTATACCAAAGGAATTGTACAGAGACAGACACGACTACTTTGAGACAGAGAGAGAGAGAGAGAGAGAGATGAATACAGGAAGCGAAAGAGCTTTGTTGCAATCAGCAGTAGAACAAATGATGTAGAAACAAAAACTAAGCTGTAACAAAGGAGTTATACAGATACAGACACAACAACTGTGAGACAGAAAGAGAGAGAGAGAGAGAGAGAGAGAGAGAGATGAATACAGAGGAAGAGAAAGCAGGGGGATGGAAACATGGAAACAATGATGCAGAGACAAAAGTAAAGATAGGCACAGAGATGCAGTACAAACAGAGAACGAGAGAGAGATAGACAGAGAGAAAGAGAGAGAGAGAGAGGGAGAGAGAGAGAGTTGTAGGTGGTAGTTTGGAGATGCTCTCTCTCTCATTAGTGTCAGGTGAGTTATGTAGACTGTGAAACTTCTAGCTCAATGAGTATGGGTGTGTGTGTGTGTGTGTGTGGTGTGTGTGTGTGTGTGTGTGTGTGTGTGTGTGTGTGTGTGTGTGTGTGTTTGAGTGAGTGGGTGAGTGTGAGACTCCATCGCTCAGAGCACTGTTATGACTTCCCCTGAGGGTTTCACTGACTCAGATAGAGGACAGGCTTTATCTCCCACAGCCTGGCCATCCTCCCCACGCCCCAAACTATCTCTTCTCTTTCCATAGACTCTCAATTTACTTCAGCAGTGCTTAATTCTGCAGGCACTGAGGAAGAGTAACAAGGTCAGAATGTAAACAACCCCGCCCCAACAACACACACACACACACAGAGAAAGAGAGAGAGAGAGAGTGAGAGAGAGAGACATACACATGCAGATGTAACTTATATGGTTCTGGAGTGCAATCAAACTAATAAAGGCGGAAGTAAGCATACATCCTTAAGTCCTAATGGGCTCACCAGTATAACTGTACTTGAAAGCCAAAGTGAATAGTGAATGAACATTAGGCAGGCTATCTGCAGGGTTCCAGAAGCACATGGAAGACTTACCTAGGAAGTAAACCAAAGCACAGCAGGAAGTGACAAAGCCCAGAAGCCCCAAGAGAAACCAAGATCATGACAATGTACACCTTTTGAATATGAAGATGAGGTAGTATTTGTTATTTAGCACACTAAGATGCACAATCTCTGTCTCACTCACAAAGCAATTAAATTCAACAGAGTGATGCTGTCTGGTTAAAATTAAAAAGAATCAAATTAGAGAAAAGAGCTACAATACCAGTCATGACTATGCTGCAAAGGCGACTAGTATTTTTATGAATTGCAACTCAATATTGTTATCAACTTCTTGCCTCAAGGACAGAGAGTTCCTTGTGATTGCCTGCATTTTGAAGATAACATTGTTTCTTCTCTCGGTTCATGTGGGGAATCTTGACTTGTAGATTTGTGGTCTTATTGAAGAACAGGCAATCAAATTGTACAATGGACAACTTTATGTTTATTCAGAGATGTCAACAGTTTATCAGATTGCTTATCATCATTTGCCTACCTGCCTTTACCTACTTTGAAAGCGTTCATGCACTCACACACATACACGCACATACACACTTTATATTTGGCTTAGCACTGCATTGCTTTCGGTACATAATACTTACTTTTACCGCAGCATGACCTGTTTGTTGTCCCATTAGTCTGTGCATAAATAAAGTTGTGATTTGCACGTAGCCGTTCAAAGTGACCCACTGCGTGAGATGCAGCAGTACCTTTAGATCTGTATCGGGGACTAACTCCCTCCCCATCTGCGGCTGCTTGGGGAATGAGCCTCGCCGTGCTGATTGAACATCCAGCCGACCTTGTCAGTTCCAAGGGCGGCCATTGAGAATCAGCGGAATTTAAACGGCTCATTCTCCTCTCCAGGGTGACTCCCTCACCCCCGCCACAACTGCTACAGAGCTACACACACAATAAGCACGCACACACACACATACATACACACACACACACACACACACTTGCTCTCTCTTATTATCTTGCATTGCTCCCTCAAATACACACATAAACACAGACACACACACACACACACACACACACACACAACCACACACAGAGAGACTCACATAACCATGAGTGGTTATATTTGCATACGTGCTGTGGTGAAGTTCAAGGATGTAAATCAACACGCCTGGAGGTCTATAAATATTTATCCCTGCGGGATGCCCCTAGGGTGCAGCGCCAACGACCCTGGGGCAGTGTTTAATGCTTTTAACGCGCTCAGGGGAAGCGCCGTGTGAGCGAAGAGAACGATGGTGGTGTCACGTTGTCTGGGTTTGGTGATGATAAAGCTCCACTTATCCCCTCTGATGTTGATCTAGTGTTTAATTGGCTGATTGGTTTGTCCTAATATGACCCATACACTGTTCATAGTTGATAATATTACTGTTTTCTGTTTATTGTTTGTTTGTGTGTATTGTTTGTTATTTAGTTATTTGAAACGCTTTTAAGTGAAGGTTAGAGGTATGGCCTTGAGAACTCTCCACTCTATGTTATACCGCTCTTTCTCTATCTCTCTCTCTCTCTCTGTGTGCCCTTGTGTGTGTGTGTATGTGTGTGAATGTGTAAATCTTGATGGATTAAAAAGTTCTTTTTTTATCTGAGGCACTGCATACACTCATACACAACATGACTTCACACCTACCAGGGAAGATAATCGAATTGTGTCGTCCCTGGGCCGTGATTGACAGTTAAATCTCATTACTCAGGCTTATCAATAATAGCACTTGGTGAAACTGTGCCGTTAATTGATTTTCCCTCCTCATTAATTGAACAGAGAGTGGAGCCAATTTGCATACATACTTAGTTTGAAACAGTCGCAGCATAGGGGCTTGTGAATTGGATGTTTATAGAACCAGTTTGATTCAGAGGACAGCGATGTCAGGAAACACATGCTGTTTTCTGAATTGGTATACTACTACACTACTTCCTGCAGACAACTTTATGGAGCCTGCGTCATTTTACTAAATAGCGTGTTTCTTTCTTAATGCTAAACCTAAACACTTAGTTAAAGAGCAGACAGACATACCCTTGATACAACAAAGGCCGTGTTTACACTATCGGCTAAAAGTGAGCCAATTTCGATTTTTTGCTTTACATGTGGCACAGTTCCAATCTGTGTCATGACAGTGTAAACAGTAAAAAAAATCACTTAGATTTCCGATTTCCGATTCCAGGCCTCTTTCATATGTGGTAATAAATCAGTTATGGATTGGATGGAAATGTTCATGTGACTGCAGTTTAAACAGACTGATTGGATATTCACTAGCAATGTATTTCCCCACGTCACTAATCTGAGAATTCCGTACACTGTTTATTGACATATAATTTTTTAAACATGTGTACGTATGAAGAAAATTCAGAAGTCAGATAGCCTACTTTTTATTTTACAAACAGTAAGAGCTGAAAGCTCTGGACTGTGTTCAGCAAGCTACATCTGCCAAATGCAGCATTTTTTTTATCCTGGAAATCCCCATTTAGGAATGGAAGCAGAAAAATGGTAGGCTATTTGAGTTTTGTTTCATTCTAGCTGGGGTGATTCGGTGTGTAATCACGCCACAATACTTACCCTAAAAATTACCCTAATGTTTAAAGCCACATGCTTTCGCTTTCAATAACTTGAAGTTGCTCCATACCGCTGAATTTTCTCCACGCTAGGCCAATATCAGTTCCCTGTTGTTATGTTTTTCCCTGCACATCCCAAGCTTCATTTCACTAGGCTTTGGCTATCTGGTCAAGTAATGCTGGTGAGGGGAGGAGCTCAGTTGCTCAGTTGGACCAGTGATTGTGCGTTGTAACTTCTGTAAAAGTACAAATTGTTACTTTATAGGCTAATGCATGGCCTAACACTTCTGATTATATCACATTATTTATTATTATTATTATGATTATTATCATCATCATCATCATCAACAACAACAACAATAATTAATTAATTCATTTGTTAATAAGAGGGTGTGATAGGCCTAGGCCCACACGATTGAGTATCTAAATGCATAGGCTACAATAACAGCCTGTGGTTCTAAAAGTGACCAGCAGGATTATTTCTGTCCACCTGGGAGGTTAGCAGTGTCTATTGTGCATGCGGGTTGTTTCAGGTGTCTGACAAGAGTAAACACCTTTGAAAATAGATTTAAACTCACAAACAAAAAAAAAATCGACTGACTCCAGTTCAGACACTACTACTGACTCCAGTTCCGACTGACAGGAAAGTCTGACATTTGACATTTAATCTCAGACCTGAGAGTGTGAATGTTGCAGTAAGTTGCATGGCAGTAAATTTCTGGTCTTTATACACGCATAAGCATTATACATCCACTTTACCGTATTATTAACTGCGGTTAAGACACTGATTTAGCTAAAGTTCTTCATCTGTGAGGTTCCTGTAATACATTGAGAAGGGGTTGTACAAGTGAATGCATTTCTTTTCATCATTCTACCTGCTCTTGAAATCATGATCTGTTTCTGATCTTTCATTAGGATTCTGTTACACTGCATTAAGGGTTACAGAAATACACAGTACAGGTGTGTGTACATATATATATATATATATATATATATATATATATATATATATATATATATATATGTATATATATATGTAGTTTGCATACTGACCCATGGTTTATTTGCAGAGTGGCTGATATTGGGAAGATTGCTGCAATCATGACAACTTGACATAGTCAAGTACAGTGAAATTGACCAGTGATGTTTACAGTGACATCGACCATCTAAAACTATGTATTATCCAGATGTTGTATTGTCTCTTCTTTTTTTTTACATCTTCTTCATATAAGCTAAACTTTTTACAGTTGACAGTTGGACCTAAACTGTCTTAGGCAAACATATGCTTTCTTCAGATGGAAGGAACCGAAAACAAGAGTGGTTCAGAAGGAAACATTACAAGACTTTATTCTGGCATTAAATTACTTCTCTAACTGCTTTCAATGCCTTCTAGGTCATACAAGTCTTCCTTTTAACCTCACCTAACCTCAGGCTCAAAAATAAAGAACTCTGAGAAATAACAGGTCAGAAATGTCAGTAGAGATATTCGCTCTTTACCCTCAGCCCAGATGTGTGTGATTAAGAGGTTGGGCTGAAAGGTCGGCTCTCGTGGAAACACCCAAAGATTGCTGTGTGAAATGTCAGGGTTGAGCTGGGGCCTTGAGTAAGGGCCACAAGTCTCTGAGATGAAGGTTCAGGCTCTACAGGTGGTTGCTGTCTGGAGGACAAATTGGTGGTGATTGGCCAGCTATCTACAGTGCTCTCAGGGAGCCTACGTCAGAGTGTGTGTGTGTTTGTGTCTTTCTGTATGTGTGTATTTGTGTGTGTGTGTGTGTGGGTGTGTGTGTGTGCCCGTCTCTCTGTGTTTGTGAGCAAGAGAGATGAAAGGACCCAATATTCACTCTCTGCTTAATGGATGTGTTCCCCCCTGCTGCAAGCCTTTTATGAAAGCAACAACAGAGGCAGCGGAGAGTGGAGCGGACAGGGGAATTGAGAGAGAAAGAGTTCTCACCCCCGGAATAAAGCCCAGCCTCTTCATTCTTCCCCGTACTCTTTGCTGCTTTATTTACACCACTGCTCTTTTTAGGTTTCGAGTGGCCTTTGAAGTCGGAAGATTGGATAGCTTTCTGAAGACTTGCCCCAAATCCTTGTTTGTGCAGAGGCTTTTGGCAAGCACCACATACTGTGTCTGAGCAGTAGTAGTTATGCTACTGACAAAAACATAGTCATGCTAGATGTTTTTTTGTCTGCCACTCACATACCTCTGTGATAAAAAAAAGCAGGTGAGATTTCGCAGTTATGCAATTTGAGATGTTTTTGATACTGCCTGTTTTTGCTATGAATCACAGATGCATTGTTTGAATTTTATGCTGGTGACTGACAACAATGACTTTACTTTATTCTAAGCAGACTTCAAGCGTTCAGATAAAAACACTGTAGACTAGACAACAGTTCTGTGAATGACACCATATTGTCAAATGGCCTTAGTTCCTGGAGTGACCCCTCCTGCAGAGTACAGGCATCAGTGTCAGTCCTTCTCTGCACTTGGCTGATACTTCCACATCAGAGTGCAACCATCAGGGCATAAACTGGTGAGAAGAAAGAGCAGCGCACCAGAGCAGCACACACAGATGGCTGAGCAGGGGCACATGTCAAATGGTGTGTATGTGTATGTGTGTTTGTATGTATGTGTGTGTGTGTGTGTGTGTGTGTGTTTGTGTGAGAGAGAGAGAGTGTTTTCTATATCAAAGAGTATATAAAAAAGATGTCAGTTACGGGGTGATGCTAATGCAGGAATAGCAGGATGCACATGTGAGTATGTTGACAGATCTCGCAGGGGGTCTCAGCGGGGGGCAACTCCTGCTGACATCAATATGACAGCAAGGCAGGAGGTAGGTGTGTGTGTGTGTGTGCGTACGTGTGTGTGTGTTTATTTTGCTATATCCTCTAGGAAAGACACCTAATGACTGTAAATCATGTAGAAAGAGACAGGCTCGGAAATGTTCAGATTAAGCTTATAATCTCTCAGCTCCCTACTGTGCTCCTCTTTTCACACCATAATGAGACGTCTTTTTTTGTCACAAAGGCATGCTCATCTATGTTGGTTGCTTGATTGGTTACTTGGTTGAATGGTTGGTTGCTTGTTTGGAACCAAGGTCAAGGTTGAATTGTTGTTTGCCATTTAATCACCACAGGAGGGTATACATCTGCAGCTGTGTGTAATACCCAAGGTCGCAAAACTACACAGCCACTCTCCTTTGAAAAATATAGTCTTAGTTGTTGAACCACTTCTGTTGGCTGATATGGAATGATACCATATGCACAGCAGCAGACAACAAGGACCACCATCCAGGAACAAGCATCAGGGTATGAAAAATTACAGAGGCAAGACCATAAAATACATATTTACAATCTGAATAACATTGGGTTATGGCAAGCCTACCTGATGGATTAAAAACAATAAGCAATTCGACTGTGACTGAAGAAGTCCCTCGTCCGGTCCTTTCGATGATATTGTAAGTAAAACCCTGGCATGGGTTATGTCTCCCCGACCACTGCATTAGAACAGACACTAGATATATAGCTAGAGCCCAGTGCAGCTATGCCTCTCATCTCTTATTATTTAGAAACTATTTTTTTGATTACTGTATATCTTAGAGTGGAGAGGACAGTTTGTGGAGAGACTTTCTCCAGAAGAGTTTCACTGCCTCCTGATAGTGGAAGATATCCACAAACAACAACAACACCAAAATGGCGTCATATTGTATATATGAAAATAACTAATCCATGGCTACACCACTGCATATTTGCACATAAAAGGCTGGATGGGAAACAATATTTTGTGTCTTACTGAAGAAGTGTCATCTGCTCAGAGTAGGTTGCAATGCTCAGATGCTCATACCCTGGCATAGATAATTTTTTCAGTAGCAGTTCACAGCCACTAATGATCAGGGGAGAGGTGGTGGAGGAGGTTGAGGAGTATAAGGACCTGGGAGTCGTGATAGATAACAGACTGGACTGGAAATTTGTATTGCATTGCACCTTTCCCACTTATCCTCTGTTACTGAAAGGCAAGGGTTTACAGAGAAGGATTCCCAGTAAACTGATCATCACCCTCAGGAAAGTGAGCATCGCTGTCAGGAAAGTGACTCCTTCTGCCAAACTATAAATCAGGCACCATCTGGTGAAGTTCAGGAGGTGCACGAAAGGTCCGTGTTGGAATACTGTCAAGCATTCCAGATGGGTGCTCTGATTTTGACCTTAACATGTCTATTATGACCTCAGGCACATGTCTGACATGCTTGCTCAGACTCAGGGTTGCAAGTGCTTTATTACTGATTCTTTCAAGTGCTTCAATGCCAGTCTTCCGTCAGAAGTCTTCCCATTCCATTACATGTATTTCTATGGTTTGTCATTGACATGAAGGGCAACACGTATAAAGTCTACATTTGACACCAACCATCCTTAGTTCAGAGACCAATACATGCACATCTGTCACAAGGTAAAGCAAAGCAGTGATTATCTAAATCATCCACTGCATCTCTTGAGCTCTTACTAACCTGTGACTGCACTTTAGAACTGGTGACTTGTGGCTGTGTACGGCTAAGGGCCTCAGCACATTTGCTGCATTGTTGCATTTGTGTTTTATTTTTACTCATCCTTTTGTCCCCTTTCTAGAAACCAATCTTCTCTACTTATGTTAACCCACATTTCCATTGTGTTTCGCACGCAGTACTTAAACGTATGAGCACATTCATTAGCAGTTAGCCCCAGAGAAATATGTGCAGAGGATGTAAGATGGGGGGGAAATGAGCGTACTATCATCATGAGACGCCTCAAGGACCTGCCTCTCCCGCCTGCGTTACTGCGGAGCCATAGATGAATGGTACGACGGAGACGCGTGTACACGCATACTGATGACCTGCTCTTGGCAGGATTTGGCAGTGTTAGGGCAAGAGATAGTAGCGAGACCGGCGATCGGCGGCAGGAACAAAACGGCTGCATCCACTCAGCGAGTCAGTCCCCTCATGCCCATGGGCTTTACTTCACTCTGGCAGTGTGTTTTCTCTCTTTTTTTTAATCGATCAGTCACAGGCGCTCACTCACGCTCTGACTCAGAGGTGTGGCTCAAGAAGAGGATCGCTATCTTGATGGAATACGCACCACACAGCAGAGGGACAAATACGCACTACACAGCAGAAGGACAAAGACAGAGACAGAAAGGGAGAGAGAGAGGGAGAGAGAGAGAGGACAAAAGTTTGAGAATGTAGTACAGGAAGAACTATTGCTGTTGTTACTTACTAAAGGGGCTCACCAGTTCAGAAAGACAGAAAGAAAAAAGAAAAAACACATATCACAGATATCATGTAACATGGGAGCTTTTGGATATCCTACACCCTCTATCTTATCCATGGCCCAACCTTCATCTTTTCATCACTCTCAAAATCATTGATTCATTAATCCATTTTCTAATAAACATCCTGCTTTCCCTAATTTATACATTCATTGGACATGCCAGTGTGCACAAATATGAAAAGTTGCAATTCAGACATGGGATCAAGATATGCGTCTGTTGTCTTGTCCATGCCCACTGTTGCCTTGTCCATGCCCACTGTTGCCTTGTTTAGGCCATCTGTTTGATCTCAGTAACCTGACTGTCATAGCAATGGATGCTAGGATGAGGATGAGCTACAGCTAAAAAAGACATTGTGATGTGGCTGTCATTTTTATCTCAAATGACAAAGAATCTTGTATAATGTGACTTGAGAACTCAATTACAGATATCTCTTTGAAAGGTTTGGGGACAGGGTGCAAGAGTATAGTAGAGGGTTTTACAGTGTCAGGGATGTGATAGTGCACTCATGAAAATGTCAGTATTTGTGTGACCACTGCAGTGTGGGTGGACACTCATAAATAGCTCAGTCTCTACCAGCGCTAGCTAGGACGTCTTGAGTCGTTGAGCTTCTCACTCATCTTGGGGATCAAGACCTGACACGCACGGTCTTTCTGGAATGACACCTCTAATCCACTCAGGGAGAAATCTGCCATGATCCTTTGTATGAAGGTGCAGTGCTGCATCACCAGGGCAGCTGTGGTCTTTTGGGTCAGGGCTTTGAGCTGTTTCAGAATAGATCGCTTCTCCAGCGTAGGGGGAACTCTGCTGAGGTTTGTGACATACTGTTCTAAGATGAATCGAATCTATCTATACATTCTTATACTGTAAGGCTATATTCCTCAAGGACAAACAAGGCATGGTTTAAAATGCTCACACTGTATATTTGCAGTTTGCAAATGTATCAGAATACATGCACAAAGCAAACATTGATGACCACTATTTAGGTATGATTTCATCTGTAAGTGAATTACAGGTTTAGATTACAATCCCCTCTAAAGAATTAGGTTTTCTCTCTCTCTAGAAAGAAGGCTCAAGGTTAAATATGTAATATAATCTGGGGACTATTTTTTTAGTTGTTCCCTCTATCCCTTCTTTCTTTCTTTCTCTCTCACTCTCTCTCTCTCCCCATCTTCTGATTCACTCTCTCTTCTCCCTACCCTACCCTACCCTCTGTTATTCCTTAGCTGAGGTTGGCCCTGTCTGGGTGGTTGGTTGCCGCAGCACACACACACATGCTCACAGTAGATGAAACATGACAGGTGTGACCGATTCTGATGCATTGACTCAGGCTCCCGGCAGTGGCCCAGCAGAAAAGCACCACTGTCAGCAACACCCACAGCAAGAAACAGAGAGAGAGAGAGGGGGGAAGAGAGAGACAAAGAGAGAGAAAGGGGGAGGATCTGATAGGATCAGTCAAAAATGAATAGAAATAGAATGAGAAGGCTGTGCAGAAATGCAGAGAGAAAGATGGAGATGGATTTGCAGGCAAACTGAAGCATAGGTACATTAGATTCTGTAAAGTGGATATAATGATGTTTTCTCAATACAGAGCATATAAAGTTGATTGACAGCTGTCACTCACCCTACTCAGCTGCATTTCAAAGATTTAAGCCTGCCATTATTCTCCCACAATCACACACTCTGTGGATACTAGAAAGGTGGAGGATAAGGAGACTAGAAAAGTATCCTTATCCTCCACCTTACCTCTGTTCCTAATGCCTCTAAGCTCATATTACCTTACTCTGCTCACGGTGGATGAGTCCCAATGGCCCACTTAAACCCTAACCCCTAACCCCTCAAAAAACGTAACTGGCATGAATTAATTTCATGAATTAATTGGTTGACTGATTCATGCCAATTAAGTCTTTGAGAGTTCAGTATAGGGTTAGATGGACATCTGGATTCAGCTAGTCTCTGCTGTATTCCAGGACCACGGACAGTTACCAAGCCAAACATGTTTACTAAAACAGGGCTCCTGATGGCCACACAGTATATCAAAGGAGACACTTTTAAATTCCGTTTCACTTTTATCTGGGGACGCTATGAGAGTTGTATTGGCTGTGTACCCATCTAACGTTACACTCAAAGTTCACCTTTCTTGGTGCAATTTTCCCATTTGGAAATTATCAGAGGCCCGTCACCACATTTTTATTTTCCAATGGATCCACCCCCCATTTCCCCATTTCGAAGTCTCCGTGATTGACAGCAGCTGCCTGACAGGTTGGTGGTACTGCGAGGCCATGAAATAAAAGTGTAATTAGACCATTTTATCTCTCTGCCACTCTGTATCCATCTCTCCACCCTCTATGCTATCACCCCCCCCATCTCTCTTCCTTTGCGGCTATGGGACTTGAGAATGATTGGGACTGATGTTCTGAACGAGCATCATGCTACAGCAGAATGAATGAGCTCTGACAGGCCAGGTGTGCTGTGAAGTGGTGTCTCCCTTGGACACCAGGATTTAGCTGAGGCTAAAGCGCCCGCTGGTGAAAGTTCCTGAAAAGATACTCCACTGTGCGAGAGTGAGTGAGTGTGTGTGTGTGTGTGTGTGTGTGTGTGTGTGTGTTTGCCTTTTTATATGTTCACTTTTTCATTCCTTTTGTGAAAAATCTGAAGTTACAGACAGTTTTGAATCAGCTGGATGTGTAGCTTCACAAGGATCCTGCAGGGACTTGGAAGTACAGATATGCCCCCTATGTTATCGATTGTATTTCAACTCAAATGAAAGGAATCCAACATTCAGACATGACTCTGCCAACACACTTTGGATCACAGCTCAGCAGCTCAACACTCTGAATATTGCTTGAAGTTCTCCTTGAATAATCGTAATCTTTGAAAAAGTCAGTCCTGAGTCCTTTTAACGATAACTTCAGTCGTTCCCACAGAGGTGTTGGTGTTTCTTGATACTTGATACTACATGTCTAATACAGGTTTCTTAATACACTTTTAAATGCCAGAAGTAAGCCATGACACACAGTAATTGTAGCCTTCAGCACACAGTAATGACTGAAAGAGTGAGTTAATGATTGAACAGAAAATTAGTAGATGACTGGATGCAGAAATGTCCAAATGAATGAATTTTAAGTCCATATTTATGGATATGAAGATAGACTACAAACAGTACAAAAATACATTTGCCGCATGTTTTAATGATGTAGCGCGTGTTGTGACCTCGTGTGTGTGTGTGGAAGGGGGGGGGTCTGTGTGTGTGTGTATGTGTGTGTGTGTGTGTGTGTGTGTGTGTGTGTGGGAGGGGGGGTGGTGTGTTGACTAAATACTCTTAAATATAATGATTAAAAGACTGAGTAGATGATTGAACAGAAGAATGCCCTGATGGATGGATGCATAAAATGAATGAATGAATTATAACTCTGTCTACATTTATGTGTTCGTAGACTGAATACAAACATTAAAAAAATACATAGTGTGCAGTCCCATGTGTTGACATTTGCTGCACGTCTCAATGATGTAGCATGTGCAAATGTGTTGGACCTAAGGCTAGGGGGGAGTTTGCAGTACGTCTTCAGCAGCCCACTGCAGATTGGCCTCATTCGGAGGAACAGAGGACAAGTAGTGGCTCCCAAGCCTCTGAGCACTAATGAAGATGAATGATCCCACAGAATCGATCAATGCCAAATTCACAGTAACTAGAGCTATAGGAGGCAACAAGGCAGTGTAGGGGGGCAGGGGTAGTGGACGAGTGTGAGGTAGGTCTCGGATTTTGTGAAGTAAGATCTCCTCATCTTTGAAAGTGACTGTAGTAGCCTTTTATTTTATAACATCATTATGGTATCATCCCTATTTATTGAGTCAACTTTGATGTAGACCTCTTGTCTATGACTGTCTGTGTGTGTACGTGTGTGTGTGTGTGAGAGAGAGAGAGAGAGTGAGAGTATGTGGAATGTGTTGTTTAGGCTTTAGCCTTGTTTCAGTGAGTGTGTGGTTTTAGAGTTGAATTGGAAGTGAAGAAGGCTGAGTTCTGATGAGTGTTTTTTTCTTTTCTGAGAGTGATAAGCTTGAGAGACAGATAGGAGCTGGGGAACTGTCACAGATGGATCAAAGGCACAGCCTGCTACTGTCTGAACAGTTAATAAGAGGGCAGAGGAAAAGCCTCTGTTTGTGTGTGTGTGTGTGTACATGTGTATGTGCGTTTGCGTACACATGTGAGTGTGTGCGTGCATGGATGCACTTTGTTCCTGTTAATGAGATTGAAAACACACATTTAGGCAACTTTGTGAGAGCAACAACAAAAAAGAAATGAAAAGAAAAGAAACTGAAAACCTTTTCAACCTCAGTGAAGCAATGTGGAGCCTAGCAGACAGCTTCATACTGACACGATCTTCAAAGAGACACGGCCAACTGGAGTGCATTTGGTTAAAAAGATCGCAGTGACTGCTGGGATGAGGCTTATTTCAGGAGGGAAGAACAAAACCGGGCATGACACAAGTGAAGGACTACTCAAGCAATTAGGTATGCATTAGAGTCAGGTGTAGAGGAGAAATGAACTTGTTAGCACAATTAGCCAGAACATTTTCTGCTCATTCGAGTGGAAGTGAAAAAAAGGGGCAGGCGAAACAGAGAGTGTGAGAGAAAGAGAAAGAGAAAGTGAGAGAGAGAGCAAGCTTATACAGCTGGATACCTACTTAATGTTTCCAAGATTTTTTTCTTCTCTTTTCTGAATGTGAAAAGAACAGAAAAAAAAAAATTCTCGTTTGATCTCATCCCGTCTGAGCTTGATTAGTCAGGGTGGATTTAATTTAGAGTATTTTTCACAGAAATGAAAGGAAATGTCTCCACCACTCTAGAATATGTTTTAAAGCAATTGTGTTAAGCCATTTTGGCATTGTTTCAAATACCTTTATGCAACCGTCTTCATTTATTCAAAACATACAAAATCTTGGTAACTGAGTGCAAACTTTAAGCTTAGACAAAATAAAAGTTAGTGTGATACAGTAACAGTTTCTGTAGTGGGGAAACATATTTACGTGCTTAATACAAAACACTTTAGTATTGGTCATTTTCATCTGAGGTCATCTGTTACCAGTTCATCACAAACTATGTAAAATTAATATAAGATGATCATATTAACATGCTTGATAAGCTGTTCACACCATGGTTATTCAGTCAGCGTGGACATTGTTAGAGTAAAGTAATCATGTTGGGCAGTCTATCAAGGTAACAAGGTAAGACCAGCAAAACCAATTAGAATGACCATCATAACCAGTGAAACCAAAAATCATATGAAAATATATCTTCAGATGGTTAAAGGAAACATAAACCATCAGCAGTCTTTATGACCAAAGCTGTATGAATACAGTGCAGCTGATCAACAAAGATTGATGGCAAAATAGTAACAAAATGCAGTTCAAATGGGTGACCACATCTTGATGGAGAATAAAGAATCCTGAAAATCTGAGAGTGCATCACAAATTCTCACCCTGATTTAGTTGGACGAACCAAAAGATCAGTCTAGCACCCGCCACACTGACCTGAAACTGTCACAGACACAATGAACCTTGGAGCCAGTCTGACAAATGAGTAGTGTGATATTGTTACAGTGGAATAAGACAGGTTTGATTAAACAACCTGGATCTCACTCGATCTGTAGCACATACTTTCTCTCTCTCTCTCTCTCTCTCTCTCTCTCTCTCTCACTCTCTAATCTAGTCCTCTCTATTTTTCTGTCTGTGCAACTCTCTCCATCTTCTTGTCCCTCTCTCTCTCTCTCTCTCTTTCTGTCTCTCTCTATCTCTCTCAGAAGGGCAGATGGAATTTGGGTTCTTTGATCAGATGGTATTTTTTCTATTTTATTTCATTTTCCCATCTGGTAGTCTGGATCTGTTTCTGAGACAGATCAACTCTCGGCACACTTCAAACAGAGAAGCTCTCAAATGCTAGGCCCAGGCCACTTATACTCTTGCAGTGATGGACACACACACACACACACACACACACACACACACAGGCTATATTGACACCATGATACAAATTCCATAACAACAAACTTTCTGTGACAAACTACCAGATGAAACACAACGCACCAGAAAAGTGTTATGTAATGTAAAAGATAGGTCCAAAAACATAGTTAGACATAGGCACCATTCTCTCTCTGTCTTACTGACACACACACACACAGACGCACACAAACACATACTCAAGACCCATGTGTTACAGCTCCCTGCTGTGACTATGTTAAAAAAACAGGATGTGTTAAACTTGTTCTAAACTCCAGCTCCAAAGGCACAGACTGTGGTGACGAGAGCCTGTTTCTCTGATTATGCTGTGGGTGGGCTGCTGAGTTATCTGCATCAGCGTCTGCTCTGCCGTCAGACCAGTCACACTACTGATGGGGCGGGGCACAGAATTCGCTCGCACACTGTGTGCTATTTGCATGCAAATCTGCCCTGTTTGCATTGTGACGGCGGTGGCGGAATCTGCACGCCAGGCAGCGTTCGGGTGAAACCCTCGCTTCGCTCTTGACACACACGACGAGCTGATGTGGTAATACTTCATGGGGCCCTGTACTGCTCGTTCTGTCAGCTAGCAGGCACCGCGGATGCTGAAATAGACTGGTTTTATTTCTGTTTCTGGTGCTCTGTCTCCGGCTTTTTGTCCTCAGTCTCCTTGTGTGTCTCACCCTCGGCTAATTTCTCTTTCCATTAGGCTTCATGTTCTCTCTCTCTCTCTCTCTCTCTCTCTTTCTCACTCTTTCTCTCTCTCTCTCTCTTTCATTTGCTCTCATTTTTTTCTGTCTTTGTCTCTTTCTCTGTCTCTCATGTGCTCTCCATCAAACTCCAAATTTGTTTTGCATCAGCTCACCTCATTTTGTCAGTTCAGTATGATGCAGTATCAATTAAACAGAGATTATAAAGTTTTCATTGTCACTGTTCATTTATCAACTCTAATGTGCCTCAAATGTCCTTGCGTCCCACCTCAGAGTCTTTGTTCACATCATTATAGGACTGCATTAAATAAACAGCTGACGCAGACGAGTGATTAGCGACGTGCTATCTGGATGGACTTAGATAATGGGAGACATAAAGTGAGTTGGCTGGCTGAACTTTTAAAAAGGACAGAAGTTTCTCCGGGCCATCATTAACATTATGTGGAAATATAAACCCTAAGAGCAATCACTGGATAGCATATGGGGAGTTTTTCCTGGGTCATTCGGCTGCCATGCCTGAAAAGATAATTTCAAAGAACTGATGACAGGAAAAATGACAGGCAAGAAAGATTTCCCTTTCTGGGAAACACGACTGGTTAGACAGTCAGGGGCCAGAAAATGAAATGTATATTTTTCAAGAGGTGTCAGGCGTCTGCTTCCAATTCGACAGAGGATAAACGGCTTTGATCTTCAGCTGTGAGCCTCCTGCCAAAGGCGTTCTCCTTTAAACAAGACCAACTTAAAACACGCTCTTTCTCCTTCAGAGTGAAAAGGCTCATCTGCTTCTTAACTCAGAGGCGTCTCTTACCGGAGATTATTTTTGAGATGGTATTTTCCTTTCACTCTCTCAGCTGTCTGAAAGAGCCTGGAGAAGGAGCATCATCGACATACATATTCAACAAAAGAGGCTGTCAGTTATATTCAGATTTGACTCTTGTCAATTCACCAGTTATCTTTGGGTGTTATTTGAAACGTGTGTGGCTGTTGGAAAAAAAAAAAAAGAAAGTGCATGGCTGTACTACAATAATTACATACATAAAAGCATAAGGGGATATGAGGTATATATTTGAGGTTTCCATGGATCGACAGGTAGTGTGAGATTCATGTAAGTTTCATATCCTGGGAACAGACTTGTAGATCTGTACTTCAACATTTATTTTGGAGAAAATGTGCCAAACCAAAAAAATGTCATGCTATTTACTGTTGCATTTTTTGTTGGTTATTCTTTTATGGGATATTGGTCAATAGAATTGGTTGGTCAAGGGATATTGGTCAACAGAAGGTGGTGTTTATGACATAAACAAAAAACTGGGTGTATAAACAAAAACAATATAAAGAGGAATGAGACCAGTTGGGGAGTCCAGGGTAGAGAGCAATATTGACATTTGGCTTAAACAGACCAGTTAAACCAAGTGTGAAGGCAACCTGACTCATTTTGTCAGTTGATCCTCTTGTGTTCATGCCTTTGCAATGTGCATGCAAAGCCAGATGGGAAATATGTCATGGAGCCCAGCTGATAGTGTATGGCACAGGAGACATAGGGAAGCTTTCGAACGGGTTGGTGTAAGAGTGAATACTGAAGGAACACATCAGACACAAATAATAGTTACCCTACTGTGCAGAGAGTTGGAGTAATTGGTTTTTGTAAGGTCAGGAGAAGGGTAATAGCTTGGGTCAGGGTGAAAAAACGCTCTGTGGTTCAGGTCACTGTAGGCTTCTAGGGTCAGATGAGAAGCACTGCATCAAAGTGTAATAACACACTGCTGCTGAAGACATACTAGTGAATGGAGACATGACGTTTCTGTCAGAGCTTAATAACTTTGCAGGCAATAGTACAAAGCACCATCGAAAGGTGCTGTGTACGACTGTAGATTTGCAATATTGATAAAGTGATCTTTATCTCATCTCTGTAGAGTGGAAGTCTCTTTTAGCGTTAATAGCCTAGAGAGTTTGCTCTATTTGTATTACCTCAGTTAATTATTTGTCTTGATTGATTCATTTATTTACAAAATATTTGCAAGACAGAATAGGCTCTTGCCTCTGACCTAGAAACGGTCCGGAGTGGGTAGTTTAATTTAGATTCCTCAGATGGTGAGAGGGGAAATCCTCTGAGTTGCTAACAAGCTGGCAGGTTTAAGAAATAATTCATGGAGGAGTTGGCGGAGACATCCAGGACTGTCGTGAGGAGGAGAGGAGCAGAGCCATGACTCATCAAACGATGATACTCAGATATGCAAGTGACTCTGGGGCAGAGCTAACTTCCTCTCAGCTGTGGTATGTCCTCAGAGTCTCTACAAATTCAGTCTCCATAGTTTCTCTCTCTCTCTGTCTCTCTCCACTCCCTCCCTCTCCTTCTTCCTCTTGAGTGTCTATTTTGGTAGATTCTTTTCTTTTTGCATGACTGACAAATCAGTGACACAAGCAATTATTCTTTTTATCATTTTTAGAGGGCATACTCTCTGCTAATGTCCAGGATAGTGTCAGTTGGTTGGTTTGTTTCATCCTTATGTAGAACCACTATAGTGTCCCTACTTTTGTTAATACCACTGCTTCATTAGATTTCCCATTGTGATGTGCTTTTATTGTAACAGATTATTTTCTTTGCACACATATGAAGTAATTCCACTTTGGCTTGGCTATATTACACTTGTATATTAATTTGCCAAATTCATTGTGAAGCTATGAAATTAACTGTCAGGTTAACAATTTAGTTTGGGTTACAATTTAGATTGTATAACAGAAAGTAATGCACTTCGAGGTGTAACAGGCACTCAGACCACCTTGAACTTGCATAATTTTCTCAAATACGAATGCTTATTATCCCTCACATAGAACACCGTCATTAGCTACATGTATAGAAAGCACACAAGAGAACCTCTCTGACATGGCTTGTGCAGTTGTTGTGCATATCAAGGAGAACGGTTTCATGACAGAAAATATTTTAGTTTTACTGTTGCAAAATCAATACGGGCAGGGACTCATGGAAAGGGCACAATTACTGAAAAGAGAAAGAAAAACCTCAGACTGATTTACACAAGGCAATCAGTGTGAAACAAACAGTCAAATCCTCCACTCTGCGACGGTCTGAGTGCTCTCTAGAAGCAACTACAGCAGCCCTCCCCATCTTTGTCTCAGTTTCTCCGTGCCCGGTTTGCTGCTGATTAGCTAGTGTTTGCTTCCCTCTGAGGCAGAGGTAAACATCCGCACGCACGCACAGAGGCACACACACACACACTCACACGCGCCATACACACAGCTCCCCCTGTGCCACTGTGTTCAAGATGAATAGCCCACCAGGGCTGGCTTTGATCAGCTGGCAACAAGGTCTATCACAGGGCACGCTAGCAGAGAAGAAAACACACACACATACACACACACACTCACACACGTTTTGGCCCTTTCACAAAATAAGCCCCATACTCACTGTGGGGCCTCGTTTCTCTTGGCTTCCAAGTGAATCAGTCCAAGGAGCCCCGCCCCTGTCTGCACCAAAGCCCCACTCCCCTTCCCAGGGACATCAAAGGCGTATTGGTAATCAGTGCCGCCGTTTTGGCTAATTCAACGCCTTCGCTAATTACACTGGCTCCGCTTGTCCCTCGAGGACTACTGCCCCCACCAACCACCCATCACCTACCATCACCCCTTCACCCTCTTTCGAATTGATCCCACTGGAGTGGGGAAAAGTAAACTTTTTCTTGCCTTTCTGCACCCTCTGTAGTTTAAGTTTGTCTGACGATTCCCTCTTGGCCATAGCTGATTAAAGCAAGGTAGCAAGGACGCTAATTTGCGTATTCTCTCTACACAAACACTGAATCCACAATATGAGCAATTTAAAAAAAAAAAAAAAAAAAACTTACCAGTATTGCCCCTGACTGGAAATCCTCGAGAGACATTTTGCTGTCTGTTTGGATAATGAAAACAGGAAGTCTTTACTAAAGCGTGCATTCAATGTCTGTTCAAGCAGTTCAGTGAAGCTGTGGTCACTTTGATCATTGTTTTCTTCTGCTTGAATGGAGCATTAGTCTTCCTGAAACTCTTCTCTCTCTTGGGAGTTTGGAAAAGTCACTTGTACATTACCTATCTGAAATGGCACTCTCTGGTTATGGCCAGTGAACCAACAGCAAACCAACACAACACAACCAACACAAACTCCTTCTGGCAAATCAGCAGAGATAGCTGATGACTCTGGAGAGAAAGCCTTTCAGTATAACTATGGAGATGATGTACAGACTTCTGATGGGAAATGACTCCCTCATCTAAATGGCTTGTAATGCAACATGTATTTTCTGTGGACAGTCAGTGCCGTGTACCATATATAGACTATAACAGAGATTTTCTTCCTCTTAATGGTTTTATGGGATTTGTGGTCTTGTGGTGAACCGACAGATATCAATGAATGAAGAATTTTAAGTATCGAGAAGCTAAAGGAATACAATTACAACAGTTCAAGTGCGGTGTAATTGGACATTGAACTGTATTGACTAGAAAATATAATTTCATTTGCACACTGGTATGACAAACACTAATGTACCCTCTCTCTCTCTCTTTCTCTCCCCCTCCCTCTCTCTCTCTCTCACACACACTCTCTCTCTCTCTCTCTGTGTGTTTTATGCTTCTGCTCTTGGGTTTTCATCAAAGGTAAGTCATAATTGCACTTAATTCCTTGTATTCACGAACAGTTTTGATGCTTTTGTAAGGGAACTAACCTCATTAGATGTGTGTGTGTGTTTTTGTGAATAAGCAACTTGGTCGATGCTCTCTCTTTTGGACATAATGAAGATGCACCACCACAATGACTTGGTACTCTGGCGGTCGGGAAAGTGATGGGGTTGCAATTATGATGAATGGATTTCATTTGCACTCACAGGGACACATACACTTGTGTTGCACGTGTGCTGACGAACATGATTCATTGTGGGTCTTCATGTATGCAAAACATTGGTGAAAACAAGGACAAAGAAAACAGAAGAGACAATATTGTTGTTTGTCTTTTCAGTGTGTCAGATAGCATTTCGCTCCATGGTGAAAGTAAATGGAGTGGAAAAAAGTGAAACAAGAAAACAATCTCGTCACTTTGTGTGCTGTGCCTGAATCAAACATCGAAAGCCTCTATGTCCCTTGGTCCCAACAAATGAAACAAGGCGTAGTCTGTTGCAGGTAATTGGCTCTTTCATTGCTTGTCGTGTTAGCTGGTTTGAAAATTCTCCACTGAACAAGTCACACCTACAAAGCCCACCATATGAACGTGATACTCTTGTCAAACTAGTCCCGCATCTCACAATTATTTGCAGCACCGTGGCAGTGGAAATGACACTAAAATATTCAGTGTTTCTGGAGAATGCTGCAGTGTCAGTGGATGACAGTGTAAAAGTAGTGTTCAGCGCTGGCATTTATAGCCCTTCTTTTAAAAGTGAAGAAATGTTTTCATGTACTTCAGGGTGAGGGTGCAACTGAGACATCTGTTGTATTTCAGAGGGAGAAAGAAAAGTAGAGAGAGGGAGAGTAAGAGAGAGAGAGCCAGAGAGAGAGAGAGCGAGAGAGAGAGAAAGAGAGAGAGAGAAGACGTGCTAAAAGATGAAAATGATTCTGCAAAGCTTATTTTAAAACTACCAGTTTACATCCACAAAAATCTGCTCATCCTCAAAAACCAGCCCTTGGAGGGTGTCAAGGAAATCTCTGGTCTTAAAAATTCAGCGAGTGCTTTGGTGGCCTTAAGCAATTGCAATGCTACAGTCTGATAAATCTGGTTTGTGTGACTCATTGTCCTTCAGCGATTATTTTGAATTCCTCTTCACTTCTGTCAGTGTCAGTGTATCACCCTACCACAATTCACCAACCACACTGAGACAAGGTGTATTTATGTTCGAGGAAGAAAAAAAAGGAATTTTTATGAAAGGACAGTGACTGTGACCCGTACTGGAAATGGTATAAAAGCTTTAGTCACACAGCACGTCGGAAATCCATCAGTTAACACGTGGGACTGCAAATGACTGAGTGTGGCACCAGCTCAGAAATGGCGTGTTATTGGCTGACTTGGTGCGAGAGATCAAAGACCAATGGGCTGCTCTGGATCAGTGATCATGTAGATATCTCCAGTGAAGTAAGGTGAACATCATTTCAAAAAAAAAAAAAAAAAGATGATGCCCTTAAAGTTGATATCACCCTGCTCTCTCTCTCTCTCTCTCTCTCTCTCTCTCTCTCTCTCTCCCTGTCTCCCTTTCTTTAGCCGTCCTGGCAGCCCCAGCAAATCAAAGGCGTTCTAATCAGAGCCAGGTTAAAAATATGCTCTCCCAGCCTAGGGTTTATGGCAGCAGGCTCATCCAATAGAAGCAACACTGCTCTTCCGCTGGCTGGCCTCTGTCACCCCAACAATCTGCTGCTTTGCAGTTGTTAAGCTGCCTACCCAAGCAGACGAAGAAATTAGACCAACACATTCCCCTGACACCCGCCCCCCCTCCTCCACACACACACACACACACCTCACGACCCACCCCACACCAAAGCCACCCACCTCTATTGCTCATCCATGCACTCATGTGGCTAATAGGCTCCATCGGTTTGTGGGCTGGTGGTCGTTTGGCTCAGTTTGATACTCGGCTGGACAACAGGATGTTCCAGAAGCCATAATGAAGGACCCCATCCCCCACCCAGCCACCCCAAGCCCAACAGACCCTTGGGTCCCTCCTGGAGGGAAAGAGAGAGAGTGAGAGGGAGAGAGGTGAGGCGGGCCCCTGACAATCTGAATGAATAGGGTCATTAGGCGAACAGCAGGAGGCGACATGAGGAGCGAGGCGAAAGGGGGCAGGTGATGTGCATGCACAGTGGGGAAGGAGAGAGGGGTGAGAGAAAAAGGATGGAAAGAGATAGAGAGGAGGTCAGAGATAGAGGAAGGGAGAGAGAGAGAGAGGGAGAGAGGAGGCTGGGAGAGAAGGAGGGAGGGAGGTTTTAAGTTCCATGGCCTCATTTGAACCTCATCTGCTGGCTCTGTTGTTCATAATGAAGGAGAGAGGATGGTGCCATTGCCCCAGCAAGTGCTGCAGTCGCCCCCGCAAAAAAAAAAAAAAAAAAAAATCTGCAGATTACGTCTCTGACCCACACAAACATGCAGTAAGGGCTCGTTACTGTCCAAACGAAGCCCTGGTCTCTTTAGCTGCCTTCTCTGTTCTCTGTGTGAAGCAAAGGGAAATAAGACAGTGACAAGTGTGTGTGTGTGTGTGTGTGTGTGTGTGTGTGTGTGTGTGCTTGCATGACTCAGACTAGTACATGAATTGCTGTTGTCTGCCAGACAAGTTGGCTGGATTGCATTTCAGGTCCACCGTGTCATACTTCTGCCATTGTTAACTGCTGTAAGTAGGCAGTGTTAAAAAAAATGGACCTGGTCTTTGCAATTGGGTGGCAGGTGTCATGGGCATGATTAAACAGCACCAGGAGAGAGGAAAGATCCCGGAGGGTCTCCAAGTGTGTGTCCAAGAAATTAGTCCAGCACAGCCAGGGGATCAAGAGAACAAGCCCCCTGGGCCCACGAGGGACGGCATTTAAATCATTCTGCTGGCTAAGATTCACATGCCGCTGAGTATCTGCCATATAGTCTCTCTCTCTTTCTCTCTGTGTGTGTGTGTGTGTGTGTGTGTGTGTGTGTGTGTGTAAGACAGAAGGAGAGAGAGATTCAGTTGCTCTTTAATGGGCCTCATCTGCCTCACAAGAATTTTACTTTCCTCCCCATCCTCACACAAGTGCTCTCACACACACAAACACACGCACACACACACACAGACACACACACAGATACACACACTCAGTAATTCACTCACTCACTGTGGGTCAGGCTCCATGGAAGTGAGAAAGGTTACCTTTTATCCCTGAAGATTGCACATTACTGGGCTAAGTGCCTGCTTTTTACTGCACCTCTCCATCATGTCCCACTCCAAGTCTGGGGCAGATACATAAAGAGACCTCTTATAAGGGGGGTGTGTTTCTACCCCCTCTCTTACTCCCTTTGAAGGCCTTTTTCACCGAGCACAGTCAGCACTCTTCCTCAAACGCCATCCCCACCCCCCAAATTTTATGGCCTCAATTTACTAGGGGCTGGATTTTGCCTCCATAATGTTTTTTACTCCTCAAATACATAAAATGTCAGGGCTCTGTAATAAAGAGCGGTTATTGCATCTTTGATATCAATATTAAGGGTTGGGGGGTGGGGGGGGTGAGATGAGATCGACACTGGCAGCCGGCACTGCTTATGTTGAGCGGCACCGCGGTAGTTTGATGCAAATGTTGGCAAGGAGATGCAAGCTTTTGGCATCTCTTTGCCGAGAGTCATGTTCAATTACTCACTGAAAGCAGAGACTCGGCTGTGTTCTCTGTGTGTGTGTGTGTGTGTGTGTGTGTTTGTGTCTGGAGGCAAAACGTAAACCAATGAAATGAAGCATTTGTTTTGTTGAAACAGGGTAATTCTGTATTTGTTGATGAAGAGGGATTGCGCTGGGACCCTGTCCAGAAAGCTCAGATGGACAGCACCACACTGCTCAAATCAAAAGAGTTGAGTCTTTAAGTGATTAGAAAATAGAAATTTTGTCTACGTCTGCCAAGCCCTCTCGAAAAGTTTTCAATCACCCATACATTTTATGGAAATGGCCATCACTTGTCACTTCACAGATTGTTTACCTGGAATGTTTATTTGTTTTATTCCATATTGCAGTTCTGTAGTTTTATTGTCCCCTGAGTATGACAGAAAGAGATCACCATAGGCTTACTTTCCTTTGGTTTTAGATTAGACTCTGCATGCTAGAGGATCTTTGATTCAGATGCAAATGGAAAAGAGATGAAAGAGTCTTGTCCTATGGCACTGATCAGGTGACTGGGTATGTGTTTGAACATGAGTGTTTGTGTGTGTGTGTGTACTTGCATGTTTGTATGTGGTGTGTGTGTACGTGTGTGTGTCTGTGCCTGTGTGTGTATGATCAAAGCATATAGAAGGTTCAGTATTGACCAGGTATCACACACACACACAGGAGAACTGGGAGATAAGATAGACAGGTGGTGATGAGTCGATATGTCTGAGTCAAGAGCTATGGGAAATGGCAAACGCTGAGAGACAAGGACATGGATGAAAGTCACCCTGGGAGCGAAGGCAGCTCACACTCCACCCCACCCCCAGTTTTCCTCACACAGTATCCTTTCCGCCTTCAGCCCCCTTCACTTTACGCCCTCCACCCTCAAAACCCTGCGTCATCATAACCCCCCCTTTGCCCAAGTGCAATAAACAACCCTATAATACGGTCATCAATCTCACACATGGGCTCGGTGTCTCTTTTGTGATCATCCAGACCCACAGCAGGTGCACTGACCTCCTTCTGGGGAATGAGAACACTTCAGTTTGTGCCATTAGACCTCATGGATAATCAATCAATCAATCAGTCAATCAATCAATCAATCAATCCAGTCTCCATGCCTTCATATTATAGTGAGTCTGCCTGTGGAGAGGACAGTGATAGGCAACATTTCAACTAATTATCACCTTCAATGTCAACTATACTGAAAGAAACAGAATGTGAAAGAGCAGATGCTTGAGGTGAGACGTGAATTGCTTGTGTGTGTGTGTGTGTGTGTGTGTGTGTGTTTGTGTGTGTGTGTAAGAGAGACAGACTGATAATGAGTGATTGCACGTGAGTGTGTGAGGCGACCCACATGTGTTAGAAAAAAAAAAAAAGAAATCCTGGCATGCTGTGCAAAACCATAAGGAAAAAGCTGAAAAGATTTAGCTATCATAGAGCGTTGGCCTAGCAGGTGCTCTCCGAAGCTGTAATTACCCACACAACCACATCTGACAGCGGACTGGATCAAGCTCAGCTATACGCCGCTTGAGGCCTGCCAACAGTGCGGTTTGCATACAGTGTGTCTTGGTGGCTTGTTGTTGTACATATAGATTGTACAGTATATATTGACAGTTCAAGGCAGTAAGGCTTATCAAAGAGGCTCTGCTAGGATTTTGTTAGGGTAGCCGGAGGATTTTGGGCTCATTCACTTTCTTATGACGGAAATAGAATTTCTACTTTCCCCCAGCGTCTCTCATACATCTGTACCACACTCATCGAACATATCAATTCTCAGCTTTACCATGTTGTAACTCCTCTTTGGAACTACCGTTGGTCTTTTTTTGCCTAGCGTTTCACGGTTCACGGGTGAGATTTGCCTTGTCTCCCAGGAAAGAGACCACACTCACAGGCATTGGTGCGCCGTTGTGGAAGCAGGGGAGTGTGACAGGATGTATCTGTGGAATCTCTCATAAACTGGGGCATCGCTTTCCCCCCTGGAGCCTCACACTCCTCTCGGGGAAAGAGGCACAGTCGTGCTTTGAACCCCACGAGTGCAAAAAAAGGGGAAACAGAAGAGGGGGTGAAAAAGGGAGGGAAGAGAGGACAAAGCCTTTAATGGTTATTTCATTGTGAACAAAACCACAGCCGGGCGGCTGGCTGGGAGACAGCAACACTCCCTTTAAACTGTTTGAAAAACTTAACAATGCAGCGAAACCACCATTAGGACCATCAATAATGCAACGGCCTGCCTGCCTGCCTGCCTACCACTGTGGTAATTTGGGTGACAGTGGTAATAGCTTAAGTGGTTCAGTCCCGAGGACAGACACATGTGTGCGTGTGTGTATGTGTGTGTGTGTGTGTGGGGGGGGGGTGAGATATGTGAGATGTAGAGGATAGATAAAGGGAATGTGGCTTCTCAGCTTGGCCAGTCTCTGATCTTCATGTTTGCGCCAGGAGGATTTGTGTGCAAGAGTGGTGCTGTTCTTTCAGCTGAGCATTTTAAAGAGAATACTGGATAATGGGTGTGTGTGTGTGTGTGTGTGTGTGTGTCGTAACAGAAGACCCCCCCAACACTCACCCCTTTTCCTTCACGCCTCGTGGTCCTGCTGCTGTGGTCGAAGCTTACTCTGAGTGAGAAACTGTCCTATGGGACATCAACATGGCCACACAGAGATATATGGAGAGAGAGAGAGAGAGAGAGAGAGAGAAAGAGAGAGATTAAGAGAAGAGATTGAAAGCGGTTCTGAGGGAGAAACTTGGAGGAAAAAAAGCAGGAGAGAGAGAGAGAGAGAGAGAGAGGAGCATGAGAATGGGAGAGGGGGATAGAAGAGAAATATGAATCAAGGAGTGTGGAGGGTTAAACGTGTGTGTGTGTGTGTGTGTGTGTGTGTGTGTGTGTGTGTGTGTGGTTATTGATGGCCTGTCAGAAGCCAATGATAGAAGCTGCACACAATTCAACAGGGACCAGCAACTCCACCACAGGATCTTTCTATTCAGAACACACACACAAGAACATGGGCAGTGCTGCATACTTGTTTCAGAGAGAATTCCTTTCAAAAAAGTATTATCTTTTCTGAAGAACAATCCAAGGTCACATAATTCATAACAATAGCCTAACTTATCCCACTGTACTCTGTTGGACGACTGAGCCTATTGAGCTTGTCTGTGCACATAGTGCCAACAACCTAATTCACCTACTGTGACCTTGTGGTCACAACGCATACAGTTTAAAGGCAGAGCATTTAGCATAAACAATTCTAGCATGAGTTTTTGGCGTTCCATGAACTTGGAGCTTATTGTGTTATCATTCAGCTGTGGAACGCTTTTGAGCAGAATTTGAAACTTAGCGCTCCATATTCGTATTGTATGTTGTACATTTACAGTTACATTGATGATTAGCAGACGCTTTTATCCAAAGCGACTTACATTTGTCAAGTATCAGTTAGTTCAGGGCCAGTCCCCCCTAGAGGAACTTAGGGTAAAGTGCCTTGCTCAGTTGCACAACAGTGGCAACCAGGATTCCAGCCAACAATTTTCAGGCTACTAGCATGCTAGCCCTGTACTTGTAGTAGCATTCACTTCAGGAGTATTGGGCCAGTCCAGAGCAAAGTTGAAAGTTGAAAAATGAACGTTAGCTTGTGTGGGAGCAGACATGCTCTCGATCCCTGATGAATGTTCACATACCATGCCCATCATGTTTTAGGGGGTTATATTGTGTAGACAAACACCAGTGCTAGGGACGGTGCAATACTGCTCCTCACTGATTGCTGGTAGTGGAGTAAAGCATGCTTTGTGATTAATGTAATCAGCTTTCTCTGTGTTATGCCTTCTTATACTGTGTGATAGATTGAGTCACCATGACCGTACTTATGAAATGAATCTTCTTTGCCAGGGCACCTTAAACTGCAGACCTGAAAAATGTATTTGATCTTATACCTCAAAGAATTTACTTGTATATTCAGCAGCTAAAACTAGTTTGTCTTTGATCTTGCCCGAGGCTTTGGTTAGAGTGATGCAATCCTTCTTTTCTCTTCTCCATCTGCTAGCCTGTGGCTGTCTTGTTGTACGTCTGTATAATCTGTTTTTTTTTTTGTATATTTTGATTTTATCGTGATAACAGGCAATGGACAGAGATGCATCAAAGGCGGCTGATTATTGACCTGGAGCTGTATGAATAAAAGTCACACAACTACAGGAGAACCTTTCTGATCTGTCTTGGCAACTTCATATGGTCTGTGAATTATCAGACAGGAATGTAAATGGTTTACTTTTAAGTGGGAGGAGGTTAGTATATTGTTTTCCATAACTCAACAACTCAACCAAGATGAGCTGCACTCTGTGTGCCTCGGCATTCAGCTCTTTCTGTGTAGCATTTGGAAGAAGAAGCAGATCATATTTCAATTATAAATGTAGCTTTTCTGAGGGTTGAGGTCAAGCGTACCTGCTATTTAACAGCTCGCTGGTGCTTGGATATAGTTTCTTAAAAGAGCGATGAATCCAGCTTCCTAACATCATGATTTTATTTATGGAACAATATGACATGTTTTGGTTCGGGCAGGCTGAGTACATGCGCTGGGGTGTCATTCAAACACCTCTGTTTAGACAGGCAAGCATACCTGGGGTTATTGTGGGATCTCTGTGTAAAAAGGCCTTATGTTACCCACACAAGTGACTTTAGAATTAGTTGTGTCTGGCACGGTGGGGGTGAGGTTCCCCTTCATGATGTTATTGCATTCACAATCAGCTCAATCCTAGCAGATGGTCAGGGCTGTTTAAAGATAAGTGAGTAAGACACTTACAGAGAAAAGCTGTACGCCTGTTACATTTCATTACAGCAAGCCTCCCAACTATTATGAACCCTCTCTCACTAATTTCTTACTACAAATAATTTCTTCTCCCCTTCCCACAGTAGTTCATGACTGGAAGACTTGCTTTAAGTGGGTTCTCTGCAAAAAAATAACCCAGCCACAAACCAACAAAATGTCCCTGAATCAATCAGAAACACCTACGTGGATGACTTATTAATATATTCAGCATTATGCCTAATGGATCTCCTACGTACCGCTTGCAGTGCGAGGTTAAAAGTTGTAGGGTCACCCGGAGTGCAGTGGCAGCAGTCAGAGACATCAGAGGGGTGAGACGCCTTTAGGCCGGTGCCCACTGGACACGGAGTGTCAGGTGGAGGTTATGGAATGCATCTAACATTCTGATATTTCCTTTCACAGTGCTGCCATCAAAATATGGCAAATTACACAATTTAGCACTACATTAGGGCATAACAATGACAGGAACATATAATTTTAGAGCTATTTAGATCAACAATAGCTTTGTGAATGTTACTATGCAAGTTTGCTGTGGTCAAAAAATTTGGCTGTTTTTATCAGCCAAATATGAGCTAGATTATTGTTATTGCATTAGTTACTGTTGTTTTGCTTGGCAACGGTTGCTAAGGGAAGAAAAGTATTTTTTAACTTCAGTCCAAATGGTCAGAATTAGCTAATATACATGAATTTGATTCAAAGCCAAGCCATTTCTATGGGTTTGACACGTAGGTTTCAGAACAGTTTTCTAAAACTGTGCAGCAGATGTTTCCAGTGGGCTTTGCTCCCTTAAAAACAATGTAGTTCGAAGTTTTTGTTTGTCGCGACGCAACGCAGACGTGTCCAGTGGGCACTGGCCTTTATGAAGCTTTCTTGAAGGCACCTGCCAGTAGTGCTCGTAATGCCGCACACAGAGGAGATGCCAGTAGTGCTCGTCATGCCGCACACAGAGGAGATGTTTTGCCTCTGTTTTTCCCACCTATGGCTTTTAGACATCAATATGGAGCAACAACAAGTCTCCCAGCACCGATCGCACATTAAAGATTGATGGGCCTGAGAGTGCCCAGTACAGCTCTGTGTTTTAGCAGCTGAATGCAAGAGAGGAGAGGAGGGGCAAGGAGAGGAGAGGAGGGATGAGACGTGGAAAGCAGAGGAGGGATGAGGTGAGAAGAGGAGAGGAGAGTAGGGATGAGGTGAGGAGAGGAGAGGAGGAATACGGTGAGGAGAGGAGGGATGAGGTGAGGAGAGGAGAAGAGGGGAGAGGAGGGATGAGGAGAGGAGAGGAGAGGAGGGATGAGAGGAGAGGGGAGACGAGTTGAGGAGAGAAGAGGTGGGACGAGGTGAGAAGAGGAGAGGCAAGGAGTGAAGAGGGGGAATGAGTTGAGGAGAGAGGAGACAGGGTGAGGAGACGATATGAGACGAGAGATGAGGTGAGCTGAAGAAAAGATAGACGAGGTAACGAGAGGAAATGAGAGGAGGGGGCGAGGTGAGGAGAGAAGAGGAAAGAAGAGGAGGCTTCAGCTACAAAAACAGAGCAGTGACTGATAGCTGTCTTTTTCTGGGAGTCACATGGTCCTTGCTGCATGCTACATGCCAGATTCTAGCTGTCCAATCTGATTGGACACTTCTTACATGCATATATTCACTTCTCTGAGAGAAGCAG
The DNA here is from genome assembly GCA_015244755.2 of Tenualosa ilisha. Lineage (NCBI taxonomy): Eukaryota > Metazoa > Chordata > Actinopteri > Clupeiformes > Clupeidae > Tenualosa > Tenualosa ilisha. The sequence goes on along the minus strand of PYXC01001263.1, from coordinate 813,610 downwards.
ACCTGCACTAACAGTCTTGCAGTCGATCTTCAATTATAGTCAGTCTTGTATACATCGAACGCTGAGTTCAGTTCAGTTTGGATGCTCCGTTCTGACCCTGTTTCATTTATTTATCATCATTTGCCATGCTCCTTCCACACCTGACTCCTTTGACAAACACTATGCTAAGGGAGGCACAAGTTGGTTTACTGTATGGCTTCTTTCAGGAGTATAGCAAAAGCATACCAGATTTTACCTGTACTTCACTCATAAGCAACTGCAGTACTTTTCTTTGTGATCAGTGTGAAGGACACACAGAAACGTTTGTCTTTTTCACCTCCACCTTGGCTAATAACAGTAGTATTATCGTTTTTGTGCGGTGGCAAATAACATAACTTTCTTCGCAATGGACAACTGATGTCATCAAATCTGTCAGAACTTACCAATGTTTTGTGCAGTTGCTGATTTTGTCACCACTACCTGTGATGTTGTTGTTGTTTGGACATTTTGACAACTAATTAACGCTAAAGCTAACACTATTGCTGTTAATTACACATCACAATAAGTCTGCAATGGTTGTGCTGTGTACTCATGGATGTGTACAGCTGTGCGTGTGTGTGTGTGTGTGTGTTTGTGCACATATGTGCATGTGTATGCATTTATGTGTGAATGAGGAACAGTTTGTTCAGCCTCTTGACTTTTAATGAGAGCCTCATGGTGAGGCCTGTTTCATTAGTCCCCCACTGTTTGGCCTTAATTACTATGGAAATCTTTTCCATTTGAAGGCATTTACTCACCATTCAGATTGTGTCAGACCAAGGAAGAACCAGAGAGAGAGAGATAAGAGAGAAGAGAGAGATGCGAGATGAATGGGTTTTTCTTTTGATTGTGTAGGTGAGTGAATGTTGGATTGAGCCCTGCTCTTAAAGTGATAGTGGCGTGTCTTGCTAGTGTGTATGTGTATATAGACGAGTGTGTGTTGGTGTGTATGGTTATGTCTGAAGCAGTGTGTGTGTGTGTTTGTGAGCGTCAGTGTTTATGTGAGTGTTTTATATGACTCGCACTGACACTGACACATTTTATTTCAACTAAAACCACACAGGAACAATGGTGAGCAAAAACAAACTAGGCTGAACATACACACACACACACACACACACACACACCAACACAATGCAGTACCTTTCTTTTTTTGTGGTGTTGCGTTTGGGTGTGTGGGTGTTTGCATGTGGATCGGCGATCACGTGAGACTTTCCCTGCTGACACACACCTGAGCGATCAGAATATCTGCTTGTCATTTGTGAAAAATACAGCCTTTCATAATAAGTGCTCTCTCCAAACCATGGCACCCAGTTATTATTCCAGCAGGCTGAAAAAAGAAAGGGATACTCTTTCTTTCTTTCTCTCTTTCTTTTTTATTGAGAAGCTTTCTCATGTTTCTTTACTTTCCTATCTGTTATCTCTCATTGAATTGCACTCATTCAATTATTCTCTCTCTCTCTCTCTCACACACACACACACATGTTGCCATCAGAGTAGAAGGACCAGTAAATGTCATCAGCTGATCAATACATACAGAATAACGCTGTACTAATAAAATATCTCCACCTGGAGAAATGAATCATTCTTACTAGAAGAAGAGGACAGAAATAGACAGAGATGGAGAAAAAATGGTGAACATATGCACACTTGTATGTGCGTGTGTGTATGCGTGTGTGTGTGTGTTTGTGTGTGTGCTGGGGTTGGGAGGCAAGTTACAGAAAAGCTATTCATCCTCTCCCTAACTAGGTCCTGCTGTACATGGCCATAGCCCCCCCCCCCCCCCAACAAACACAACTCACACACCCCTTCCCCCGTTCCTTTTTCTTTCCTCCCTCTTGTTCTCTTGTTGACATTTTCATCTGGGTGTTTGGCTTTGCCAGTGAAGAAAGCCCTGAGGCAGAACAGAGCAGGGTGAAGAAGCGGGAATAGGCAGCCGAGGAACAAACAACTCTTTTAGGAGGGAAAGCACCAGAAATAGAGCAGCGATCCGCCACGACCACCACTGAGGGCAAATTACAAACAACACAACCCTGAGCAGCACAGCTAGCTCCCCTGTAGAAAGAGTGGAGTATGGATGTTCCCAGTAGCAAACATCGAATTACAAAGGTGATCATTAAGCCATGGGAAGTTAGAACCTGCATACACATACTGTTTAGACTGAGGGTTTTAAGATCATTACCATTGGTATTATCACCTGATATCATCATCATCATCATCATCATCATCATTAGGGCCAGGGTATCCATTAACTACTAATGACAATTTTCACATTTGTAAGCCCTGTTTCCATAATGCCTGCCAGACTATTTGCTACCTCTTTTACACTGTAACAGGATGTTTTCAATCTTGCTCAGCTCATCTCATTGCTCTCACTTGCTGTGTCAGTCATCACCCCAACATTTGGAGCAGCTCCCAGCAGATGCATCACCTTACCATACATGCAGCTGCCAGGATGGGTGTGGTTTAGCAGTGATAATGTTGTCGCCTGAGAAGTGTTAGGACCGAGTTTGATAACCTGTGTTCAGCGATCCCTGTCACTCTTGGCAAGAGCATCTGCTAAATATAAGTTACTTTACTTACCCCCACCCAATGCATGATTGCTCTCTACATGTCTTTGTTCTATAAATCACATTGGCAAAAGGTTGTAGTCAATTCTAAAACTGCTTGTTAGGTTCCTTGATTTTGATTGGCTGAATCAGGTTTCCAGCCGGTGTAAATCCAATGCAAACAAACAGGTTTGCCTCTTCCATATTACCCAAAGAAACTATATGTTTTGGCAGGAGAATGGTTATTTATACACTATGTTAAATTTGTGTGGTTGTATTTAATGAAATCTTATCATAGATTGGTTTTAGAAAAGCACTCTAGTCACTCTAGTCTGTGGGTCTGTACTGGATTTAGAACAGCTAAAGGGGTTTAATGGCCCTCCACTTCGTGTCATGCCAAACAACACCACATAGCTGTTCTAGATCCTGTGCAAACCCACGGCCTTTTTGTGGCTCATTGCTTAAAAGAAAACCTCTTCATTGTTTGACAAGTATTGTCTTTAGTATGAATGCTGTCAACTTCATTAATGTTCTCTGTGTCAATGGTGAAGTGAATCTCCAATATTTACTCAGAGAGAGAGAGAGAGAGAGAGAGAGAGAGAGAGAGCACGTTTGTCACTGGTGCTGTCCGTGGTGCTGAAGCAACGCACTGGCAGGGATCCACAGAGCACTTAGAGCTCATGCAGCCATTCTCATGCACCACCCCCATATAATCTCCACAGACAAAAAGGAGACAGCAGGAGATAGGTAAGGAGGTGGAATAACCAAGCCCAATAAGGAAGTCAAATGGCATGGTAAAAGGGCTAAGCAGACTATAAATATTATTCTGGCAATGGAGGGAGGAAATTTCGGCAAGGTTGTGCAATTTTATCATCATCCCAACACATCCCTATGTTAAAACACTATTATCACTCAGGCAGAAAACACTGCATAAAGTGACAACAGTGTGGTTCACTGCGAGTAGTATTTCCAAGTGAGCAAAACCGGTTGGCGCATTTGCACTCTGTGTGGCTTACTGACACGTTGTAGCTATCAGATGCATTTGATTACTTTCCATCACCTTCCACCTCCACTGATTATTGCATCTGAAAGTTAAAGCCTTGTGTGACTCTTTTTCCCCACAGTCTTTCTTCTTAATCCATATGCCTTTTACTGCTCAGTTTTCCACAGCAGTCATAGTCATAGTGTGTTTCTGATTATAGCCTAAAATGCCAAGAACAAACTCACAAGCATACAAGGTCCTAAAACATCGATGCAACTTAACAACCTTCTCCAAGTCCTTGACTCCCATTACTTTAATAGCAGTGCCTACTTTTACACCCTGTCATGCAATTTAGATGCCGAGAGTGGTTCACCACAAGGCTGAGAAGTTGTCACTCGATGTAAGAACCAGTTGAGTTTGCCGGCTCCAATCGCGCCTGCAAAAATTGACCAATTCTTGCCTCTCCTTTGACTCTGCCATTACGTGTAATGACTATCCAGTGTTCTGGCAATCGATAAACTTGCTCTTCCCATCTGTCTTTGCTTGTTTGTTGTTGTTCTTTGATTGTCATGCTCCTTGTTTTTGGTTCCTCTTTTTTTCCTCTTTTCTTCTGTTTCTCGCTCGCTCTAAACATTCCGAGGGGAATTCATGACACCCTGTTATCACCTCAGTGCACCTACATCTCTATGCCTCTGTTGTGTGGCACATTGACTGACGCAGTGAAGCTTGGCAGAAACAGGCATGCTTTAGATAGCTGGAATGAAGTGCCCACACATCACAGACTCTTTGGAACAGCTCTTGAAGTCTCTTGGTTGAATTTCGATTAAAGACAATGAGGTGATGTTTGTTTTTTTTTATGTCCCCTCTATTACACACACACACACAGACACACGCACACACACACACACACACATAAAAACACACAAGCACACGCTGGTTGGATGTCCTTTTATGCATTTACATGGCTCTTTATATCATCATAATGTCATCATAAAATGCTTTCTCTCTCTCTGTCTCTCCCTCCATCTCTCTCTCTCTCTCTCTCTCTCTGCATCTCTCTCTGTCTCTCTCTCTCTCTCTCCCCACACATAAGTCTTAAAGTTTATGTCTCAACTCCGGGCCAAACTTTTTTTTTTTTTTTTTTACCAGCCAAACACTTCCTGCTGCTCTCTTCGCAGTAGAAGCAGGTAGAGACAGGGAAGTGACAGGCTCCAACCTCCAACCCTCCCACCTGGGCCAGTCTCTGACAAGATCTCACCGCACATCTTCCTTTATTTCCTCTATCACAATTGAGATGAAAGGCTCTTCATTAATTAAGACATTTTCCTGTCTGCACACATTTGATTTATCTGTCCATCCGGTCTGCCAACAGTCGGAAAGTTATTCATGGAGATCATTTTCGTCTTCTACATCAGGAATATAAGGAGGCATCTTAGTGTGGGAAAAAAAAGCCACGGTTCTCCTCAATGGTCCATTAACCGTATTGAACAGCTTGTTAAAGCTAGATTAAGACTTAAAGAGCATGCAAAAAGTGATGGAGTCTCGTTAACCGCCTGCATTAACATAATGGTGTATGAGACTACATACTGTACGAAACTGCACCACAGATACATTTCCTTGGCATAGAGTTGTTGAGAAACGTTCCACTTTTATTACTTCATCGATGGAGATTATGGTTGCACTTGCCAGAGACCTCATGACACTCTGAACAATGTCTGCCCACTGCTGCTATCTGGAATAAAGTGTAGCATTATGGTGGTAATGGCATGACAATGCAAAGTGTCATCTGACCTAACCTCAATTAGAACAAGTAGCCATGATGACTAGTTATAGGGCACAGTGATCTGAACCACACTGTCATCTGTATTCATGGTCTCGCCAACCACGTATCATTTGGAGCTAAGTAAGTTTCTGTCCTAGATTTGATTCATTTTGATGGCGCAATAATGATGTCCATTTGGACAACTAAGTGCACTTCTTTCTGCATCGGCATGGCTGGAAAAAGCAGATGTAGACACGCGGACCACTTTTCTGCAATAAAATGCTAAACTGTCAAACACACTGTTACTACAAATAGCCCAATCATAGATAAATCTTGTGATATTTGGTGTTTTGAAAGGAACAGGTTATATTTGGGCGTTGACTTGACAGGCACTTACCTGCAAAGAGAGCAATGTGTCTGTTGTAGAGTGCAGAAAAGTTCTTGTGAATTCCTCCTCCTGGTCCACCTCCTCCTCCTCTTCGTACGGATGTGACAGTCTCTCCTCATGCAGAAGTAATTAGTTCCAGGTCTTGTGAGGAGAGAGTCTGTCAGAATCTCCTGGTGCCTTCACACCGACTCATTATCACCTTGATATTAAATCCTCTTACTTTTTTGTGGGGGAGAATAGAGAGAAGAATAAAGAGATGAAAATTGAGGCTGGCCGGCGAACGTCACACCCGATCGGATGAGGAAGAAAAGGAGGCAGTGAATACTTTGACTGCTTAGGTGCCTTGCACACTAGCGACAAGTTGAGCGGGAACCGCATTTATTTCTGAACATCACAGTACTGAAAGGAGATTGTGTGTGTGTGTGTGTGTGTGTGTGTGTGTGTGTGTGTGTGTGTGTGTGAGTTTGAGAGCAAGATAAGCTTGAAGAGAAAAGAAAAAGTGGTATGTTTCTCCCATTTTGAAAGACACTCTTTTTGTATCAGGGTAAACAAAGCATTCATTTTGCTAATGTATTTGTTGTGCTAGTATGTTTACAGTACATTTCCCAGTTAGATGTCTTCAATCATGTCCAGTTTGAAAGATGGATTCTTCCAAGTGAGCCTTTGATGTAATGCTTTAACACAGGGTTTTGATCTGATTACATTGTGAAGCACTCTTGTTCTCCAGCCATGGCATGCATTTGCTGGATTTAATCACCAAACCACAACAATATAATTACTATTACTCACGTCTGTCTGTTGTCTTCTGACACAAATAACATGCTTCATAATGCATTATTGAATCGTAGAAAAGCAGTTAACAATTAAATGTTTAAATCTTGCTCTCTGACATGTAGGGATCAATAAGTGTTATATGTCCAGTTAGGGGGAGAGTTCAGTGTTCACTGTGGTATTCAATTGTTGATAGGGAGCAGGGTCAAGTGTCCCTCTGAAATGTATTCTTTTTCTGAATGATTTTGTTTCTTCTGTTTTCAGTTCGATTGTGTACTGCACAACATTGGCAGGTTGATTTTCATTATGTAATTTTCACAATGTGTGTATTTGTGTGCCTATCTCTCCAGTGCTTCCACATTGATTGTCTAGCTTGCTTATTGGACCCTTAAGCTTATTTGTTGGGCATTTTAGCCTGGAATGTAGCTAGCACTGCTGTAAGGGTTTTTTTTGTTTTATTTGTCTGAAAACTATCAAGGTTTTGCATGTAGGTGCACCAAAATACTACTGCAAAGCCCTCATTTCTGTTTTTCTTAATCCAGGGTAGCGTTCATTTTGTTCTCCCACCTGCCTGTTTTCTCATCATATCCAGCTTTGGTTCCTATTTGCTTAAGCCTTAATATCAACAGCCCTAACTTTAGCGTCCCGACGGCCCTGGCAGTGATCTGATTTGAGTTGAGCCAATGCGTTCATGTTCACAGTCCCCCTTAATCGACTTTTGTGTTTGCTCAGTGTGGTTGGCTGATGGTGTGTGTGCGTGTGTGTGTGTGTGACTGTGTGCGTGTGTGCGTGAGCGCGTGTGTGTATGTTTGTGTGTGTGTGTGTGTGTGTGTGGGGGGGGGGGGTTGGAGGGAGTGGGGAGTGGGGGATGGGGGGTTTGTTTGGGGTGGGTCCTGTCAACAACAGGGCATTTAAAGTAAATGCCTCTCTCTCTCTCTCTCTCTCTCTCTCTTTCTCTCTCTCCTTCTCACATCCTCATTGCATACCCTAGGGGGAAAATGTGTTGGAATAATGATTTTGTCTTCAGAGGGACTATTATGATATTTTTGGTTGTCAAACATGTGCAATGATTTGCTTAGTGCTGTAAATTACACAAGATAACTGCAATAATTTCTTGGCTCGATAAGCTCAGTATTAGTTCGATGGGCTTTCATTAGCTTCATTAGCAAACTTGTTTAACTAGTTTTTTCTATTCTTTTTTTTACTTCTGAAAAAAAAACCAGTGTGCTATTATGTTATTATGACTGTCAGTATAATCTGCATGAATTATTTTGTTTTACCTTGTTCCTTAGTCTTAACCCATGGAACATCAGTAAGTGCAATTATCTTTCTGTGAGTAGTAATGGCCCTTTGTGATTTGTGTCTGGGAGATGGTTGTGTGGTAATTATCCCAGGATAAAGTTGCACAGTGCAGAAGCGACATTGCCCTCCTGAGGAAACAGATAATTGGGACATTTGGTGACTTGGTGGGATTTGTGTTTCTAAGGTTTTCTAATTGCCCTGTTCCTTCCCCACCTCCTTTCCCCTACCCCAACACTGATCACTGATCAGTGGTCAGCAGGAATGAAAAGACCTGAGAGCAAAATCATTTACCTTGATGGAACTCCTTTTGATTCCACCTGCTCCTCCCATTTTAAAATGTCCCGGATAACAGTTTGTGCATGGCATTAGTATTCCTGATGGCTTGAAGATATCCACTTACAATTCTCTCTCTCCCAGAACCTTATACAAGTACAAGTTGATAAATTCAAAGTGACAGCTCTCCAGTATCTTACACACACACACACAAGTGCGTGCGCACACACACACACACACACACACACACACACACACACACACACACACAGACAGAGAAGGAGAGGGCACCATATCTGTGATGGAGCCTGGATTACAGCTGCCTGTCATTCTCCCCCAGTCCAGCTGTTTCTGAGGGGCCTCGGGCTGTGTATTCTGCTCTTTTGCTGCCATGCTGGAACATGCTCCTCTGCATTAATCCTACACTTCACCATCTCACAACCCACAGCCCACACCTCACACCCCACAGCCCACACCCCATAGCCCACACCTCACACCCCACAGCCCACACCCCATAGCCCACACCTCACACCTCACAGCCCACAGCCATAGCCCACACCTCACA